>JAQFWZ010000047.1:1167854-1192854 GCA_027789725.1 Dendropsophus ebraccatus | reverse complement strand
CAACTACTTTAGGGACCTCTACAAAAACATCCCTGAAGAAGAGCAAACCCAGGAACAGAAAGAAATCACCACAAAACTGAGGCACATGGAAGAGGCAATCAAGGACTTCCAGACCCCCCTGGACCGGCCGATCACCACACAGGAAATACAGGAGAGCATCACTCTACTCAGATGCAGAAAGGCCAGTGGTGCTGACGGCATCCCCCCCGAGATGCTGAAATACAGCCCGCCAGACATCCACGCTGCACTGGCCAAACTGTTCACCCTCGTCCTGAGCTCCGGACACTTCCCACAAGACTGGAACCGAGGCCTCATAACCCCCATCCATAAAAGTGGGGACAAATACCACCCAGCGAACTACCGTGGGATCTGTGTGAGCAGCAATCTGGGGAAGCTATTCAGCGGCATCATCAACAGAAGAGTCCTCACCTTCCTCACACAGCATCAGGTCCTCAGTATCATATACAGAAGAGTCCTCACCTTCCTCACACAGCATCAGGTCCTCAGTATCATCAACAGAAGAGTCCTCACCTTCCTCACACAGCATCAGGTCCTCAGTATCATCCACAGAAGAGTCCTCACCTTCCTCACACAGTATGAGGTCCTCAGTATCATCCACAGAAGAGTCCTCACCTTCCTCACACAGCATGAGGTCCTCAGTATCATATACAGAAGAGTCCTCACCTTCCTCACACAGCATCAGGTCCTCAGTATCATCCACAGAAGAGTCCTCACCTTCCTCACACAGCATCAGGTCCTCAGTATCATCCACAGAAGAGTCCTCACCTTCCTCACACAGCATCAGGTCCTCAGTATCATCCACAGAAGAGTCCTCACCTTCCTCACACAGCATCAGGTCCTCAGTATCATCCACAGAAGAGTCCTCACCTTCCTCACACAGCATCAGGTCCTCAGTATCATCCACAGAAGAGTCCTCACCTTCCTCACACAGCATCAGGTCCTCAGTATCATCCACAGAAGAGTCCTCACCTTCCTCACACAGCATCAGGTCCTCAGTATCATCCACAGAAGAGTCCTCACCTTCCTCACACAGCATCAGGACCTCAGTATCATCCAGAGAAGAGTCCTCACCTTCCTCACACAGCATGAGGTCCTCAGTATCATCCACAGAAGAGTCCTCACCTTCCTCACACAGCATCAGGTCCTCAGTATCATATACAGAAGAGTCCTCACCTTCCTCACACAGCATGAGGTCCTCAGTATCATTCACAGAAGAGTCCTCACCTTCCTCACACAGCATCAGGTCCTCAGTATCATCCACAGAAGAGTCCTCACCTTCCTCACACAGCATGAGGTCCTCAGTATCATCCACAGAAGAGTCCTCACCTTCCTCACACAGCATGAGGTCCTCAGTATCATCAACAGAAGAGTCCTCACCTTCCTCACACAGTATGAGGTCCTCAGTATCATATACAGAAGAGTCCTCACCTTCCTCACACAGCATCAGGTCCTCAGTATCATCCACAGAAGAGTCCTCACCTTCCTCACACAGCATCAGGTCCTCAGTATCATCCACAGAAGAGTCCTCACCTTCCTCACACAGAATCAGGTCCTCAGTATCATCCACAGAAGAGTCCTCACCTTCCTCACACAGCATCAGGTCCTCAGTATCATCCACAGAAGAGTCCTCACCTTCCTCACACAGCATGAGGTCCTCAGTATCATCCACAGAAGAGTCCTCACCTTCCTCACACAGTATGAGGTCCTCAGTATCATCCACAGAAGAGTCCTCACCTTCCTCACACAGCATCAGGTCCTCAGTATCATCCACAGAAGAGTCCTCACCTTCCTCACACAGCATCAGGTCCTCAGTATCATCCACAGAAGAGTCCTCACCTTCCTCACACAGCATCAGGTCCTCAGTATCATATACAGAAGAGTCCTCACCTTCCTCACACAGCATCAGGTCCTCAGTATCATATACAGAAGAGTCCTCACCTTCCTCACACAGCATGAGGTCCTCAGTATCATCCACAGAAGAGTCCTCACCTTCCTCACACAGCATCAGGTCCTCAGTATCATCCACAGAAGAGTCCTCACCTTCCTCACACAGCATCAGGTCCTCAGTATCATAAACAGAAGAGTCCTCACCTTCCTCACACAGCATCAGGTCCTCAGTATCATCCACAGAAGAGTCCTCACCTTCCTCACACAGCATGAGGTCCTCAGTATCATCCACAGAAGAGTCCTCACCTTCCTCACACAGCATCAGGTCCTCAGTATCATCCACAGAAGAGTCCTCACCTTCCTCACACAGCATCAGGTCCTCAGTATCATCCACAGAAGAGTCCTCACCTTCCTCACACAGCATCAGGTCCTCAGTATCATATACAGAAGAGTCCTCACCTTCCTCACACAGCATCAGGTCCTCAGTATCATCCACAGAAGAGTCCTCACCTTCCTCACACAGCATCAGGTCCTCAGTATCATATACAGAAGAGTCCTCACCTTCCTCACACAGCATCAGGTCCTCAGTATCATCCACAGAAGAGTCCTCACCTTCCTCACACAGCATCAGGTCCTCAGTATCATCAACAGAAGAGTCCTCACCTTCCTCACACAGCATGAGGTCCTCAGTATCATATACAGAACAGTCCTCACCTTCCTCACACAGCATCAGGTCCTCAGTATCATCCACAGAAGAGTCCTCACCTTCCTCACACAGCATGAGGTCCTCAGTATCATATACAGAACAGTCCTCACCTTCCTCACACAGCATCAGGTCCTCAGTATCATCCACAGAAGAGTCCTCACCTTCCTCACACAGCATGAGGTCCTCAGTATCATATACAGAACAGTCCTCACCTTCCTCACACAGCATGAGGTCCTCAGTATCATCCACAGAAGAGTCCTCACCTTCCTCACACAGCATCAGGTCCTCAGTATCATATACAGAAGAGTCCTCACCTTCCTCACACAGCATCAGGTCCTCAGTATCATATACAGAAGAGTCCTCACCTTCCTCACACAGCATCAGGTCCTCAGTATCATCCACAGAAGAGTCCTCACCTTCCTCACACAGCATGAGGTCCTCAGTATCATATACAGAACAGTCCTCACCTTCCTCACACAGCATGAGGTCCTCAGTATCATCCACAGAAGAGTCCTCACCTTCCTCACACAGCATCAGGTCCTCAGTATCATATACAGAAGAGTCCTCACCTTCCTCACACAGCATCAGGTCCTCAGTATCATCCACAGAAGAGTCCTCACCTTCCTCACACAGCATCAGGTCCTCAGTATCATCCACAGAAGAGTCCTCACCTTCCTCACACAGCATGAGGTCCTCAGTATCATCCACAGAAGAGTCCTCACCTTCCTCACACAGCATCAGGTCCTCAGTATCATATACAGAAGAGTCCTCACCTTCCTCACACAGCATGAGGTCCTCAGTATCATCCACAGAAGAGTCCTCACCTTCCTCACACAGCATCAGGTCCTCAGTATCATATACAGAAGAGTCCTCACCTTCCTCACACAGCATCAGGTCCTCAGTATCATCAACAGAAGAGTCCTCACCTTCCTCACACAGCATCAGGTCCTCAGTATCATATACAGAAGAGTCCTCACCTTCCTCACACAGCATCAGGTCCTCAGTATCATATACAGAAGAGTCCTCACCTTCCTCACACAGCATCAGGTCCTCAGTATCATCCACAGAAGAGTCCTCACCTTCCTCACACAGCATCAGGTCCTCAGTATCATCCACAGAAGAGTCCTCACCTTCCTCACACAGCATCAGGTCCTCAGTATCATCCACAGAAGAGTCCTCACCTTCCTCACACAGCATGAGGTCCTCAGTATCATCAACAGAAGAGTCCTCACCTTCCTCACACAGCATCAGGTCCTCAGTATCATATACAGAAGAGTCCTCACCTTCCTCACACAGCATCAGGTCCTCAGTATCATCCACAGAAGAGTCCTCACCTTCCTCACACAGCATGAGGTCCTCAGTATCATATACAGAACAGTCCTCACCTTCCTCACACAGCATGAGGTCCTCAGTATCATCCACAGAAGAGTCCTCACCTTCCTCACACAGCATCAGGTCCTCAGTATCATACACAGAAGAGTCCTCACCTTCCTCACACAGCATCAGGTCCTCAGTATCATATACAGAAGAGTCCTCACCTTCCTCACACAGCATCAGGTCCTCAGTATCATCCACAGAAGAGTCCTCACCTTCCTCACACAGCATGAGGTCCTCAGTATCATATACAGAACAGTCCTCACCTTCCTCACACAGCATGAGGTCCTCAGTATCATCCACAGAAGAGTCCTCACCTTCCTCACACAGCATCAGGTCCTCAGTATCATATACAGAAGAGTCCTCACCTTCCTCACACAGCATCAGGTCCTCAGTATCATCCACAGAAGAGTCCTCACCTTCCTCACACAGCATCAGGTCCTCAGTATCATCCACAGAAGAGTCCTCACCTTCCTCACACAGCATGAGGTCCTCAGTATCATCCACAGAAGAGTCCTCACCTTCCTCACACAGCATCAGGTCCTCAGTATCATATACAGAAGAGTCCTCACCTTCCTCACACAGCATGAGGTCCTCAGTATCATCCACAGAAGAGTCCTCACCTTCCTCACACAGCATCAGGTCCTCAGTATCATCCAGAGAAGAGTCCTCACCTTCCTCACACAGCATGAGGTCCTCAGTATCATCCACAGAAGAGTCCTCACCTTCCTCACACAGCATCAGGTCCTCAGTATCATATACAGAAGAGTCCTCACCTTCCTCACACAGCATCAGGTCCTCAGTATCATATACAGAAGACATATATAAAGTCTGTAGAACTCCCCCATACAAGACACTACCTGTACCACTCTAATGTATGGGGAATAAGTATGAGGTTTAAGAACTTCGGGTTCTAGTAGCAAGCTAAAAACCAATAGAGAAACAACTGAACCTCTGACATATTATAATATATAAATTTTATTGTTAAAATTACAAACAAATGACAAAATAACAAAATACATACACAATGAACCATGGCTGACAAGAAATGTTAAAAACGGAAAACATACAATGAGGGGGCTGCTGCAGGTGGACACAAGTAAATAAATAAATAAATAAATAAATAAATAAATGGTAGGCTAAAGTGCTAGATATAATACCAAAAGAACTATGTGTGGATAGTATATATTGGATAAACCAAAAAAGTGCAATAATTAATTCATAAATCTCAATAGGTACAAAAAGTTACTGGATATCCTACCATAAACAATAAGAATCAGAATCAAGGTGTCCACCGGCTGCCCCCACCCCAACGCACGTTTCGGCGTAGCCTTTTTCAAGGGGTACCTATCTGCTGGAGGGTCACACTATAAATACCTAAAGTGCCACTAGGAGGACCAATCACCCACCTGCTCCGCATGTGTGGTGAATTGCGTGGAATCAATAAGAATACCGCTTCCGGGTGCGACGTCCGCGCAAACAGCGCGATATGATGACGTCGTCCACATAGCCGGTCACATGACACGCCAGCCAACGTGACACCTACATGACGCGAACACGCGCCGGTCACGTGCACAACGTGGCGACGTCCAAACATGGTGAATCACATGATATACAGGTCACATGTGATGCCCAGGGCCGGCCTTAGGGTAGATGGCGCCCTGTGCAGAATACTCTTTTGGCGCCCCCCCCCCCCCCCCCCCGGCTGATTGTAGCCCATCCCAAGCCTATCTCTTGGAGACACACACTGTATATACTGCTTACACGGACAGATACAGTCACATATACACATACAGACGCACGGGGGAGGTTCATCAAACATGGTGTAAAGTGAAACTGTCTCAGTTGCCCCTAGCAACCAATCAGATTCCACCTTTCATTCCTCACAGACTCTTTGGAAAATGAAAGGTGGAATCTGATTGGTTGCTAGGGGCAACTGAGCCAGTTTCACTTTACACCATGTTTGATGAACCTCTCCCACAGTGTATATACTGCCTACACAGACGCATACAGACACACAGTATATATATCCTGCAAACACAGACACACATACAGTCACATATACACATACACACCACACATACCCACCACTGGGAGTTGTTGTTCTCCTACCACACAGAGCCACACAGAAGTATGCTGGGAGTTGTTGTCCCACCACACAGAGCCACATAGGAGTATGCTGGGAGTTGTTGTCCCACCACACAGAGCCACACAGGAGTATGCTGGGAGTTGTCCTACCACACTGAGCCACATAAGAGTATGCTGGGAGTTGTTGTCCTACCACACAGAGCCACATAGGAGTATGCTGGGAGTTGTTGTCCTACCACACAGAGCCACACAGGAGTATGCTGGGAGTTGTCCTACCACACAGAGCCACATAAGAGTATGCTGGGAGTTGTTGTCCTACCACACAGGGGCATGCTGGGAGATATCCTACCACTCAGAGCCACACAGGAGTATGCTGGGAGTTGTTGTCCTACCACACAGAGCCACACAGGAGTATGCTGGGAGTTGTTGTCCCACCACACAGAGCCACACAGGAGTATGCTGGGAGTTGTTGTCCCACCACACAGAGCCACACAGGAGTATGCTGGGAGTTGTTGTCCTACCACACAGAGCCACACAGGGGCATGCTGGGAGATTTCCTACCACTCAGAGCCACACAGGAGTATGCTGGGAGTTGTTGTCCCACCACACAGAGCCATATAGGAGTATGCTGGGAGTTGTTGTCCTACCACACAGGGGCATGCTGGGAGATGTCCTACCACACAGAGCTACATAAGAGTATTCTGGGAGTTGTTGTCCTACCACACAGGGGCATGCTGGGAGTTGTTGTCCTACCACACAGAGCCACATAGGAGTATGCTGGGAGTTGTTGTCCTACCACACAGAGCCACACATGAGTATGCTGGGAGTTGTTGTCCTACCACACAGAGCTACATAAGAGTATTCTGGGAGTTGTTGTCCTACCACACAGGGGCATGCTGGGAGTTGTTGTCCTACCACACAGAGCCACACAGGAGTATGCTGGGAGTTGTTGTCCTACCACACAGAGCCACACAGGAGTATGCTGGGAGTTGTTGTTCTACCACACAGAGCCACATAGGAGTATGCTGGGAGTTGTTGTCCTACCACACAGAGCCACATAGGAGTATGCTGGGAGTTGTTGTCCCACCACACAGAGCCACACAGGAGTATGCTGGGAGTTGTTGTCCCACCACAGAGAGCCACATAGGAGTATGCTGGGAGTTGTTGTCCCACCACACAGAGCCACACAGGAGTATGCTGGGAGTTGTTGTCCTACCACACAGGGGCATGCTGGGAGTTGTTGTCTCACCACAGAGAGCCACATAGGAGTATGCTGGGAGTTGTTGTCCTACCACACAGGGGCATGCTGGGAGATGTTGTCCTACCACACAGAGCACTAACACACACAGAGCACACACAAACTCCACTAACACAGACAGACAGAGATAGATAGATATACTCCCAGTCACACTGCAGTAGTAGTGGAGGATGTCTCTGCCCATGAGGAGAAGCAGGTAGAGCCGAGGATCACACTGCTGGTGTCTCCGTCGGGGGAGGGGGCGGGGTTATGGGCCTCTGTGAGCTGGGAGACGCTGTGGGGGGCGGGGGATGGGGGCCAGGCTGCAGTCACATGTCCGGAGAGAAGAGCTTCCTCGGCTGCTGTGCTGAGGCAGGGGACGGATATATGGCCTCAGGGGGATGCAGGTGGCGCCCCCTTCCTGCCGGGAGTGCACAGCGCCCTGTGCGGCCGCACTGCTCGCACACCCCTAAGGCCGGCCCTGGTGATGCCCGTGTGACGCGGACGCGCGCCGGTCACGTGGTAAAAGTACACAGCGTGCCCGCGCGCATGCGCGTCACACAGGCAGAAAGAAGAATATAGTCTGCTGCCATCTACAGACAAAGCGGACACGTAGCAAGTGGAGAATAAATACAATGTAATAGCCAGTATATGGACATAAAAGTCAATGGGCCATCTATAAATAATGTTTAAACATGTTTAAAGGATATACAGACAAATGGACAGATAGACAAGTGCAAAAAAGGAAAAGAAAAGGAAAAAATGTATATATGAATAAAGAATAATAATGGAAAATAATAATACACTGATTAAATACATAAATAAATAATAAAAATGATAGAAGAAAAAATAAAAATAAATATAAATAAAAATAATAAAAAGAATGTAAAAAATATATAAAAAATCAATGGATAATCTAAAGAATAGATAATCTAAAGAATATATATTAGAAAACATATAAAAAAATAAACAAAAAATGAAAAATGAAAAATATATAAAATGAAAAATATATATATGTGCAAACAGAGACAATAAATAACTGAGTAAAATATATGAATGAATATTAATTATTAAATATTAATTAGATATTATTACATAAGTGCATCACCACCCAAATACCCAATATTAATATAAGTAAATAAATAAATAAATAAATATATATATAAATATAAAGTGCGAATATATAATATAAGAAGAATTAAATATACATGAAACGTAAAACGTAGACACAACCTCGCTGGCCATAATATATATAGTGCATGTACACACAAAACATATACGCACAAAAAAAATAATAATAATAAATGAAAAATAGTTATGAAAAATTATGCAAATAATAATAAATAAAAAAATATATAAAAAAATATATAAAAAAGAAAAATGTATAATTAAAAAATAAAAAATGAAAAATAATAATGGAAAAAGTAAGGTAGTGAACCTGATAAAGAGAGAAAAGCATGATTGTGAACCAGAATCTATAAGTGCCAAATAAACATACAATGACAGCAAGTAAGAAAGCATAACAGATGAGATGATAATAAGTGATCAAGTGCGAAAAGGGTAGAAAATGCATACTGTACAGAAAGGTGATAATTGATGAAAATGATAGGTGATAAAGTGCAAGTGCAATAAGGTGCAACACACGTGTAGTGCAAAATATAACACACCTTCTGATAAAGCGATGAAATAACATCACGTATCAGAGGAGTGATGTGAAGACCGTGTATACAAAATATGTAATAGAAAAAGTGCATCACAAAGTGCAATGGGTGTAAAAAAAATTTGAGTAAACACAAAACAGGTCCTCAGTATCATCCACAGAAGAGTCCTCACCTTCCTCACACAGCATGAGGTCCTCAGTATCATCCACAGAAGAGTCCTCACCTTCCTCACACAGCATCAGGTCCTCAGTATCATATACAGAAGAGTCCTCACCTTCCTCACACAGCATCAGGTCCTCAGTATCATATACAGAAGAGTCCTCACCTTCCTCACACAGCATGAGGTCCTCAGTATCATCCACAGAAGAGTCCTCACCTTCCTCACACAGCATCAGGTCCTCAGTATCATATACAGAAGAGACCTCACCTTCCTCACACAGCATGAGGTCCTCAGTATCATCCACAGAAGAGTCCTCACCTTCCTCACACAGCATCAGGTCCTCAGTATCATATACAGAAGAGTCCTCACCTTCCTCACACAGCATGAGGTCCTCAGTATCATCCACAGAAGAGTCCTCACCTTCCTCACACAGCATGAGGTCCTCAGTATCATCCACAGAAGAGTCCTCACCTTCCTCACACAGCATCAGGTCCTCAGTATCATATACAGAAGAGTCCTCACCTTCCTCACACAGCATGAGGTCCTCAGTATCATATACAGAAGAGTCCTCACCTTCCTCACACAGCATGAGGTCCTCAGTATCATCCACAGAAGAGTCCTCACCTTCCTCACACAGCATCAGGTCCTCAGTATCATATACAGAAGAGTCCTCACCTTCCTCACACAGCATCAGGTCCTCAGTATCATCCACAGAAGAGTCCTCACCTTCCTCACACAGCATGAGGTCCTCAGTATCATCCACAGAAGAGTCCTCACCTTCCTCACACAGTATGAGGTCCTCAGTATCATATACAGAAGAGTCCTCACCTTCCTCACACAGCATGAGGTCCTCAGTATCATCCACAGAAGAGTCCTCACCTTCCTCACACAGCATGAGGTCCTCAGTATCATATACAGAAGAGTCCTCACCTTCCTCACATAGTATGAGGTCCTCAGTATCATATACAGAAGAGTCCTCACCTTCCTCACATAGTATGAGGTCCTCAGTATCATATACAGAAGAGTCCTCACCTTCCTCACACAGCATGAGGTCCTCAGTATCATCCACAGAAGAGTCCTCACCTTCCTCACACAGCATCAGGTCCTCAGTATCATCCACAGAAGAGTCCTCACCTTCCTCACACAGCATGAGGTCCTCAGTATCATATACAGAAGAGTCCTCACCTTCCTCACACAGCATCAGGTCCTCAGTATCATATACAGAAGAGTCCTCACCTTCCTCACACAGTATGAGGTCCTCAGTATCATCCACAGAAGAGTCCTCACCTTCCTCACACAGCATCAGGTCCTCAGTATCATCCACAGTAGAGTCCTCACCTTCCTCACACAGCATGAGGTCCTCAGTATCATCCACAGAAGAGTCCTCACCTTCCTCACACAGCATGAGGTCCTCAGTATCATCCACAGAAGAGTCCTCACCTTCCTCACACAGCATCAGGTCCTCAGTATCATCCACAGAAGAGTCCTCACCTTCCTCACACAGCATGAGGTCCTCAGTATCATATACAGAAGAGTCCTCACCTTCCTCACATAGTATGAGGTCCTCAGTATCATATACAGAAGAGTCCTCACCTTCCTCACATAGTATGAGGTCCTCAGTATCATATACAGAAGAGTCCTCACCTTCCTCACACAGTATGAGGTCCTCAGTATCATATACAGAAGAGTCCTCACCTTCCTCACACAGCATCAGGTCCTCAGTATCATCCACAGAAGAGTCCTCACCTTCCTCACACAGCATGAGGTCCTCAGTATCATCCACAGAAGAGTCCTCACCTTCCTCACACAGCATCAGGTCCTCAGTATCATCCACAGAAGAGTCCTCACCTTCCTCACACAGCATGAGGTCCTCAGTATCATATACAGAAGAGTCCTCACCTTCCTCACATAGTATGAGGTCCTCAGTATCATATACAGAAGAGTCCTCACCTTCCTCACATAGTATGAGGTCCTCAGTATCATATACAGAAGAGTCCTCACCTTCCTCACACAGTATGAGGTCCTCAGTATCATATACAGAAGAGTCCTCACCTTCCTCACACAGCATCAGGTCCTCAGTATCATCCACAGAAGAGTCCTCACCTTCCTCACACAGTATGAGGTCCTCAGTATCATATACAGAAGAGTCCTCACCTTCCTCACACAGCATCAGGTCCTCAGTATCATCCACAGAAGAGTCCTCACCTTCCTCACACAGTATGAGGTCCTCAGTATCATCCACAGAAGAGTCCTCACCTTCCTCACACAGCATCAGGTCCTCAGTATCATCCACAGAAGAGTCCTCACCTTCCTCACACAGCATCAGGTCCTCAGTATCATCCACAGAAGAGTCCTCACCTTCCTCACACAGCATCAGGTCCTCAGTATCATCCACAGAAGAGTCCTCACCTTCCTCACACAGCATCAGGTCCTCAGTATCATCCACAGAAGAGTCCTCACCTTCCTCACACAGCATCAGGTCCTCAGTATCATCCACAGAAGAGTCCTCACCTTCCTCACACAGCATGAGGTCCTCAGTATCATCCACAGAAGAGTCCTCACCTTCCTCACACAGCATCAGGTCCTCAGTATCATCCACAGAAGAGTCCTCACCTTCCTCACACAGCATCAGGTCCTCAGTATCATCCACAGAAGAGTCCTCACCTTCCTCACACAGCATGAGGTCCTCAGTATCATCCACAGAAGAGTCCTCACCTTCCTCACACAGCATCAGGTCCTCAGTATCATCCACAGAAGAGTCCTCACCTTCCTCACACAGCATCAGGTCCTCAGTAAAAGTCAAGCCGGTTTCATGCCGAACCACCGCACCACCGACCACATCTACACCCTGCACAGCCTCATCAAGACCCACGTCCACAACACCAAACGGGGCAAGATCTTCTCCTGTTTTGTGGACTTTAGGAAGGCGTTTGACTCCGTGTGGCACCCGGGCCTATTCCTGAAACTCCTGCAGAGTGGGATAGGAGGGAGGACGTATGATGTCATCAAGAGCTCATACACTGGTAACCAATGCAGCGTGAAGGTGAACGGCAAGAGGACAGCTTATTTCCAGCAGGGCCGAGGAGTCAGACAGGGCTGCAGCCTGAGCCCAACGCTCTTCAACATCTACATCAACGAACTGGCTGCAGCTCTGGAGGACTCCTCAGCACCCGGCCTCCTCCTGCATGACCGTGAGGTGAAGTTCCTGCTGTACGCTGATGACCCCCTGCTGCTGTCCCCCACAGAGAGCGGCCTCCAAGAAAGCCTGTCAGTCCTGGAGAAATTCAGCAATACATGGGCACTACCCATCAACTCTAAGAAGACCAAGGTCATGGTGTTCCAGAGGAAGGGTCAGAAAAAAGCCTCCATCTCCTCCTCCTTCACACTAAAAGGGTCAGTACTGCAGAACACCAGCAGCTACACGTACCTGGGCCTGGAGCTTAACCAATCAGGGAGCTTCAAGTCTGCAATAGAGGTCCTCAAGGGAAAAGCCAGCAGAACCTTCTATGCCATACGAAAGCGACTGTACCACCTGAAAGCACCAGTGAGGGTCTGGCTAAAGATCTTTGATGGTGTCATTGCCCCAATCCTGCTTTATGGCAGTGAGGTTTGGGGTCCGGCCACCTACACAGACCAGTCAAAATGGGATCCAAGCCCAACAGAGACCTTTCATCTGGAGTTCTGCAAGTACCTCCTCCAGGTCCATCGCAGCACCTCCAACATGGCATGTCGGGCAGAGTTGGGCAGGTTCCCACTATGGTTCCAGGTACAGAAGAGGGCGCTCTCATTCTGGGCGCACTTACAGAGAAGCAACCCAGACTCCTATCACCACAAAGCCTCCCTGAGCCATGGAGCCCAATGTGCCCCCCAACAGGGCATCCACCACCAGTCCAGCCAAACCCCACAACATGCCCTGACAAAAGCCCAAATAAAGGGGGCAATAGAGACATACCAGGGGCATGGCCGGCGTTAGGGGGGGGCAAGCAGGGCAAATGCCCAGGGCCCCCATCCCCCAGGGGCCCCCTAACGCAGTTCCAGTAGGAGAGGAGAGCACAGGCAGCGTCCTGCAGCGTCTGGCAGTGATCCCTGGCTGCTGCCATCAGGGGTCACGCAGAGGCTGCAGGACGCTGCTTGGTGTCTGCTCCGTGTGTGTAGCTCCCCCTCCCCCTCCCTCCAGCTCCTCTCTGCACCTGACTTCCTGCTCTGGTGTGGAGCTGTCGGGACGATGGAGGAGAGGGCTGCCGGGTGAGGATGACAGCCTGCTGCTTCTGCAAGGTACATGAGGGGGATGTACCACTACACCCAGCATGCTAGAGGGGGTAAGTATACTGTACATGTAGTGTGTAATGTGTATGAATGTAGGTGTATAATGCATGAATGTAGTGTGTGATACATGTCCTGTGTATAGTGTGTGGGCTGGATGGTTTGTATCTGTATAATGTGTTTTCATGTATGTGTGTGTGTGTGTATATATATATATATATATATATATATATATAATGGTGTGTGTGTGTGTATATATATATATATATAGCTGTGTGTGTGTGTATATATATATATATATATATATATATATATATATATATATATATAGCTGTTTGTGATTGGGTGAATAAATCCTCACTATACACTACTGGAGTGCCGTCCTCGTGTTCAATTTTTTTTATATATATATATATATATATATATATATATATATATATATATATATATATAATGGTGTGTGTGTGTATATATATATATATATTATATATATATATAAAATGGTGTGTGTGTGTATATATATATATATATTATATATATATATAAAATGGTGTGTGTGTGTGTATATATATATATATATATATATATATATAATGGTGTGTATATATATATATATATATATATATATATATACAATGGTGTGTGTGTATTAGCACTGCTGACTCCAAGTGTTGAGGTGAATAGACTGTATATAGGAGCTGCAGCCATTCCCTGGCCTCATCAGTCCTATGTAATTGCTGCAGGTGACCACTGAGGCCGCTGATTGGCTGCAGCTCCTATGTATATAAGGCAATACGGTGAGAAAAAAAAATAAGGTGGTATTCAGTCCTTAGGTGGTGGTCACTGTATGGCGGTAATATTGGTCTGTATATAGAGGCATTATGTGGCGGTCACTCTTTGGCATTAATATTGCTCTGTATATAGTGTATATATAGTCATTACTGCCATAGATTGACTACCACATAATGACACTATATACAGACCAATATTACCGCCATACAGTGACCACCACATAATGACTATATACACTATATACAGACCAATAGTACAACCATAGAGTGATCGCCACATAATATTGGTCTGGATACAGAGTCATTATGCAGTGGTCAATCTATGGCAGTAATATTGGTCTGTATATAGTGTGTATAAAGAGTTATGTGGCGGTCACTCTATGGCGGTAATATTGGTCTGTATATAGTGTGTATATAGAGTTATGTGGCGGTCACTCTATGGCGGTAATATTGGTCTGTATATAGTGTGTATATAGAGTTATGTGGTGGTCACTGTATGGCAGTAATATTGGTCTGTATATAGAGTTATTATGTGGTGGTCAGTCTATGGTGGTAATATTGGTCTGTATATAGAGCCATTATGCAGTGGTCACTCTTTGGCAATAATATTGGTCGGTATATAGTGTATATATAGTCATTACTGCCATAGATTGACCACCACTTAATGATATTGCCAAATTGCCGCCATACAGTGACCACCACATAATGAATCTATATATAAACTATATACAGACCAAAAGTACAGCCATAGAGTTACAGACACATAATATTGGTCTGTATACAGTGTATATAGAGTCATTCATTATACAGTGGTCAGTCTATAGCGGTAATATTGGTCTGTATATAGTGTATATAAAGAGTCATGCGGTGGTCACTCTATGGCGGTAATATTGGTCTGTATATAGTGTATATAAAGTCATTATGGGGCGGTCACTTTATGGTGGTAATATTGGCCTATATATAGTGTGTTTTCTTCAATAACGGTATGGAGGTAATATTTGGTCCTGATTATAGTGATTTTTTTATTTTATTTTTTTAATGCAATTCATATAAATAGTTCTTGTGTTTACACCACTAGCGGCAGTCCTGGCATGTAGTGGCAGTCCCATAATGTAGCGGCAGTCCCAGAATGTAGCGGCAGTCCCATAATATAGGGGCAGTCCCATAATGTAGCGGCAGTCCCGGCATGTAGGGGCAGTCCCGGCATGTAGGGGCAGTCCCGGCATGTAGCGGCAGTCCCGACATGTAGCGGCAGTCCCGACATGTAGCGGCAGTCCCGACATGTAGCGGCAGTCCTGACATGTAGCGGCAGTCCCGACATGTAGCGGCAGTCCCGACATGTAGCGGCAGACCCATAATGTAGCTGCAGTCCTGACATGTAGCGGCAGTCCTGGCATATAGCGGCAGTCCTGGCATATAGCGGCAGTCCCGGCATGTAACCTTCTGAACTGAGTAAGGGCCCTAATACATGGAGCGAAAATTGTCCGAATCAGGACGCTATCGCTCTGTGAGGACACTGGGGAACATGATCAGGTAGTATATATCACAGACAAGGCCTGAGGACACCGGGGGACCTTAATCAGGTAGTATATATCTTTATTGTTTACTATATACAGCAAGGATTGCACACACATCACTAATGATATACTGTATATATACACATAGGGGGGGAAATTTATCAAACATGGTGTAAAATGAAACTGGCTCAGTTGCCCCTAGCAACCAATCAGATTCCACCTTTCATTACTCACATTCTAAGTAGGTGGAATCTGATTGGTTGCTAGGGGCAACTGAGCCAATTCTTCTTTACACCAGTTTGATAAATCTCCTCCATAGCTTTTGCTGTAGTCGGCTCTCTAAGCGAGCTCCATTCTACCAGATTGGCGCTCGCTTCTGCGGAATATCAGGCCGTGTAATACGGCCTTAAAAGTGGCCGTACACTTCCAATAACTGCTGGCTGAACAATCCTTCAGCTGACAATTATCTGTCCCATCCGGTCCCGTCCTCCCCATACACAGAAATTTGGCACATCTGAGTGTTCCTGTGTTCTCTATGAGAGGGGAAAGCCATAGCCATACAGATCTGATGCCGGCTTATCTCTCTGAGAACAAAGAGGTTGGGCGTTGATTTTCCATCAAGCTCGACCCCCTATGTCCACTGATATCATCTGTCAGAGGACTGTCCAGAGAGCCCCATACACCTTACGCTGATGGCCGAACCCACCAGGAGCAACAGGTACCACCAACAAAAGAGTAACATGTATGGGGACCTTAAATTGTTGCTAAAATATTTCAGCATTTGGGGCCCCACCTTTAACTTTGCCCAGGGCCACATCTAGTCTAAAACCGGCCCTGACCAGGGGCAATATAAAGAGGAATGGAGGAGAGAAATAAGTAACTCCCAGAAACTCACCATCTACCAGTCACTGCAGAGAGACTACACCATGGCCCCATACCTAGAGAGGCTGCACCACCCGAAACACAGGCAGACCCTAAGCCTCTATAGACTGAGCGCCCACAGCCTGGAGATAGAGACGGGGCGGCACAAACAGACATACAAGCCGCGGGAGAGCCGACTGTGCCGACACTGCGAGCAGGGAGACCTGGAGGATGAGGCCCCCTTCTTGCTACACTGCAGCAAATACTCATCCACCAGGGTCACCTACTTCCAGAGACTCTCCACCATCATCCACCAGGGTCACCTACTTCCAGAGACTCTCCACCATCATCCACCAGGGTCACCTACTTCCAGAGACTCTCCACCATCATCCCCCAGGGTCACCTACTCCCAGAGACTCTCCACCATCATCCTACAGGGTCACCTACTTCCAGAGACTCTCCACCATCATCCACCACGGTCACCTACTTCCAGAGACTCTCCACCATCATCCACCACCGGGGTCACCTACTTCCAGAGACTCTCCACCATCATCCACCAGGGTCACCTACTTCCAGAGACTCTCCACCATCATCCACCAGGGTCACCTACTCCCAGAGACTCTCCACCATCATCCCCCAGGGACACCTACTTCCAGAGACTCTCCACCATCATCCTCCAGGGACACCTACTTCCAGAGACTCTCCACCATCATCCACCAGGGTCACCTACTCCCAGAGACTCTCCACCATCATCCACCAGGGTCACCTACTTCCAGAGACTCTCCACCATCATCCACCAGGGTCACCTACTTCCAGAGACTCTCCACCATCATCCACCAGGGTCACCTACTTCCAGAGACTCTCCACCATCATCCACCAGGGTCACCTACTCCCAGAGACTCTCCACCATCATCCCCCAGGGTCACCTACTTCCAGAGACTCTCCACCATCATCCACCAGGGTCACCTACTCCCAGAGACTCTCCACCATCATCCCCCGGGGTCACCTACTTCCAGAGACTGTCCACCTTCATCCTCCAGGGACACCTACTTCCAGAGACTCTCCACCACCATCCACCAGGGTCACCTACTTCCAGAGACTCTCCACCATCATCCACCAGGGTCACCTACTCCCAGAGACTCTCCACCATCATCCCCCGGGGTCACCTACTTCCAGAGACTCTCCACCATCATCCACCAGGGTCACCTACTTCCAGAGACTCTCCACCATCATCCACCACCGGGGTCACCTACTTCCAGAGACTCTTCACCATCATCCACCAAGGTCACCTACTCCCAGAGACTCTCCACCATCATCCACCAGGGTCACCTACTTCCAGAGACTCTCCACCATCATCCACCAGGGACCCCTACTTCCAGAGACTCTCCCCCATCATCCACCAGGGTCACCTACTTCCAGAGACTCTCCACCATCATCCACCACCGGGGTCACCTACTTCCAGAGACTCTCCACCATCATCCACCAGGGTCACCTACTTCCAGAGACTCTCCACCATCATCCACCAGGGTCACCTACTTCCAGAGACTCTCCACCATCATCCCCCAGGGTCACCTACTTCCAGAGACTCTCCCCCATCATCCACCAGGGTCACCTACTTCCAGAGACTCTCCACCATCATTCCCCAGGGTCACCTACTTCCAGAGACTCTCCACCATCATCCACCAGGGTCACCTACTTCCAGAGACTCTCCACCATCATCCCCCAGGGTCACCTACTTCCAGAGACTCTCCACCATCATCCCCCAGGGTCACCTACTTCCAGAGACTCTCCCCCATCATCCCCCAGGGTCACCTACTTCCAGAGACTCTCCACCATCATCCCCCAGGGTCACCTACTTCCAGAGACTCTCCACCATCATCCACCAGGGTCACCTACTTCCAGAGACTCTCCACCATCATCCACCAGGGTCACCTACTTCCAGAGACTCTCCACCATCATCCACCAGGGTCACCTACTCCCAGAGACTCTCCACCATCATCCCCCGGGGTCACCTACTTCCAGAGACTCTCCACCATCATCCACCAGGGTCACCTACTTCCAGAGACTCTCCACCATCATCCACCAGGGTCAACTACTCCCAGAGACTCTCCACCATCATCCCCCGGGGTCACCT
The DNA here is from genome assembly GCA_027789725.1 of Dendropsophus ebraccatus. Taxonomy (NCBI): domain Eukaryota; kingdom Metazoa; phylum Chordata; class Amphibia; order Anura; family Hylidae; genus Dendropsophus; species Dendropsophus ebraccatus. The sequence continues at coordinate 1,174,154 of JAQFWZ010000047.1, read as the reverse complement.
ACTTCCAGAGACTCTCCACCATCATCCCGGACTCCACCTCCATAGATGAGGAGAGATAACTCCACATTCTGCTGGGGGAAGAGGAGGCCACCATGGAAGTAGCGGCCCAGTATGTCTCCACCTGCCACCGGCTGAGAAGATTATAAGATACTATGGACTGTTATACGCCCTATTATCCCCCAGTCCTGCCCCTTACCCCGTATACACCCTCCTCCCCAAATGACCCCCCCCCTCTCCCCCACACTCCATCAATTATACTCTGTTGCTTTGGCAATGCTAAATGTTTATTTTGGACCTGCCAATAAAGCTTTTTTGAATTGAATTGAATTGATAGGAGATAGATAGATAGATAGATAGGAGATAGATAGATAGGAGATAGATAGATAGATAGATAGATAGATAGATAGATAGATAGATGATAGATAGATGATAGATAGATGATAGATAGATAGATAGATAGATAGATAGATAGATAGATAGGAGATAGATAGATAGATAGATAGATAGGAGATAGATAGGAGATAGATAGATAGATAGACAGTTAGATAGGAGATAGATAGATAGATAGATAGATAGATAGATAGGAGATAGATAGATAGATAGATAGATAGATAGATAGATAGATAGATAGATAGGAGATAGATAGATAGAGAGATAGGAGATAGATAGATAGGAGATAGATAGGAGATAGGAGATAGATAGATAGAAGATAGATAGGAGATAGATAGATAGATAGATAGGAGATAGATAGATAGATAGATAGATAGATGATAGATAGATAGATAGATAGATAGATAGATAGATAGATAGATAGGAGATAGATAGATAGATAGGAGATAGATAGATAGATAGAACATAGATAGATAGATAGATAGATAGGAGATAGATAGATAGGAGATAGATAGATAGATAGATAGGAGATAGGAGATAGATAGGAGATAGATAGATAGATAGATAGATAGATAGATAGATAGATAGATAGATAGGAGATAGATAGATAGATAGATAGATAGATAGGAGATAGATAGATAGGAGATAGATAGATAGATAGATAGATAGGAGATAGATAGATAGGAGATGGATAGATAGATAGATAGATAGATAGATAGGAGATAGATAGATAGATAGGAGATAGGAGATAGATAGATAGATAGATAGATAGGAGATAGATAGGAGATAGGAGATAGATAGGAGATAGATAGGGGGAACAACCACATCTGGATAAAAATAAGCAGCTCCATCCTCGCTTCACAGTATGACATCTACCTGTGTGCTATATACATCCCCCCAGCTGAGTCCCCCTACCACAACCCAGACATCTATGAGGTCCTACAAAATGAGGCTGCCCAATTCCAGTGCCAGGGCCGGGTGCTGATCTGCGGAGACCTCAATGCCAGGACAGGTGTGGAAAAGGACTATGTCACCTCCGATGGCAACACATATATCCTAGGAGGTGACTACTACTCAGACTCCACACAGACAGTACGGAACAGCTATGACAGGACTGTTAACAAGAGTGGGAAAAAACTGCTGAACCTGTGCCGGAGCCTGGGACTGTACATCATGAACGGGCGTATCAGGGGCGACTGTTTAGGGCGATTCACGGTAAACTCCCACGTGGGCAACAGTGTGGTGGACTATGCCATCACAGACGCAGACCCCCAAAACATCAACGCCTTCATAGTCACCTGGACACACACCTCTCAGACCATAACCAGATCCTGCTGTACATGAGATCCACCAAGAGAGCGTCCACACAGCCCTGCCAGACGGGTCTCTACAACCTGCCACCATCCTTCAAGTGGCGCAGACAATCTGCCACTAAATACAGGAACGCGACCGATCGAGTGGAAATCAAAGGGACGCTCGAAAACTTTCACAGCACTCCCTATCAGCCAAACCAACAAGGTGTCACTCTGGCAGTGAAGGACTTTAACAAGATCCTGTACACAATGGCAGAACTAGCAGACCTTGAACAAACCAGCGTCAAGAGACCCTCTAATAAAGACTCCCAGAAATGGTTTGACAAGGAATGCAAGGCCCTACGTCACTCCCTAAGGACGGCCTCAAACAAAAAGCACAGAGACCCCAATGACAAGACTGCGAGGGAAGCCTATGACACCCTACAGAGGAAATACAAGCGCACCCTCAGAGAGAAAAAACAGAGCTACCTCTCCCACAAGATCCACCGGCTGGAGGACTCCCTCCAGGACAACTCATTCAGGGAGACCTGGCATCATATCGGCACAAAGCCCAAGAAAAACTCTCTCCATATCCAAAATGGCACCATCTGGCTCAACTACTTTAGGGACCTCTACAAAAACATCCCTGAAGAAGAGCAAACCCAGGAACAGAAAGAAATCACCACAAAACTGAGGCACATGGAAGAGGCAATCAAGGACTTCCAGACCCCCCTGGACCGGCCGATCACCACACAGGAAATACAGGAGAACATCACTCTACTCAGATGCAGAAAGGCCAGTGGTGCTGACGGCATCCCGCCCGAGATGCTGAAATACAGCCCGCCAGACATCCACGCTGCACTGGCCAAACTGTTCACCCTCGTCCTGAGCTCCGGACACTTCCCACAAGACTGGAACCGAGGCCTCATAACCCCCATCCATAAAAGTGGGGACAAATACGACCCAGCGAACTACCGTGGGATCTGTGTGAGCAGCAATTTGGGGAAGCTATTCAGCGGCATCATCAACAGAAGAGTCCTCACCTTCCTCACACAGCATCAGGTCCTCAGTATCATCCACAGAAGAGTCCTCACCTTCCTCACACAGCATCAGGTCCTCAGTATCATCCACAGAAGAGTCCTCACCTTCCTCACACAGCATGAGGTCCTCAGTATCATCCACAGAAGAGTCCTCACCTTCCTCACACAGCATCAGGTCCTCAGTATCATCAACAGAAGAGTCCTCACCTTCCTCACACAGCATCAGGTCCTCAGTATCATCCACAGAAGAGTCCTCACCTTCCTCACACAGCATGAGGTCCTCAGTATCATCCACAGAAGAGTCCTCACCTTCCTCACACAGCATGAGGTCCTCAGTATCATCCACAGAAGAGTCCTCACCTTCCTCACACAGCATCAGGTCCTCAGTATCATCCACAGAAGAGTCCTCACCTTCCTCACACAGCATCAGGTCCTCAGTATCATACACAGAAGAGTCCTCACCTTCCTCACACAGCATGAGGTCCTCAGTATCATATACAGAAGAGTCCTCACCTTCCTCACACAGCATGAGGTCCTCACTATCATCCACAGAAGAGTCCTCACCTTCCTCACACAGCATCAGGTCCTCAGTATCATCCACAGAAGAGTCCTCACCTTCCTCACACAGCATCAGGTCCTCAGTATCATATACAGAAGAGTCCTCACCTTCCTCACACAGCATCAGGTCCTCAGTATCATCCACAGAAGAGTCCTCACCTTCCTCGCACAGCATCAGGTCCTCAGTATCATATACAGAAGAGTCCTCACCTTCCTCACACAGCATGAGGTCCTCAGTATCATCCACAGAAGAGTCCTCACCTTCCTCACACAGCATCAGGTCCTCAGTATCATCCACAGAAGAGTCCTCACCTTCCTCGCACAGCATCAGGTCCTCAGTATCATATACAGAAGAGTCCTCACCTTCCTCGCACAGCATCAGGTCCTCAGTATCATATACAGAAGAGTCCTCACCTTCCTCGCACAGCATCAGGTCCTCAGTATCATATACAGAAGAGTCCTCACCTTCCTCACACAGCATCAGGTCCTCAGTATCATCCACAGAAGAGTCCTCACCTTCCTCACACAGCATCAGGTCCTCAGTATCATCCACAGAAGAGTCCTCACCTTCCTCACACAGCATGAGGTCCTCAGTATCATCCACAGAAGAGTCCTCACCTTCCTCACACAGCATGAGGTCCTCAGTATCATCCACAGAAGAGTCCTCACCTTCCTCACACAGCATGAGGTCCTCAGTAAAAGTCAAGCCGGGTTCATGCCGAACCACCGCACCACCGACCACATCTACACCCTGCACAGCCTCATCAAGACCCATGTCCACAACACCAAACGGGGCAAGATCTTCCCCTGTTTTGTGGACTTTAGGAAGGCATTTGACTCCGTGTGGCACCCGGGCCTATTCCTGAAACTCCTGCAGAGTGGGATAGGAGGGAGGACGTATGATGTCATCAAGAGCTCATACACTGGGAACCAATGCAGCGTGAAGGTGAACGGCAAGAGGACAGCTTGTTTCCAGCAGGGCCGAGGAGTCAGACAGGGCTGCAGCCTGAGCCCAACGCTCTTCAACATCTACATCAATGAACTGGCTGCAGCTCTGGAGGACTCCTCAGCACCCGGCCTCCTCCTGCATCACCGTGAGGTGAAGTTCCTACTGTACGCTGATGACCTCCTGCTGCTGTCCCCCACAGAGAGCGGCCTCCAAGAAAGCCTGTCAGTCCTGGAGAAATTCAGTAATACATGGGCACTACCCATCAACTCTAAGAAGACCAAGGTCATGGTGTTCCAGAGGAAGGGTCAGAAAAAAGCCTCCATCTCCTCCTCCTTCACACTAAACGGGTCAGTACTGGAGAACACCAGCAGCTACACGTACCTGGGCCTGGAGCTTAACCAATCAGGGAGCTTCAAGTCTGCAATAGAGGTCCTCAAGGGAAAAGCCAGCAGAACCTTCTATGCCATACGAAAGCGACTGTACCACCTGAAAGCACCAGTGAGGGTCTGGCTAAAGATCTTTGATGGTGTCATTGCCCCAATCCTGCTTTATGGCAGTGAGGTTTGGGGTCCGGCCACCTACACAGACCAGTCAAAATGGGATCCGAGCCCAACAGAGACCTTTCATCTGGAGTTCTGCAAGTACCTCCTCCAGGTCCATCGCAGCACCTCCAACATGGCGTGTCGGGCAGAGTTGGGCAGGTTCCCACTATGGTTCCAGGTACAGAAGAGGGCGCTTTCATTCTGGGCGCACTTACAGAGAAGCAACCCAGACTCCTATCACCACAAAGCCTCCCTGAGCCATGGAGCCCAATGTGCCCTCCAACAGGGCATCCACCACCAGTCCACCCAAACCCCACAACATGCCCTGACAAAAGCCCAAATAAAGGGGGTGATAGAGAGATACCAGGGGCAATATACATACAGATACCAGGGGCAATATACAGAGAGATACCAGGGGCAATATACAGAGGAATGGAGGAGAGAAATAAGTAACTCCCAGAAACTCACCATCTACCAGTCACTGCAGAGAGACTACACCATGGCGCCATACCTGGAGAGGCTGCACCACCCCAAACACAGGCAGACCCTAAGCCTCTATAGACTGAGCGCCCACAGCCTGGAGATAGAGACGGGGCGGCACAAACAAAGATACAAGCCGCGGGAGAGCCGACTGTGCCGGCACTGTGAGCAGGGAGACCTGGAGGATGAGGCCTACTTCTTGCTACACTGCAGCAAATACTCGTCCCCCAGGGACACCTACTTCCAGAGACTCTCCACCATCATCCACCAGGGTCACCTACTTCCAGAGACTCTCCACCATCATCCACCACCAGGGTCACCTACTTCCAGAGACTATCCACCATCATCCACCAGGGTCACCTACTTCCAGAGACTCTCCACCATCATCCACCACCAGGGTCACCTACTTCCAGAGACTCTCCACCATCATCCACCAGGGTCACCTACTTCCAGAGACTCTCCACCATCACCCACCGGGGTCACCTACTTCCAGAGACTCTCCACCATCATCCCCCAGGGTCACTTACTTCCAGAGACTCTCCACCATCATCCCCCAGGGACACCTACTTCCAGAGACTCTCCACCATCATCCACCAGGGACACCTACTTCCAGAGACTCTCCACCATCATCCACCACCAGGGACACCTACTCCCAGAGACTCTCCACCATCATCCACCAGGGTCACCTACTTCCAGAGACTCTCCCCCATCATCCTCCAGGGACACCTACTTCCAGAGACTCTCCACCATCATCCACCAGGGACACCTACTCCCAGAGACTCTCCACCATCATCCACCAGGGACACCTACTCCCAGAGACTCTCCACCATCATCCACCAGGGTCACCTACTCCCAGAGACTCTCCACCATCATCCACCAGGGTCACCTACTTCCAGAGACTCTCCACCATCATCCCGGACTTCACCTCCATAGATGAGGAGAGGAAACTCCACATTCTGCTGGGGGAAGAGGAGACCACCATGGAGGTAGCGGCCCAGTATGTCTCCACCTGCCACCGGCTGAGAGGATTATGAGATACCATGGACTGT
>JAQFWZ010000047.1:862854-1165354 GCA_027789725.1 Dendropsophus ebraccatus | reverse complement strand
TCTCCCTGCCTCCACCATCCATGCTGCTGCCGCCTCTCCCTGCCTCCACCATCCATGCTGCCGCAGCCTCTCCCTGCCTCCACCATCCATGCTGCAGCCGCCTCTCCCTGCCTCCACCATCCATGCTGCAGCCGCCTCTCCCTGCCTCCACCATCCATGCTGCTGCTGCTGCCTCTCCCTGCCTCCACCATCCATGCTGCAGCCGCCTCTCCCTGCCTCCACCATCCATGCTGCTGCCTCTCCCTGCCTCCACCATCCATGCTGCCGCCGCCTCTCCCTGCCTCCACCATCCATGCTGCTGCCACCTCTCCCTGCCTCCACCATCCATGCTGCTGCCACCTCTCCCTGCCCCCACCATCCATGCTGCTGCTGCTGCCTCTCCCTGCCTCCACCATCCATGCTGCTGCTGCCGCCTCTCCCTGCCTCCACCATCCATGCTGCCGCCGCCTCTCCCTGCCTCCACCATCCATGCTGCTGGTGCTGCTTCTCCCTGCCTCCACCATCCATGCTGCTGCCGCCTCTCCCTGCCTCCACCATCCATGCTGCAGCCGCCTCTCCCTGCCTCCACCATCCATGCTGCTGCAGCCGCCTCTCCCTGCCTCCACCATCCATGCTGCTGCTGCCGCCTCTTCCTGCCTCCACCATCCATGCTGCTGCCTCTCCCTGCCTCCACCATCCATGCTGCTGCTGCCTCTCCCTGCCTCCACCATCCATGCTGCAGCCGCCTCTTCCGGCCTCCACCATCCATGCTGCCGCCGCCTCTCCCTGCAACGATCGAGAAATCGTTCGTATGTCATTGATCATTGATTTAGATCTGAACCTAAAATTATCGTTAATCGTTCGCTGTAATTCTACGTTCGTTAAGTTCCGCATTTTTTCACTAATCGTTGAGTGTAATTGCACATTGCCTATTGGTTTCCTGAGATCAGAAGGAATAAACGATCATAGTAACGATCGCAATAACGACCATCGTTCTGTGTAACATGGTGAACGATTTCCGGTTAACGATAAACAATCTCGTTTCTGCTCGTTTATCGTTAGTCATTAAAAATGGCTGTGTGTAATAGGACCCTTAGTCAGGTTCCTGTGCAGAGAGGACACAAGACAAGCCAGTCCCTGCAGTAGTCAAGCTGGGCCCTGGCTTACGCCAGGTCCGCTGTCAGGGATGAAAGAACAAGTCCCCAGTGTAGTCTAGTCTGGTGTGTGGACAGACGTATGGGAGACATGGAGACACTTAGCAGGAGAAAAGAAACCCAGCCTTTTACTATGCAGTGCTAACCTAGTGCTACCCAGGAGAGGACAAGTCAGAGATCACCCCAACCCACACTGTGAACATTTCTAACAGTGCAGGACAGTATCCTGAAAAATGAGGACCTGATCTGGATAGAGCAAAGTTGCTACAAGCCTATGTACTGTCTCGCAGCGCAGGTGTAACCAGGTAAACCTGGCCACCTTGTTCAACTCGGGTAACAAGGTCCGGGGCTTTTGTCACCCGACACTGTAGGGAAAGAGGTGGTACAGTGACAACAAAAGGTTGAAACACGGACACAAGTAGTCTTCTATTTTCAAGTATTCGTCAGTATTCTACTTCTTCTAACGTTCCGGGAGAGCACACTTCTACCCTGGGTCAGCACAGCTTTTCTGCTCCACAAGCTCTTACGGCAGATTGTGACTAGTCAGAAGTCTGTTATCTTGTACTACGTGTTCCTGAAGTAAAGGAGACTTGATTTATGGTAACAGGACTCGGTGATCATCGTTCCGGCACCTACACAGTAGATATCACATCCTCGGGTCATCTCCCCTTTGTGTGGGTGGCAGTACCGATAGTCCGGGTGGGTCACTACTCCCCTACCGACCACCCGGCAGGTCACTGACAGGCCCAACCGTCACTGGCGTCATGACAACCTACCATTCTGACCAAGCGACCAATCGTCCATAGGGTCACACCACACACACAGAAGTCTGAGGAGGATGGAGGAGTGCACAGAGATCAATGACAATTAACAATGTGGAATCACAGTGAATAATAACACACTAAGCAAGAACAGCGGAATTCCGCGGCAGAGAATCCCATAGAGAATCCCGCCATGCTCAGTGTCCTGCTTGGAGTGAATGAGAGGGCGCACGCTTCTCCGCTGCCGCTGCTCTCCGCTCACAGAAGTGACATGTCATATCTTTGAGTGGAGAGGGGAGGAAGCAGATGCGCACGAGCGCCCTCTCATTTACTCAAAGCAGGATGGCGGGATTCTCTATGGGAGCTCTCTGCCGCAGAATTCTGCCCTTCTTGCTCAGTGTGAATGGGGCCAAAGAATTGACATGTCACTTTTTTGGGCGGATTCCGCTAGACGAATCCTATAGAAGTCAATTGGGCTTGAATTCTGCCTAAAATTCTGCTAGAATTCAGCTCAAATCCAGCTTCTATCCTGCTCCAATTCTGCCAGAGCAGAAAATCAAGCAGAAAATCTATCCTCTTCAATTCCTCGTCTATTGCTCAGTGTGCATGAGCCCTTACAGGAATTACACTGAACGACTAGTGAACGGGCGCAGAATAACACTGAACGACTAACAAACGGACGCAGAATAACAGTGAACGACTAGCAAACGGACGCAGAATAACACTGAACGACTAGCAAACGGTCGCGGAATAACACTGAATGACTAACAAACGGACGCGGAATAACACTGAATGACTAACAAACGGACGCTGAATAACACTGAATGACTAACAAACGGACGCGGAATAACACTGAATGACTAACAAACGGACGCTGAATAACACTGAATGACTAACAAACGGGCGCGGAATAACACTGAATGACTAACAAACGGACGCAGAATAACACTGAACGACTAGCAAACGGACGCAGAATAACAGTGAACGACTAGCAAACGGACGCGGAATAACACTGAATGACTAACAAACGGACGCTGAATAACACTGAATGACTAACAAACGGACGCTGAATAACACTGAATGACTAACAAACGGACGCTGAATAACACTGAATGACTAACAAACGGGCGCGGAATAACACTGAATGACTAACAAACGGACGCAGAATAACAATGAATGACTAACAAACGGACGCGGAATAACACTGAATGACTAATAAACGGACGCAGAATAACAATGAATGACTAACAAACGGACGCGGAATAACACTGAATGACTAGCAAACGGACGCAGAATAACACTGAACGACTAGCAAGCGGACGCTGAATAACACTGAATAACTAATAAACGGACGCAGAATAACAATGAATGACTAACAAACGGACGCGGAATAACACTGAATGACTAACAAACGGACGCGGAATAACACTGAACGACTAACAAACGGACGCAGAATAACACTGAATAACTAATAAACGGACGCAGAATAACACTGAATGACTAACAAACGGACGCGGAATAACACTGAACGACTAACAAACGGACGCAGAATAACACTGAATGACTAATAAACGGACGCAGAATAACACTGAATGACTAACAAACGGACGCAGAATAACACTGAATGACTAACAAACGGACGCAAAGTAACACTGAATGACTAACAAACGGACGCGGAATAACACTGAATGACTAACAAACGGACGCGGAATAACACTGAATGACTAACAAACGGACGCGGAATAACACTGAATGAATAACAGACAAATGCGGAATCACACTGAAACACTAGCGAACGGACATAAAATAACACTGAACGACTAGTGAACGGACGCAGAATAACACTGAATGACTAACAAACGGACGCGGAATAACACTGAATGACTAACAAACGGACGCGGAATAACACTGAATGACTAACAAACGGACGCGGAATAACACTGAATGACTAACAAACGGACGCAGAATAACACTGAATGACTAACAAACGGACGCGGAATAACACTGAATGACTAACAAACGGACGCAGAATAACACTGAATGACTAACAAACGGACGCAGAATAACACTGAATGACTAACAAACGGACGCGGAATAACACTGAATGACTAACAAACGGACGCAGAATAACACTGAATGACTAACAAACGGACGCGGAATAACACTGAATGACTAACAAACGGACGCGGAATAACACTGAATGACTAACAAACGGACGCAAAGTAACACTGAATGACTAACAAACGGACGCGGAATAACACTGAATGACTAACAAACGGACGCGGAATAACACTGAATGAATAACAGACAAATGCGGAATCACACTGAAACACTAGCGAACGGACATAAAATAACACTGAACGACTAGTGAACGGACGCAGAATAACACTGAATGACTAACAAACGGACGCGGAATAACACTGAATGACTAACAAACGGACGCGGAATAACACTGAATGACTAACAAACGGACGCGGAATAACACTGAATGACTAACAAACGGACGCAGAATAACACTGAATGACTAACAAACGGACGCGGAATAACACTGAATGACTAACAGACAAATGTGGAATCACACTGAAACACTAGCGAACGGACATAAAATAACACTGAACGACTAGTGAACGGACGCAGAATAACACTGACTGACTAACAAACGGACGCGGAATAACACTGAATGACTAACAAACGGACGCAGAATAACACTGAATGACTAACAAACGGACGCAGAATAACACTGAATGACTAACAAACGGACGCAGAATAACACTGAATGACTAACAAACGGACGCAGAATAACACTGAATGACTAACAAACGGACGCGGAATAACACTGAATGACTAACAAACGGACGCAGAATAACACTGAATGACTAACAAACGGACGCAGAATAACACTGAATGACTAACAAACGGACGCGGAATAACACTGAATGACTAACAAACGGACGCAGAATAACACTGAATGACTAACAAACGGACGCGGAATAACACTGAATGACTAACAAACTGATGCAGAATTTTACAGTGAACGACTAGCGAACGGACGCGGAATAACACTGAATGACTAACAGACAAATGCGGAATCACACTGAAACACTAGCGAACGGACGCGGAATCACACTGAATGACTAATAAACGGATGCAGAATAACACTGAATGACTAATAAACGGACGTGGAATAACACTGAATGACTAATAAACGGACGTGGAATAACACTGAATGACTAATAAACGGACGCGGAATAACACTGTAATAAACGGACGCGGAATAACACTGACTAATAAACGGACGCGGAATAACACTGACTAATAAACGGAAGCGGAATAACACTGACTAATAAACGGACGCGGAATAACTCTGAATGGCTAACAAACTGATGCAGAATTACAGTGAACGACTAGCGAACGGACACGGAATAACACTGAATGACTAACAAACGAATGCGGAATTACAGCAACGAATGCGGAATTACAGGGTACCACTAGCAAACTGATGCGGAATTAGGGTATGTGCACACTGAGCAATTCTCACGGACATTACCTCCCATAGACTTCTATGGATTTCCGCCAGCACAATCCGCCCAAAAAACGAACCTTTACGGACGGAAATTACCTCAGTGTTCACAGACGGAATTCCCATTTTGCTCTATAGAAAGAAGCAATGTTGCATTAAAGGGGCGGATTTTCACACGTATTTTGCGGTGGAATTCCGCAAGAATTGCTCAGTGTGCACATACCCCTAGTGAACGGATGCGGAATTACAGCAAACTATTAACAATGATTTTAGGGTCAGATTTAAATCAACGATTGACACACAAGTGATTATTTTGATCGTTGCCGGCAATTACACAGGACGATTATCATCTAAATTTGAATGATAGAACGATTTTCCGCACAATAACTGTCCTCAATAATGGGGCCCTTCCTCTCTTCATATGGACGGTACCAGCAGTTTGGTGCGGTGGTGGATACAGAGTCGTTATAAGCAGGGGGAGTGTGTGTAAGATGAGGCAGTATTTCTCCCTTGTGTAGTGGTAACATTGGCGATGATAGTCACTATGGGGCGGTATTATTTGGTGTTTATATGATGATGATCTCAGTCCAGTATTGGGGGGGGGGGGCACTATTTCAGTTCTTGCCTCAGGAAGCTGAAAAGCTAGAATTGGCTCTGCATATGTGGTGTCCCAGCACAGGTGCTGTTCTTTGGCACCTGTGTAAAGTTTTCTCTCAGGTTAACCAGTGGGAGATGTAGTACTTTATTTTCTCCACTAGGTGTCACAACTTTTTATGTCTTCTGTGCACGGCGGTAGAGTCAAGGGTTAATTGTTTTATGCTATGCTGACCAGGCACAGGTGCTCTTCTTTCCTAACCTATCCTATCTTTCTCTCACACACTCAGCCCCCCCACTCACAGAAGGGTTTAGAATTACCCCTGTAGAAAGAGTTAACCTGGTGCAGAAAGTCGGCCTCTGGTTAGTTTTTCAAAGAGGATAGACATGTGAGAAGCTAGCTCTCAGAGAGACTTTTATGCAGGCAACTACCACAGCTATGCAGTGCTTAGTTCCCCTTAGGGGAGAGAAGCCACCTAGGATAACCCTAGCCCACACCAGGAACCCTTCTAAAATGTGCAGGGCGGTCTTTCTTACTAGAGGAACTAACCCTAGTAGGACAAAGCTACCAGAGTAAAGGTCTACGTATCCTACTGCACAGTGCAGGATGCATGGGAAGTCTCGGGAACCTGATACACCCAGATAACAGATGACTGGGGCTTGTGCTACCCACCTGGGACGGGGGCAGAAGGCGGTTAGACTATATGTGAGTACGAGTATCACTTATCTTGTCTCATCTACACTCCTGTTCCAGCAGAGCACATATTCTACATTGGGCAGGGCTCCTCTGGCCACTCCTCTCCTCTTCCTTCTCTTTGCAAAGCACCTACCATGCACACCACCGTTTACCTTGGGTTATTTTTCCCCTTTTTGTAAGTGGCGCTACTGACATCCCGGGTGGGTCTGCGTTCTCTCCATGTTACTGTGACAAGTGCCCGAGGGACCCGCAACACTCCCAGAGGTTACCAACCATTTGGGGACAACAAACCAGCCAAAGCAGCTACCAACATCTCACCTGTACAACACCCCAGAAGGGGCATCAGGAGAAACATCACAGTACTGGCCGAGTACCACACATAGTGGGGTCTGAAGGAGTGCACAGAGAAGTCTGATGAGGATAGAGGGGTCTGGCAGCAGCTTTCCCAACGTTGTGTATGTGGGGATGGGAGAGGGCAGCTCCATGTAATTATGCCCCCGACTATGACAAGAAGTAGCCATATTATAGAAAGCAAAAACTTTATTAGAATCCGATCCAAAAAGCAAAGTAATGTTGAGCGTGTGATCGAGCCTTCCCTCCCGAGTCCTGACCCCCTTTGGCATAGACAGGCAGTGTTGTGTGAGCACTCAAGGGCTCACGTGTATTTGTGACCAATATCCCTTTCATGACATCCTTGCTGGGATCCAGCCCACCCCTCGTGTAATGAAGCCTCCTGGCCTGGTCCTAGCCACAGCTCTGCAGTCCGACATAGCCATGGTCTTGTGTTCAGAATGGAAGGGCCTTACCTGTCTTGTGACCCCAATCGGCTGAGGTTATACAGCAGAACTATACTAGCATAATAATGTGCATATCTGCATTCCCTGAGATCAAGCTACAGCACCACAGCCGATACGGAGACACCAGGAACCATCTATGCTGGACACGGAGGCACGAGAAACCATCTATGCTGGACACGGAGGCACCAGGAACCATCTATGCTGGACACGGAGGCACCAGGAACCATCTATGCTGGACACGGAGGCACCAGGAACCATCTATGCTGGACACGGAGGCACCAGGAACCATCTATGCTGGACACGGAGGCACCAGGAACCATCTATGCTGAACACGGAGGCACCAGGATCCATCTATGCTGGACACGGAGGCACCAGGAACCATCTATGCTGGACACTGAGGCACCAGGAACCATCTATGCTGGACACGGAGGCACCAGGAACCATCTATGCTGGACACGGAGGCACCAGGAACCATCTATGCTGGACACGGAGGCACCAGGAACCATCTATGCTGGACACGGAGGCACCAGGAACCATCTATGCTGGACACGGAGGCACCAGGAACCATCTATGCTGGACACGGAGGCACCAGGAACCATCTATGCTGGACACGGAGGCACCAGGAACCATCTATGCTGAACACGGAGGCACCAGGATCCATCTATGCTGGACACGGAGGCACCAGGAACCATCTATGCTGGACACTGAGGCACCAGGAACCATCTATGCTGGACACGGAGGCACCAGGAACCATCTATGCTGGACACGGAGGCACCAGGAACCATCTATGCTGGACACGGAGGCACCAGGAACCATCTATGCTGGACACGGAGGCACCAGGAACCATCTATGCTGGACACGGAGGCACCAGGAACCATCTATGCTGGACACGGAGGCACCAGGAACCATCTATGCTGGACACGGAGGCACCAGGAACCATCTATGCTGGACACGGAGGCACCAGGAACCATCTATGCTGGACACGGAGGCACCAGGAACCATCTATGCTGGACACGGAGGCACCAGGAACCATCTATGCTGGACACGGAGGCACCAGGAACCATCTGTACTGGACATGTCCAGGAGCTTTGTGGATTATAAGGCTCGGGTTATTGGGGATGAGGACAGGCGGTGCTTGGATGGAGGTGTGTAGGGTGGCATCTTGTATGCAGCATCTCTAGGGCGAGGAGGGGGCTGACTCCAGAAAGCTCTCTATGTTTACAGATCCTTCATAAACCAAGTCCCATCCGCTCCCCCTGTCCACACCAACAGGTCTCCTCACTGGATAGATACAGGATTATCAATTATCATTCTGCTCAATTAGTTTTTGGTTGGGGAGGCTCGGCTTCCTGGAGGCCTCCGCTCTTGATATTCACAGTAAGGACTTCAGTAACTCGGGGTAGTTTGGTGTCCCCCACCCAGTCACTGGGTCCCAGCTGGGAGCTGCACAGAATCCTTGTGCCTGTACCAGGTCATCAAAGCAAGAGAGGTGACAACCTTCTGTGACCTGTGGGAGAGGAAAGACGGCGTCAGGGATCATTTGGGGGGGGGATCGTTAAAGGAACTCCAAAAGGAAAAGAGCCTGCTCTCTAGTGCCACCTATTGACCCCTATAAGTCTAGGAATGACAGGATTATCAGCCAGAGTAGAATCTCCTCCAGTGGGAAGAGTTGCCCATCTGTCGAGGCCATCATAGGAGTCAGTAGAGAGCAGAGGGACGGCTGGCTGCACAGAAGCCTCTGGTCTATGGAGTCTTATTGAACATGGGAAAATGTAAGCAATTTATAACTACCAGGACTCTGCATAAAAAAGTTGGAAGAAAATTTTTGACAACTAAAGCCAATTGGAATCGGCAATTTCCATGCCATATCATTGGTTTATCATCCTGCTTTGCCATAGAGCCTGACGTATGAGACACACCGGCACCCTATAGACTATGAAGAAAGCTGATGCCCCCTGCCTATGTACATACACTCCATACAAGGGGTAAGAAGGGGTCTCAAACCCCCCGGAAGAGACTTTTACAACTTACGTCAAACAAGGCGGCGGTGGCATTCTCATGTAGACGATACAGCGCTGGGTTCAAGAATCCCAAAGGTGAGCGACCTCTCTTTATCCGCTGGTCATTTATTAGAGACAGAATCCCACCGAACACAGGAGTGGAGGCCTGTCATGTGACACAAAACGGGGAAAATTACGTCAAGTACTGTCATAAAATAACACAGATGCATGGTTACAGAGCGGTGGCCTCGGCACTTGACACACTGAAGACCTTAGGAGTGCAGGCGAGGAGATGGCACCAGGAGAGGAGACATTACGCCATTATCACCGCAAGGGCTAGGGTGTCACCAAATCCACACCTTCTGCACTCAACTTCAGAGGTAACAGAAGAAAGACATTGGAGGGAGAGAAGGAATTAAGATGAAGAGTATGAGGAGAAGCCACATTGAGGAAACCCAGGAGGATGAGGGACACAACATGAGAACAAATGTTACTGACTGGAAGGTGGAGAACAGAGTGGGAAACCAAGGTTGGGGATTAGTTGTCTTCTTGTGTGATGGCGCATAGGGTGACAACGGAGCTCTCATAGACTTCTACACCCAGAAGATTGACAGCAGTATGGCCATAATGTGGACAGAAGCTCTTCATGTCAATACTTACAGAGGTTCCTGACACCCAAGGGATTGGAACCCGATTAGTCACCACCCAGTAGTTGTCAGACAGTGCTGCCACATCAGGATACGCCCGTCCACTGCGATTGTAGTAACTTTCCGGTGGTATCTTCACAGAGGACGTGAAATACTTTGACACAGCAGAAGCCTTCAGAATTGAGGAGGAGAAACAATATATTATCTGACCTCTAGATTATTAGAATGTCCAGGACATCATGGCACCCTACCTGGTAGTCAGGCATCAAAAAAACATTGCTGAATCCTCCCCCACTGATGTAGTCCGTCACCTCATATGTCACTTGGAAAGGATTCTTAAAAGAGGTTCCACCCACAGTGGTCACATAGGGGCTGCAAAGGGATAAGATAAGGTTCCGAGTGTCAGGTCAGTCGGGAGGACCCCCCACACACTGTATATATGACCTGTATGGGACCCACCATCCTCTCACCTGGAGGCCGGGAAGCTTGGCCGGAACACATTTTTGTCTTTAGAAACTTGTCTGCATCCGGCTCCGTCATCACCTGGAAAAGGGTCGGCAAAGTCTGGTTTTAGTTAGTGAAGTTGTTAAACGCAAATTATCTAAAGACCTATTCCCTGTCTCGGCTACCTTGACTAATGGCGTCTTGCATGGGACTATGGCGCAGTCTGAAGGTTATCATGCTACACATCACGCTCCATAGATAACTGGTTATAGAGGCCATGGTAGTCACTGAGCCACCGAACTGTCACGATACAGCGCATTTCTCTTCCTCCAGCCCTGGAGTCATACCCCCCCCGATGGCTATAAGAGTGGCCTCTACCTGGAGGGGGGCAGCCTCCAATGGCTTCTTACTCCATTGCTTTGATTACCTTACAGTAGTGGCTATCACAGGTGATCATTGCAAGCTGACACTTTACTTCTATACATCTGTGTCACTTGGTACCTAGAGTTCATTTGTGGTACAGGTCGAACTCCACAAGACTGTAGAGATGATGAGGATTTAAGAATAGTTTTCTATCTACATGTACCTGATGCGAAGAGGATTGTGAGGCCCCGTGCTCCGGCCTTCATGAACTCAACATTGATTCTCTGCATAAAAGCCACAGACAGACTGTCTTCATCATCTCCGTAGCTGATAGTGTGGACCCAAGGGAGCGAGGACAGGTTACTCAGCAGTAACATCCAGTCTAGGAAAGGTTCCTGGGACTCGTGACGGCCTGAGGAGGTCAACCACATCGTTGACATAATGGATGTTATAAAGTGTGGTCTATGGGTTCTCCGGTCTGTATCATAACGATCATCTGGGTGACCTCAAGGACCAAACACAATGTAGGAGACATAATAGAACTTACCTGGGTTGCTGAACACCCAGGTTGAGATGTTGGCGCCTGTACTCATGATGTACTCAACATCCAAGCTGGCCTCCAGACCAGCCCTTCCTCCTCCCTGCTGCCCCACTACGTGATCCACCTCCAAACGGTGATCAAAACTTCTGCCAAAAAGGCTCATGAACTCCGAGAGGTCGGCAGGATGGAAATACTGCTCTAAAAACTGAGGCGAGAAGAACAGGAGAGTCGGCATCTAATTAACACCCCAGCCCGTCCGTGTTGGTCACATCAAACCCCTCTCAAGTTTATGGGTCGTTCTCCTTCCTTTATCATCTACATTGATGTTAATTCTGAAGGACACAGATAAGATGGAGTGGTGATGGCGGTGGATGGGGGTAGTGAGAACACAACCTAATGTTGCCATCTTTGGAACAGAGAAAAAGATGATATCAGCTCATCCTCAGCCTCGTCTACATACAGTATGTTATGGGATGACTAAAAAAAAAGGGGAAAAACGAGCTTACCCCTTCCACTGAGCTTCCCAACACGAGATCTCATGCCAACCATAGGACTAGCAATAAGTGAGTCCAGCTCCCAGCAGAGTGCTGCCACAAGAGCTTCAATTCTTAGGGTACTAACACCACTACTGGTGTTCCTTCCAATATTAGGTCCAAGAAGACCATAGTACTCTGATGAATGATCTGACCTGGTGTCCCTTCCAATATTAGGTCCAAGAGACCATAGTACTATGATGAATGATAGGACCTGGTGTCCCTTCCAATATTAGGTCCAAGAAGACCATAGTACTATGATGAATGATCGGACCTGGTGTTCCTTCCAATATTAGGTCCAAGAAGACCATAGTACTATGATGAATGATCGGACCTGGTGTTCCTTCTAATATTAGGTCCAAGAAGACCATAGTACTATGATGAATGATCTGACCTGGTGTTCCTTCCAATATTAGGTCCAAGAAGACCATAGTACTATGATGAATGATAGGACCTGGTGTTCCTTCCAATATTAGGTCCAAGAAGACCATAGTACTATGATGAATGATCTGACCTGGTGTCCCTTCCAATATTAGGTCCAAGAAGACCATAGTACTATGATGAATGATAGGACCTGGTGTCCCTTCCAATATTAGGTCGAAGAAGACCATAGTACTATGATGAATGATAGGACCTGGTGTCCCTTCCAATATTAGGTCCAAGAAGACCATAGTACTATGATGAATGATCGGACCTGGTGTTCCTTCCAATATTAGGTCCAAGAAGACCATAGTACTATGATGAATGATCGGACCTGGTGTTCCTTCTAATATTAGGTCCAAGAAGACCATAGTACTATGATGAATGATCTGACCTGGTGTCCCTTCCAATATTAGGTCCAAGAAGACCATAGTACTATGATGAATGATAGGACCTGGTGTTCCTTCCAATATTAGGTCCAAGAAGACCATAGTACTATGATGAATGATCTGACCTGGTGTCCCTTCCAATATTAGGTCCAAGAAGACCATAGTACTATGATGAATGATAGGACCTGGTGTCCCTTCCAATATTAGGTCGAAGAAGACCATAGTACTATGATGAATGATAGGACCTGGTGTCCCTTCCAATATTAGGTCCAAGAAGACCATAGTACTATGATGAATGATAGGACCTGGTGTCCCTTCCAATATTAGGTCGAAGAAGACCATAGTACTATGATGAATGATAGGACCTGGTGTCCCTTCCAATATTAGGTCCAAGAAGACCATAGTACTATGATGAATGATCTGACCTGGTGTCCCTTCCAATATTAGGTCCAAGAAGACCATAGTACTATGATGAATGATCGGACCTGGTGTCCCTTTCAGTGTTAGGTCCAGGAAGACCATAGTACTATGATGAATGATCGGACCTGGTGTCCCTTTCAGTGTTAGGTCCAGGAAGACCATAGTACTATGATGAATGATCTGACCTGGTGTCTCTTCCAATATTAGGTCCAAGAAGACGATAGTACTATGATGAATGATCGGACCTGGTGTCCCTTCCAATATTAGGTCCAGGAAGACCATAGTACTATGATGAATGATCTGACCTGGTGTCCCATACAATATTAGGTCCAAGAAGACCATAGTACTATGATGAATGGTTGGACCTGGTGTCCCTTTCAGTGTTAGGTCCAAGAAGACCATAGTACTATGATGAATGGTCGGACCTGGTGTCCCGTCCAATATTAGGTCCAAGAAGACCATAGTACTATGATGAATGGTCGCCATGAATTTCAAAGTCCACGTATTTCAGAAACAGATCCAACATCTCTCGGCTCCATACACTCAAGAGGTCATCGATGTATCTCCCATACCATTGTATGGAGCGTAGAAAGGTATTGGATACATATATACAGTATTTGTATTTCCAGAAGGTCACAGTCAGACTGGCAAGAGAAGGAGAATATTTAGCGCCCATGGACAGCACTTAGCTGTAAGTAATAATGTCCTGAGCAGATAAATGATGTCATCAGAAACCAGGTCACCATTTTGATGAAGGAGATGAAGTCTGGATCATAGCTGCTGTGGGTCTGTAAGTGGAAGTCTAATGCTTGTAATGTGTGGGGAATGGATGTGTACGTTGTATGGAGCAGAGAGATGTCGAATCTGGATCTGCTTCTGAAATATGTGGAATCTGCAATTTACGGCGACCGTTCATCATAGTACTATGGTCTTCTTGGACCTAACACTGGAAGGGACACCAGGTCCAACCATTTATCATAGTACTATGGTCTTCTTGGACCTAACACTGGAAGGGACACCAGGTCCAACCATTCATCATAGTACTATGGTCTTCTTGGACCTAACACTGGAAGGGACACCAGGTCCAACCATTCATCATAGTACTATGATCTTCTTGGACCTAACACTGGAAGGGACACCAGGTCCAAACATTCATCATAGTACTATGGTCTTCTTGGACCTAATATTGGAAGAGACACCAGGTCAGATCATTCATCATAGTACTATGGTCTTCTTGGACCTAATATTGGAAGAGACACCAGGTCAGATCATTCATCATAGTACTATGGTCTTCTTGGACCTAACAATAGAAGGGACCTCAGGTCTGACCATTCATCATAGTACTATGGTCTTCTTGGACCTAACACTGAAAGGGACACCAGGTCCAACCATTCATCATAGTACTATGGTCTTCTTGGACCTAATATTGGAAGGGACACCAGGTCCAATTATTCATCATAGTACTATGGTCTTCTTGGACCTAATATTGGAAGAGACACCAAGTCCGATCATTCATCATAGTACTATGGTCTTATTAGACCTAATATTGGAAGGAACACCAGTAGTGGTGTTAGTACCCTAAGAATTGAAGCTCTTGTGGCAGCACTCTGCTGGGAGCTGGACTCACTTATTGCTAGTCCTATGGTTGGCATGAGATCTACAGAGATTACTAGAGAGAGGATACAAGGAATGGATGGTGGAGAGGACATGTAATAGGAGGAACAGAGAGGAGCTCTTATTGGATAAGGACAATAGAAGAAGCACAGTTACAAGGTCCAGTCCACAATTCTCATAAATACAGATCATTCATTTAGATTTACCCCAGTAAGGGAGGATCCTATACTAACAAAATACTATACGAAGAGATTCATGTAGTATCCAGACCAGCTGGGACATTAGAAGACACACTCTCCCCTCCATGCCAGGAAGAGAGATGGGACATCCCACCCGGCTGACTACAAATGGCTTCTATAACTGTGGACGTCATCCAGCAGGTAAGAGAAGTTACCAGATAAAATCCTTTCTGAACAGTTACAAGGTGTAGTGTTATTGTACACCCCATTATAGCTGTTACAGGGTGTAGCTGTAGTGTTATTGTACACCCCATTATAACTATTACTGGGTGTAGGTGTAGTGTCAATGTACACCCCATTATAGCTGTTACAGGGTGTAGGTATAGTGTCATTGTACACCCCATTATAACTATTACTGGGTGTAGGTGTAGTGTCAATGTACACCCCATTATAGCTGTTACAGGGTGTAGGTGTAGTGTCATTGTACACCCCATTATAGCTATTACTGGGTGTAGCTGTAGTGTTATTGTACACCCCATTATAGCTGTTACAGGGTGTAGCTGTAGTGTTATTGCACACCCCATTATAGCTATTACTGGGTGTAGGTGTAGTGTCATTGTACACCCCATTATAACTATTACTGGGTGTTGGTGTAGTGTCATTGTACACCCCATTATAGTTGTTACTGGGTGTAGGTGTAGTGTTATTGTACACCCCATTATAGTTGTTACTGGGTGTAGGTGTAGTGTTATTGTACACCCCATTATAGCTGTTACTGGGTGCAGGTGTAGTGTCATTGTACACCCCATTATAGCTGTTACAGGGTGTAGCTGTAGTGTCATTGTACACCCCATTATAGCTATTACTGGGTGTAGGTGTAGTGTCATTGTACACCCCATTATAGCTGTTACAGGGTGTAGGTATAGTGTCATTGTACACCCCATTATAGCTGTTACAGGGTGTAGGTGTAGTGTCATTGTACACACCATTATAGCTATTACTAGGTGTAGTGTTATTGTACACCCCATTATAGCTGTTACAGGGTGTAGGTGTAGTTTTATTGTACACCCCATTATAGCTGTTACAGGGTGTAGGTGTAGTGTCATTGTACACCCCATTATAGCTATTACTGGGTGTAGGTGTAATGCCATTGTACACCCCATTATAGCTATTACTGGGTGTAGGTGTAGTGTTATTGTACACCCCATTATAGCTATTACTGGGTGTGGGTGTAGTGTCATTGTACACCCCATTATAGCTGTTACTGGGTGTAGCTGTAGTGTCATTGTACACCCCATTATAGCTATTACTGGGTGTAGGTGTAGTGTCATTGTACACCCCATTATAGCTATTACTGGGTGTAGGTGTAGTGTTATTGTACACCCCATTATAGCTGTTACTGGGTGTAGGTGTAGTGTCATTGTACACCCCATTATAGCTGTTACAGGGTGTAGATGTAGTGTCATTGCACACCCCATTATAGCTATTACTGGGTGTGGGTGTAGTGTTATTGTACACCCCATTATAGCTATTACAGGGTGTAGGTGTAGTGTCATTGTACACCCCATTATAGCTATTACAGGGTGTAGATGTAGTGTCATTGTACACCCCATTATAGCTATTACTGGGTGTAGGTGTAGTGTTATTGTACACCCCATTATAGCTATTACAGGGTGTAGGTGTAGTGTCATTGTACACCCCATTATAGCTAATACAGGGTGTAGGTGTAGTGTTATTGTACACCCCATTATAGCTATTACTGGGTGTAGGTGTAGTGTCATTGTACACCCCATTATAGCTATTACTGGGTGTAGGTGTAGTGTTATTGTACACCCCATTATAGTTGTTACTGGGTGTAGGTGTAGTGTTATTGTACACCCCATTATAGCTGTTACAGGGTGTAGGTGTAGTGTCATTGTACACACCATTATAGCTATTACTAGGTGTAGTGTTATTGTACACCCCATTATAGCTGTTACAGGGTGTAGGTGTAGTGTTATTGTACACCCCATTATAGCTATTACTGGGTGTAGGTGTAGTGTAATTGTACACACCATTATAGCTGTTACAGGGTGTAGTGTTATTGTACACCCCATTAAAGCTATTACTGGGTGTAGGTGTAGTGTCATTGTACACCCCATTATAGCTGTTACAGGGTGTAGGTGTAGTTTTATTGTACACCCCATTATAGCTGTTACAGGGTGTAGGTGTAGTGTCATTGTACACCCCATTATAGCTATTACTGGGTGTAGGTGTAGTGTTATTGTACACCCCATTATAGCTATTACTGGGTGTAGGTGTAGTGTCATTGTACACCCCATTATAGCTATTACTGGGTGTGGGTGTAGTGTTATTGTACACCCCATTATAGCTATTACTGGGTGTGGGTGTAGTGTTATTGTACACCCCATTATAGCTATTACTGGGTGTAGGTGTAATGTCATTGTACACCCCATTATAGCTATTACAGGGTGTAGATGTAGTGTCATTGCACACCCCATTATAGCTATTACTGGGTAAGGGTGTAGTGTTATTGTACACCCCATTATAGCTATTACAGGGTGTAGGTGTAGTGTCATTGTACACCCCATTATAGCTATTACTGGGTGTAGGTGTAGTGTTATTGTACACCCCATTATAGCTATTACTGGGTGTAGCTGTAGTGTTATTGTACACCCCATTATAGCTGTTACAGGGTGTAGGTGTAGTGTCATTGTACACCACATTATAGCTATTACTGGGTGCAGGTGTAGTGTTATTGTACACCCCATTATAGCTGTTACAGGGTGTAGGTGTAGTGTCATTGTACACCCCATTATAGATATTACAGGGTGTGGGTGTAGTGTCATTGCACACCCCATTATAGCTGTTACTGGGTGTAGATGTAGTGTTATTGTACACCCCATTATAGCTGTTACTGGGTGTAGGTGTAGTGTCATTGTACACCCCATTATAGCTATTACTGGGTGTAGTGTTATTGTACACCCCATTATAGCTGTTACTGAATGTAGGTGTAGTGTCATTGTACACCCCATTATAGCTATTACTGGGTGTAGTGTTATCGTACACCCCATTATAGTTGTTACAGGGTGTAGGTATGGTGTCATTGTACACCCCATTATAGCTATTACAGGGTGTAGGTGTAGTGTCATTGTACACCACATTATAGCTGTTACAGGGTGTAGGTGTAGTGTTATTGTACACCCCATTATAGCTATTACTGGGTGTAGGTGTAGTGTCATTGTACACCCCATTATAGCTATTACAGGGTGTAGGTGTAGTGTCATTGTACACCCCATTATAGCTAATAAAGGGTGTAGGTGTAGTGTTATTGTACACCCCATTATAGTTGTTACTGGGTGTAGGTGTAGTGTCATTGTACACCACATTATAGCTATTACAGGGTGTAGGTGTAGTGTTATTGTACACCCCATTATAGCTGTTACTGGGTGCAGGTGTAGTGTTATTGTACACCCCATTATAGCTATTACTGGGTGTAGGTGTAGTGTCATTGTACACCCCATTATAGCTAATACAGGGTGTGGGTGTAGTGTTATTGTACACCCCATTATAGTTGTTACTGGGTGTAGGTGTAGTGTTATTGTACACCCCATTATAGCTATTACTGGGTGTAGGTGTAGTGTCATTGTGCACGCCATTATAGCTATTACTGGGTGTAGGTGTAGTGTCATTGCACACCCCATTATAGCTATTACAGGGTGTAGGTGTAGTGTTATTGTACACCCCATTATAGCTATTACTGGGTGTAGGTGTAGTGTCATTGTACACCCCATTATAGCTAATACAGGGTGTGGGTGTAGTGTTATTGTACACCCCATTATAGTTGTTACTGGGTGTAGGTGTAGTGTTATTGTACACCCCATTATAGCTATTACTGGGTGTAGGTGTAGTGTCATTGTACACCCCATTATAGCTGTTACAGGGTGCAGGTGTAGTGTTTTTGTACACCCCATTATAGCTATTACAGGGTGTGGGTGTAGTGTCATTGTACACCCCATTATAGCTATTACAGGGTGTAGATGTAGTGTCATTGTACACCCTATTATAGCTGTTACAGGGTGTAGGTGTAGTGTTATTGTACACCCCATTATAGCTATTACTGGGTGTAGGTGTAGTGTCATTGTGCACGCCATTATAGCTATTACTGGGTGTAGGTGTAATGCCATTGTACACCCCATTATAGCTATTACTGGGTGCAGGTGTAGTGTCATTGTACACCCCATTATAGCTGTTACAGGGTGTAGATGTAGTGTTATTGTACACCCCATTATAGCTATTACTGGGTGTAGGTGTAGTGTTATTGTACACCCCATTATAGCTGTTACTGGGTGCAGGTGTAGTGTTATTGTACACCCCATTATAGCTGTTACTGGGTGCAGGTGTAGTGTTATTGTATACCCCATTATAGCTATTACTGGGTGTAGGTGTAGTGTTATTGTACACCCCATTATAGCTGTTACCGGGTGTAGGTGTAGTGTCATTGTACACCCAATTATAGCTCTTACTGGGTGTAGGTGTAGTGTTATTGTACACCCCATTATAGCTATTACTGGGTGTAGGTGTAGTGTTATTGCATACCCCATCATAGCTGTTACCGGGTGTAGGTGTAGTGTCATTGTACACCCAATTATAGCTCTTACTGGGTGTAGGTGTAGTGTTATTGTACACCCCATTATAGCTATTACTGGGTGTAGGTGTAGTGTTATTGTACACCCCATTATAGCTTTTACTGGGTGTAGGTGTAGTGTTATTGCATACCCCATCATAGCTGTTACCGGGTGTAGGTGTAGTGTCATTGTACACCCAATTATAGCTGTTACAGGGTGTAGGTGTAGTGTCATTGTACACCCCATTATAGCTGTTACAGGGTGTAGGTGTAGTGTTTTTGTACACCCCATTATAGCTGTTACAGGGTGTAGGTGTAGTGTCATTGTACACCCCATTATAGCTATTACTGGGTGTAGGTGTAGTGTTATTGTACACCCCATTAAAGCAATCACTGGGTGTAGGTGTAGTGTTATTGTACACCCCATTATAGCTATTACTGGGTGTAGGTGTAGTGTCATTGTACACCACATTATAGCTATTACAGGGTGTAGGTGTAGTGTGATTGTACACCCCATTATAGCTAATACAGGGTGTGGGTGTAGTGTTATTGTACACCCCATTATAGTTGTTACTGGGTGTAGGTGTAGTGTTATTGTACACCCCATTATAGCTGTTACTGGGTGCAGGTGTAGTGTTATTGTACACCCCATTATAGCTATTACTGGGTGTAGGTGTAGTGTCATTGTACACCCCATTATAGCTGTTACTGGGTGTAGGTGTAGTGTTATTGTACACCCCATTATAGCTATTACTGGGTGTAGGTGTAGTGTTATTGTACACCCCATTATAGCTGTTACTGGGTGTAGGTGTAGTGTCATTGCACACCCCATTATAGCTATTACTGGGTAAGGGTGTAGTGTTATTGTACACCCCATTATAGTTGTTACTGGGTGTAGGTGTAGTGTTATTGTACACCCCATTATAGCTATTACTGGGTGTAGGTGTAGTGTCATTGTGCACGCCATTATAGCTATTACTGGGTGTAGGTGTAATGCCATTGTACACCCCATTATAGCTATTACTGGGTGTAGGTGTAGTGTTATTGCACACCCCATTATAGCTATTACAGGGTGTAGGTGTAGTGTTATTGTACACCCCATTATAGTTGTTACTGGGTGTAGGTGTAGTGTTATTGTACACCCCATTATAGCTATTACTGGGTGTAGGTGTAGTGTCATTGTACACCCCATTATAGCTGTTACAGGGTGCAGGTGTAGTGTTTTTGTACACCCCATTATAGCTATTACAGGGTGTGGGTGTAGTGTCATTGTACACCCCATTATAGCTAATACAGGGTGTAGATGTAGTGTCATTGTACACCCTATTATAGCTGTTACAGGGTGTAGGTGTAGTGTTATTGTACACCCCATTATAGCTATTACTGGGTGTAGGTGTAGTGTCATTGTGCACGCCATTATAGCTATTACTGGGTGTAGGTGTAATGCCATTGTACACCCCATTATAGCTATTACTGGGTGCAGGTGTAGTGTCATTGTACACCCCATTATAGCTGTTACAGGGTGTAGATGTAGTGTTATTGTGCACCCCATTATAGCTATTACTGGGTGTAGGTGTAGTGTTATTGTACACCCCATTATAGCTGTTACTGGGTGCAGGTGTAGTGTTATTGTATACCCCATTATAGCTATTACTGGGTGTAGGTGTAGTGTTATTGTACACCCCATTATAGCTGTTACCGGGTGTAGGTGTAGTGTCATTGTACACCCAA
Source organism: Dendropsophus ebraccatus (assembly GCA_027789725.1). Taxonomy (NCBI): domain Eukaryota; kingdom Metazoa; phylum Chordata; class Amphibia; order Anura; family Hylidae; genus Dendropsophus; species Dendropsophus ebraccatus. The sequence goes on along the minus strand of JAQFWZ010000047.1, from coordinate 1,143,944 downwards.
TTATAGCTCTTACTGGGTGTAGGTGTAGTGTTATTGTACACCCCATTATAGCTATTACTGGGTGCAGGTGTAGTGTTATTGTACACCCCATTATAGCTATTACTGGGTGTAGGTGTAGTGTTATTGCATACCCCATCATAGCTGTTACCGGGTGTAGGTGTAGTGTCATTGTACACCCAATTATAGCTCTTACTGGGTGTAGGTGTAGTGTTATTGTACACCCCATTATAGCTATTACTGGGTGTAGGTGTAGTGTCATTGCACACCCCATTATAGCTATTACAGGGTGTAGGTGTAGTGTTATTGTACACCCCATTATAGCTATTACTGGGTGTAGGTGTAGTGTCATTGTACACCCCATTATAGCTAATACAGGGTGTGGGTGTAGTGTTATTGTACACCCCATTATAGTTGTTACTGGGTGTAGGTGTAGTGTTATTGTACACCCCATTATAGCTATTACTGGGTGTAGGTGTAGTGTCATTGTACACCCCATTATAGCTGTTACAGGGTGCAGGTGTAGTGTTTTTGTACACCCCATTATAGCTATTACAGGGTGTGGGTGTAGTGTCATTGTACACCCCATTATAGCTATTACAGGGTGTAGATGTAGTGTCATTGTACACCCCATTATAGCTGTTACAGGGTGTAGGTGTAGTGTTATTGTACACCCCATTATAGCTATTACTGGGTGTAGGTGTAGTGTCATTGTGCACGCCATTATAGCTATTACTGGGTGTAGGTGTAATGCCATTGTACACCCCATTATAGCTATTACTGGGTGCAGGTGTAGTGTCATTGTACACCCCATTATAGCTGTTACAGGGTGTAGATGTAGTGTTATTGTACACCCCATTATAGCTATTACTGGGTGTAGGTGTAGTGTTATTGTACACCCCATTATAGCTGTTACTGGGTGCAGGTGTAGTGTTATTGTACACCCCATTATAGCTGTTACTGGGTGCAGGTGTAGTGTTATTGTATACCCCATTATAGCTATTACTGGGTGTAGGTGTAGTGTTATTGTACACCCCATTATAGCTGTTACCGGGTGTAGGTGTAGTGTCATTGTACACCCAATTATAGCTCTTACTGGGTGTAGGTGTAGTGTTATTGTACACCCCATTATAGCTATTACTGGGTGTAGGTGTAGTGTTATTGCATACCCCATCATAGCTGTTACCGGGTGTAGGTGTAGTGTCATTGTACACCCAATTATAGCTCTTACTGGGTGTAGGTGTAGTGTTATTGTACACCCCATTATAGCTATTACTGGGTGTAGGTGTAGTGTTATTGTACACCCCATTATAGCTTTTACTGGGTGTAGGTGTAGTGTTATTGCATACCCCATCATAGCTGTTACCGGGTGTAGGTGTAGTGTCATTGTACACCCAATTATAGCTGTTACAGGGTGTAGGTGTAGTGTCATTGTACACCCCATTATAGCTGTTAAAGGGTGTAGGTGTAGTGTTTTTGTACACCCCATTATAGCTGTTACAGGGTGTAGGTGTAGTGTCATTGTACACCCCATTATAGCTATTACTGGGTGTAGGTGTAGTGTTATTGTACACCCCATTAAAGCAATCACTGGGTGTAGGTGTAGTGTTATTGTACACCCCATTATAGCTATTACTGGGTGTAGGTGTAGTGTCATTGTACACCACATTATAGCTATTACAGGGTGTAGGTGTAGTGTGATTGTACACCCCATTATAGCTAATACAGGGTGTGGGTGTAGTGTTATTGTACACCCCATTATAGTTGTTACTGGGTGTAGGTGTAGTGTTATTGTACACCCCATTATAGCTGTTACTGGGTGCAGGTGTAGTGTTATTGTACACCCCATTATAGCTATTACTGGGTGTAGGTGTAGTGTGATTGTACACCCCATTATAGCTATTACTGGGTGTAGGTGTAGTGTTATTGTACACCCCATTATAGCTATTACTGGGTGTAGGTGTAGTGTTATTGTACACCCCATTATAGCTGTTACTGGGTGTAGGTGTAGTGTCATTGCACACCCCATTATAGCTATTACTGGGTAAGGGTGTAGTGTTATTGTACACCCCATTATAGTTGTTACTGGGTGTAGGTGTAGTGTTATTGTACACCCCATTATAGCTATTACTGGGTGTAGGTGTAGTGTCATTGTGCACGCCATTATAGCTATTACTGGGTGTAGGTGTAATGCCATTGTACACCCCATTATAGCTATTACTGGGTGTAGGTGTAGTGTTATTGCACACCCCATTATAGCTATTACAGGGTGTAGGTGTAGTGTTATTGTACACCCCATTATAGTTGTTACTGGGTGTAGGTGTAGTGTTATTGTACACCCCATTATAGCTATTACTGGGTGTAGGTGTAGTGTCATTGTACACCCCATTATAGCTGTTACAGGGTGCAGGTGTAGTGTTTTTGTACACCCCATTATAGCTATTACAGGGTGTGGGTGTAGTGTCATTGTACACCCCATTATAGCTAATACAGGGTGTAGATGTAGTGTCATTGTACACCCTATTATAGCTGTTACAGGGTGTAGGTGTAGTGTTATTGTACACCCCATTATAGCTATTACTGGGTGTAGGTGTAGTGTCATTGTGCACGCCATTATAGCTATTACTGGGTGTAGGTGTAATGCCATTGTACACCCCATTATAGCTATTACTGGGTGCAGGTGTAGTGTCATTGTACACCCCATTATAGCTGTTACAGGGTGTAGATGTAGTGTTATTGTGCACCCCATTATAGCTATTACTGGGTGTAGGTGTAGTGTTATTGTACACCCCATTATAGCTGTTACTGGGTGCAGGTGTAGTGTTATTGTATACCCCATTATAGCTATTACTGGGTGTAGGTGTAGTGTTATTGTACACCCCATTATAGCTGTTACCGGGTGTAGGTGTAGTGTCATTGTACACCCAATTATAGCTCTTACTGGGTGTAGGTGTAGTGTTATTGTACACCCCATTATAGCTATTACTGGGTGCAGGTGTAGTGTTATTGTACACCCCATTATAGCTATTACTGGGTGTAGGTGTAGTGTTATTGCATACCCCATCATAGCTGTTACCGGGTGTAGGTGTAGTGTCATTGTACACCCAATTATAGCTCTTACTGGGTGTAGGTGTAGTGTTATTGTACACCCCATTATAGCTATTACTGGGTGTAGGTGTAGTGTTATTGTACACCCCATTATAGCTTTTACTGGGTGTAGGTGTAGTGTTATTGTACACCCCATTATAGCTATTACTGGGTGTAGGTGTAGTGTTATTGTACACCCCATTATAGCTCTTACTGGGTGTAGGTGTAGTGTTATTGTACACCCCATTATAGCTATTACTGGGTGTAGGTGTAGTGTTATTGTACACCCCATTATAGCTTTTACTGGGTGTAGGTGTAGTGTTATTGCATACCCCATCATAGCTGTTACCGGGTGTAGGTGTAGTGTCATTGTACACCCAATTATAGCTGTTACAGGGTGTAGGTGTAGTGTCATTGTACACCCCATTATAGCTGTTACAGGGTGTAGGTGTAGTGTTTTTGTACACCCCATTATAGCTGTTACAGGGTGTAGGTGTAGTGTCATTGTACACCCCATTATAGCTATTACTGGGTGTAGGTGTAGTGTTATTGTACACCCCATTAAAGCTATCACTGGGTGTAGGTGTAGTGTTATTGTACACCCCATTATAGCTATTACTGGGTGTAGGTGTAGTGTCATTGTACACCACATTATAGCTATTACAGGGTGTAGGTGTAGTGTGATTGTACACCCCATTATAGCTAATACAGGGTGTGGGTGTAGTGTTATTGTACACCCCATTGTAGTTGTTACTGGGTGTAGGTGTAGTGTTATTGTACACCCCATTATAGCTATTACTGGGTGTAGGTGTAGTGTTATTGTACACCCCATTATAGCTGTTACTGGGTGTAGGTGTAGTGTTATTGTACACCCCATTATAGCTGTTACTGGGTGCAGGTGTAGTGTTATTGCACACCCCATTATAGCTATTACAGGGTGTAGGTGTAGTGTTTTTGTACACCCCATTATAGCTATTACAGGGTGTAGGTGTAGTGTCATTGTACACCCCATTATAGCTGTTACAGGGTGTAGCTGTAGTGTCATTGCACACCCCATTATAGCTATTACTGGGTGTAGATGTAGTGTCATTGTACACCCCTTTATAGCTATTACTGGGTGTAGCTGTAGTGTTATTGTACACCCCATTATAGCTATTACAGGGTGTAGGTGTAGTGTCATTGTACACCCCATTATAGCTATTACTGGGTGTAGCTGTAGTGTTATTGTACACCCCATTATAGCTATTACTGGGTGTAGGTGTAGTGTCATTGTACACCCCTTTATAGCTGTTACAGGGTGTGGGTGTAGTTTTTGTACACCCCATTGTAGCTGTTACTGGGTGTAGGTGTAGTGTCATTGTACACCCCATTATAGCTGTTACAGGGTGTGGGTGTAGTGTTATTGTACACCCCATTATAGCTGTTACAGGGTGTAGCTGTAGTGTCATTGTACACACCATTATAGCTATTACTGGGTGTAGGTGTAGTGTCATTGTACACCCTATTATAGCTGTTACTGGGTGTAGGTGTAGTGTCATTTTACACCCTATTATAGCTGTTACAGGGTGTAGGTGTAGTGTTATTGTACACCCCATTATAGCTGTTACTGGGTGTAGGTGTAGTGTCATTGTACACCCTATTATAGCTGTTACAGGGTGTAGGTGTAGTGTCATTGTACACACCATTATAGCTATTACTTGGTGTAGGTGTAGTGTCATTGTACACACCATTATAGCTATTACAGGGTGTAGGTGTAGTGTCATTGTACACCCTATTATAGCTGTTACAGGGTGTAGGTGTAGTGTCATTGTACACCCCATTATAGCTATTACTGGGTGTAGGTGTTGGGGGCATGCTGCAATGTGTGTACAGTGACGGAAACTAAGCTCTTGTGACAGCACTCTGCTGGGACTATGTTATGGGGCCGGGGGCACACTGGGTGGAGCAGGTACCTGGGCACAGGCCTGGCTGTTGTTAGGGTGTGTCCCCACATCACTGGTGGACAGGTTGTATCGCTGACGCAGCACGGACGGGGTGACACCCAGGTGAAATCCTGCACTCATTCTCTCTCTTTTGCCGTTCTCACGTCTTAGTAATTTCTGCTCTTGTGGAAATCGGTGAAGTCCTCCCACTAGGAAAAGGGAAGATGTCAGATATGTCAAAAACATCACAACGTCTCGATGCTACCCGCCCCCCCAGTAATGTATTACCAATCACCAATACAATATACCCTGTACTCCTGCACTGTGAGCGGCTATCCTCCCCCCCCTGCACTGTGAGCGGCTATCCTCCCCCCCCTGCACTGTGACCGATCATCCCCCCCCCCCTGCACTGTGACCGATCATCCCCCCCCCTGCACTGTGAGCGGCTATCCTCCCCCCTGCACTGTGAGCGGCTATCTTTCCCCCCCTGCACTGTGACCGATCATCCCCCCCCCCCTGCACTGTGACCGATCATCCCCCCCCCTGCACTGTGAGCGGCTATCCTCCCCCCTGCACTGTGAGCGGCTATCTTTCCCCCCCTGCACTGTGACCGATCATCCCCCCCCCCTGCACTGTGAGCGGCTATCCTCCCTCCCCCCTGCACTGTGAGCGGCTATCCTCCCCCCTGCACTGTTAGCGGCTATCCTCCCTCCCCCCTGCACTGTGAGCGGCTATCCTCCCTCCCCCCTGCACTGTGAGCGGCTATCCTCCCCCCTGCACTGTTAGCGGCTATCCTCCCTCCCCCCTGCACTGTGAGCGTCTATCTTTCCCCCCCTGCACTGTGAGCGGCTATCCTCCCTCCCCCCTGCACTGTGAGCGGCTATCCCCCCCCCCCCGCACTGTGAGCGGCCATCTTCTCCTTCTGCAATACAACCGGCCTTCCTCCCATCCTCTGCCACGTCTGACTATCCTCTTAATGGTTCCCCTCACCAAAGTCGATGTGTGGGGCGACCTCTGGGTCCAGAGAGTATGGGGAGGCTGATCGGACAACACTTTTGTCTCCGTTGCGGTAGCGGATGAAGCGGGCGCCGGGCAGCAGCTCCTCAGCGGTTCTGTAAGTATTGATGTAGTAGTGGTCAGTGTGTACTGGGAGGGACGTTGTACAGACGTTGTTGGGATGGGGGGCACTCACCTGGCATCTGTCCGGCACTGTAAGAAGTCTCTGGTGAGGATACCATCGCAGTCCACCACACCGTGTTTCTCCAGCCAGGTCCTCACCGTCCTCAGGGTTTCCTCTGATGGTTGCACAAGGACCCGGAGCTCCTCCAGGGACAGAAAGTGACCTGCGGGGGGCGCCAGAGATGATGTCACAAACTCCTATACAGAGACCTGGGGTCCCTAACACCTCTCCTGCCAGAGGGACGGTAATCCTGTCATGGGGCAAATCTTAGTAGGGGCCCCGGGGGCCGGATACTGGCTGCTCCATGGTATGTAAGAAATGCTGCCATATAGGCTCCATGTACACAGGCAATGCTGTCTGTATGAACATTCACTACATATACTGTTATACAGCACGCACCTCATACATACACACCATACACACATATACACATACATATACAGCATACACATACAGCATACACACATACATATACAGCATATACATACAGCATACATACACATACACACCATACATATACAGCATACACATACATATACATATACAGCATACACACATACAGCATACACATACATATACACCATACACACATACAGCATATACATATACACATACAGCATACATATACAGCATACACACATACAGCATACACATACATACACACCATACACACATATACAGCATACACATACAGCATACACACATACATATACAGCATATACATACAGCATACATACACATACACACCATACATATACAGCATACACACATACAGCATACACATACATACACACCATACACACATACACATACATATACAGCATACACATACAGCATACATACACATACACACCATATATATACAGCATACACATACATATACAGCATACACACATACAGCATACACATACATATACACCATACACATACAGCATACACACATACAGCATATACATATACAGCATACACACATACATATACAGCATACACATACAGCATACACATACATATACCGCATACACATACATATACACATACATATACAGCATACATATACATATACAGCATACACATACAGCATACACACATACACATACAGCATACACACATACAGCATACACACATACATATACAGCATACACACATACACATACAGCATACACACATACACATACAGCATACACACATACATATACAGCATACACACATACATATACAGCATACACATACATATACAGCATACACACATACACATACAACATACACACATACACATACAGCATACACACATACACATACAGCATACACACATACATATACAGCATACACACATACATATACAGCATACACATACATATACAGCATACACATACATATACAGCATACACATACATATACAGCATACACACATACATATACAGCATACACACATACACATACAGCATACACACATACATATACAGCATACACATACATATACAGCATACACATACATATACAGCATACACATACATATACAGCATACACATACATATACAGCATACACATACAGCATACACATAAAGCATACAACATACACACATACATATACAGCATACACATATACAGCATACACACATACATATACAGCATACACATACAGCTTACACATACATATACAGCATACACATACAGCATACATATACACATACATATACAGCATACACATACATATACAGCATACACACATACATATACAGCATACACACATACATATACAGCATACACACATACATATACAGCATACACACATACATATACATATACAGCATATATATACAGCATATACATACACATACATATACAGCATACACATACAGCATACATATACACATACATATACAGCATACACATACATATACAGCATACACATACATATACAGCAAACACACATACACATACAGCATATACATTTACACATACAGCATTCATATACAGCATACACATACATATACATATACAGCATACACACATACATATACAGCATACACACATACACATACATATACAGCATACACACACATATACAGCATACACATACATATACAGCATACACACATACAGCATACATATACAGCATATACATACACATACATATACAGGATACACACATACATATACAGCATACATATACACATAGATATACAGCATACACACATACATATACAGCATACACACATACACATACAGCATATACATTTACACATACAGCATACATATACACATACATATACATATACAGCATACACATACATATACAGCATACACATACATATACAGCATATACAGCATACATATACAGCATATACATACACATACATATACAGCATACACATACATATACAGCATACACATACATATACAGCATACACACATACATATACAGCATACACACATACATATACAGCATACATATACAGCATACACACATACATATACAGCATACATATACAGCATACACATACATATACAACATACACACATACATATACAGCATACACATACATATACAGCATACACACATACATATACAGCATACACACATACATATACAACATACACATACATATACAGCATACACATACATATACAACATACACACATACACATACAGCATACACACATACACATACAGCATACACACATACATATACAGCATGCACATACAGCATACACACATACATATACAGCATACACATACATATACAGCATACACATACAGCATACACATAAAGCATACAACATACACACATACATATACAGCATACACATATACAGCATACACACATACATATACAGCATACACATACAGCTTACACATACATATACAGCATACACATACAGCATACATATACACATACATATACAGCATACACATACATATACATCATACACATACATATACAGCATACACACATACACATACAGCATATACATTTACACATACAGCATACATATACACATACATATACAGCATACACATACATATACAGCATACACACATACATATACAGCATACACACATACATATACAGCATACACACATACATATACATATACAGCATATATATACAGCATATACATACACATACATATACAGCATACACATACAGCATACATATACACATACATATACAGCATACACATACATATACAGCATACACATACATATACAGCAAACACACATACACATACAGCATATACATTTACACATACAGCATTCATATACAGCATACACATACATATACATATACATATACAGCATACACACATACATATACAGCATACACACATACACATACATATACAGCATACACACACATATACAGCATACACACATACACATACATATACAGCATACACACATACAGCATACATATACAGCATATACATACACATACATATACAGGATACACACATACATATACAGCATACATATACACATAGATATACAGCATACACACATACATATACAGCATACACACATACACATACAGCATATACATTTACACATACAGCATACATATACACATACATATACAGCATACACATACATATACAGCATACACATACATATACAGCATATACAGCATACATATACAGCATATACATACACATACATATACAGCATACACATACATATACAGCATACACATACATATACAGCATACATATACAGCATACACACATACATATACAGCATACATATACAGCATATACATACACATACATATACAGCATACACATACATATACAGCATACACACATACATATACAGCATACATATACAGCATACACACATACATATACAGCATACATATACAGCATATACATACACATACATATACAGCATACACATACATATACAACATACACACATACATATACAGCATACACATACATATACAGCATACACACATACATATACAGCATACACACATACATATACAACATACACATACATATACAGCATACACATACATATACAACATACACACATACATATACAGCATACACACATACATATACAGCATACACACATACACATACAGCATACACACATACATATACAGCATACACATACATATACAGCATATACATACACATACAGCATACACATACATATACAGCATACACACATACATATACAGCATACACATACATATACAGCATACACATACAGCATACATATACAGCATATACATACACATACATATATAACATACACATACATATACAGCATATACATATACAGCATACACATACATATACAGCATACACACATACATATACATACACATACATATACAGCATACACATACATATACAGCATACACATACATATACAGCATACACACATACACATACAGCATACACACATACAGCATACACACATACACATACAGCATACACACATACATATACAGCATACATACATATACAGCATACACACATACACATACAGCAAACACACATACACATACAGCAAACACACATACATATACAGCATACACACATACACATACAGCATACACACATACACATACAGCATACACATACATATACAGCATACATACATACATACATATACAGCATACACACATACATATACAGCATACATATACAGCATATACATACACATACATATACAGCATACACATACATATACAACATACACATACATATACAGCATACACATACATATACAGCATACACATACATATACAGCATACACATACATATACAGCATACACACATACATATACAACATACACATACAGCATACACATACATATACAACATACACACATACATATACAGCATACACATACATATACAGCATACACATACAACATACACATACATATACAGCATACACACATACATATACAGCATACACACATACATATACAGCATACACACATACATATACAGCATACACACATACAGCATACACACATACAGCATACACACATACATATACAGCATACACACATACATATACAGCATACACACATACATATACAGCATACACACATACATATACAACATACACACATACACATACAGCATACACACATACACATACAGCATACACATACAGCATACACACATACACATACAGCATACACACATACATATACAGCATACACACATACATATACAGCATACACACATACACATACAGCATACACACATACATATACAGCATACACACATACATATACAGCATACACACATACATATACAGCATACACACATACACATACAGCATACACATACATATACAGCATACACATACATATACAGCATACACATACACATACAGCATACACATACATATACCGCATATACCACTGCCATCATTTACCGTAGTCAGGGGAGTCGGGGTCGGACACCCGAGTCACCAGCTCCTCCAACTTCTTTACATTCTGCTGCTTCAGGGCAAATGTCAGGACAATGGAGTCACTGCTGGTGAGATGCTCTGCGGGAGCCCATCCGGGGGGGACACTGGAGAAAACAGCAGAATGATTACAGCTCCGGATCGCAAACTATCATCTCCTGCTGTCTATGTAAGATAATATACTCCTATGTACAGGGTTGTAGAGGAAAGCCGGACGTAGGGGAGAGGCAGAGGACGGCCGGACGTAGGGGAGACGCAGAGGACGGCCGGACGTAGGGGAGACGCAGAGGACGGCCGGGCGCAGGGGAGAGGCAGAGGACGGCCGGACGTAGGGGAGACGCAGAGGACGGCCGGACGTAGGGGAGACGCAGAGGACGGCCGGACGTAGGGGAGAGGCAGAGGACGGCCGGGCGCAGGGGAGAGGCAGAGGACGGCCGGACGTAGGGGAGAGGCAGAGGACGGCCGGACGTAGGGGAGACGCAGAGGACGGCCGGACGTAGGGGAGACGCAGAGGACGGCCGGACGTAGGGGAGACGCAGAGGACGGCCGGACGTAGGGGAGACGCAGAGGACGGCCGGGCGCAGGGGAGAGGCAGAGGACGGCCGGACGTAGGGGAGAGGCAGAGGACGGCCGGGCGCAGGGGAGAGGCAGAGGACGGCCGGGCGCAGGGGAGAGGCAGAGGACGGCCGGGCGCAGGGGAGAGGCAGAGGACGGCCGGACGCAGGGGAGAGGCAGAGGACGGCCGGGCGCAGGGGAGAGGCAGAGGACGGCCGGGCGCAGGGGAGAGGCAGAGGACGGCCGGGCGCAGGGGAGAGGCAGAGGACGGCCGGGCGCAGGGGAGAGGCAGAAGTCGGCCGGGCGCAGAGGACGGCCGGGCGCAGGGGAGAGGCAGAGGACGGCCGGGCGCAGGGGAGAGGCAGAGGACGGCCGGGCGCAGGGGAGAGGCAGAGGACGGCCGGGCGCAGGGGAGAGGCAGAGGACGGCCGGGCGCAGGGGAGACGCAGAGGACGGCCGGGCGCAGGGGAGAGGCAGAGGACGGCCGGGCGCAGGGGAGAGGCAGAGGACGGCCGGGCGCAGGGGAGAGGCAGAGGACGGCCGGACGTAGGGGAGACGCAGAGGAAAGCCGGGCGTAGGGGAGAGGCAGAGGACGGCCGGACGTAGGGGAGACGCAGAGGACGGCCGGGCGCAGGGGAGAGGCAGAGGACGGCCGGACGTAGGGGAGACGCAGAGGACGGCCGGGCGCAGGGGAGACGCAGAGGACGGCCGGACGTAGGGGAGAGGCAGAGGACGGCCGGGCGCAGGGGAGAGGCAGAGGACGGCCGGGCGCAGGGGAGAGGCAGAGGACGGCCGGGCGCAGGGGAGAGGCAGAGGACGGCCGGGCGCAGGGGAGAGGCAGAGGACGGCCGGGCGCAGGGGAGAGGCAGAGGACGGCCGGGTGCAGACGGGGGAGACGCAGAGGACGGCCGGGCGCAGGGGAGAGGCAGAGGACGGCCGGGCGAAGGGGAGACGCAGAGGACGGCCGGGCGCAGGGGAGAGGCAGAGGACTGCGGGGCGCAGGGGAGAGGCAGAGGACGGCCGGGCGCAGACGGGGGAGACGCAGAGGACGGCCGGGCGCAGATGGGGGAGACGCAGAGGACGGCCGGGCGCAGGGGAGAGGCAGAGGACGGCCGGGCGCAGGGGAGAGGCAGAGGACGGCCGGGCGCAGGGGAGAGGCAGAGGACGGCCGGGCGCAGGGGAGAGGCAGAGGACGGCCGGGCGCAGGGGAGAGGCAGAGGACGGCCGGGCGCAGGGGAGAGGAAGAGGACGGCCGGGCGCAGACGGGGGAGACGCAGAGGACGGCCGGGCGCAGACGGGGGAGACGCAGAGGACGGCTGGGCGCAGATGGGGGAGAGGCAGAGGACGGCCGGGCGCAGGGGAGATGTAGAGGACGGCCGGGCGCAGGGGAGATGTAGAGGACGGCCGGGCGCAGGGGAGATGTAGAGGACGGCCGGGCGCAGGGGAGAGGCAGAGGACGGCCGGGCGCAGGGGAGATGTAGAGGACGGCCGGACGTAGGGGAGAGGCAGAGGACGGCCGGGCGCAGGGGAGATGTAGAGGACGGCCGGACGTAGGGGAGAGGCAGAGGATAGCCTGGTATACAGTATATAGGACAGGGGGCACTGACCTCAGGCTCTGCTCCGGCTCCGGGAAGACTCCACAATCTATGTTCTTCAGATGTAAACAGAGACCAACAAGGAACCAGATCCGACTCCTGATAAAGGAAGAGAAAACCTCTGATCATAACTTCATTCTAAGGGGCCACACGTCTCCTCTCCTGTACACAGTGATACCGGGGGCCACACGTCTCCTCTCCTGTACACAGTGATACCGGGGGCCACACGTCTCCTCTCCTGTACACAGTGATACCGGGGGCCACACGTCTCCTCTCCTGTACACAGTGATACCGGGGGCCACACGTCTCCTCTCCTGTACACAGTGATACCGGGGGCCACACGTCTCTTCTCCTGTACACAGTGATACCGGGGGCCACACGTCTCCTCTCCTGTACACAGTGATACCGGGGGCCACACGTCTCCTCTCCTGTACACAGTGATACAGGGGGCCACACGTCTCCTCTCCTGTACACAGTGATACCGGGGGCCACACGTCTCCTCTCCTGTACACAGTGATACCGGGGGCCACACGTCTCCTCTCCTGTACACAGTGATACCGGGGGCCACACGTCTCCTCTCCTGTACACAGTGATACCGGGGGCCACACGTCTCCTCTCCTGTACACAGTGATACCGGGGGGCCACACGTCTCCTCTCCTGTACACAGTGATACCGGGGGCCACACATCTCCTCTCCTGTACACAGTGATACAGGGGGCCACACGTCTCCTCTCCTGTACACAGTGATACCGGGGGCCACACGTCTCCTCTCCTGTACACAGTGATACCGGGGGCCACACATCTCCTCTCCTGTACACAGTGATACCGGGGGCCACACGTCTCCTCTCCTGTACACAGTGATACCGGGGGCCACACGTCTCCTCTCCTGTACACAGTGATACCGGGGGCCACACGTCTCCTCTCCTGTACACAGTGATACAGGGGGCCACACGTCTCCTCTCCTGTACACAGTGATACCGGGGGCCACACGTCTCCTCTCCTGTACACAGTGATACCGGGGGCCACACGTCTCCTCTCCTGTACACAGTGATACCGGGGGCCACACACACGGGATACATTGTTACCTGTGCTCCATGGCTGCTGCAGATCAGTTACATTGTATCTCGGTCATGTCCTGTCTGCTGTCTCCTCCCTGATGGGTGTGAGTCATGTGACAGTCAGGTGACCTCCCCCCCCTCCCCCATACTGCCCTCCCCTCCCCTGTGTCACATCATCTACCAGAAAAACAAGGCAGGAAATGTAATAGTGAGAGCGGGGAGAGAAGTAATGGCTGAGGGGGCGATCGTCCGGGAGGAAGACACTTATAGATTGAATCCAACTGTATCAAACAGAAAAGAACGTCCAGGGTGATAAGTCTAAATTTAGATGTTGACCTCTCTCTATGGAGAGAAGCCGAAAACCCAGGTAAAGGATGGTTTTTAAATTATATCTAGAGTTGGAATCCTGCAGTATTACCAGCTCGTTACTTATACGTCACTGACACAGATAAGACAATGTATCATGATTATAAGCCTGGAGAGAATGGCCCCAGTTTTATTATGGTAATCACATTTTATAGACAGATAGAATATAGGGTGGTAACAAATGCTAATAAGACATAGATGAGGCGGTGCTAGTGATTTAGATATTCAGTCATGCGCAATGGCATCTATATTAGTATTCATTATTATTATTCAAAAAGGTCAAAAAGGGTAGAACAATACATTCTGTGCAAAGATACTTTTTCATGAATCCAAGAGCACAATGTATTTGTTTTCCATAAATTGTTTATAGATAAGTGTCTCTGGGTCCTTGGGGATTGTGTCTACAAATGATAACTTTCCAGGAGTTGTTCTCAGTGACGTGCTTCCAGCATTCCTCTTCTTCATCCAGAACATCTCTCTGTCACCCTCTGATCACGCTCTCATCACGCTCTGATCATCTCCAGTCTCTTAAGAGGGCAATATATATAGGTGTAGTCATACAGGTACGGTGCAGGTAGGTAAAATCGCATCGCTGGCCTTATCATTCCCCCATTTGACATCCGTGGAGCCTGGATATGGTTCATCACTGGTGGTTGGGTCGTAGCCGGAGGTTTTAAGGACTCTACCCTCAGTCGCAGGTTGATCAAGGGACCACAGGTGAAAACATCCTCCAAGTACTAGTACAGCATCCAACCTCCAGAAATGTCCAGGCGGCACAGATTCAAGAGAACCGATAAGAGAAAGAAAGCATAGTAACGTTAGTCTCCTATATGAGGGTGAAGCTTCTTCCTGTTTGTCGAGGTTTTATACGAGAGAAAATACACATGAACACTTTTACTGAAAAACAGATCAGTATTATGCATAAGACCACTTGGATGAGACCCTGAAGGACTCCCATTAGTTTATGGGCATCACCATAGGATAGACAAAAATAGTACTATACGTTTTATTGAAAGTTAAAGATAGCGGAACAAACTTACAGCAGATGAGGTAGGAAGATCTGCAATAACTGAAAGAAAATACTAAACAATGGGCGAGTCTGTATAGTATACATCAATATACAGCTTAGTTACAACAAAACAAATAAAAGCTTATTATCAATACCCAAACTAATATATGTATATGACAAATACCTCTCCGGATTTTATCAAAATAACCAAACCTTATTGTCTCATCACTCCTGTCCCTAAGATTTGTCCCTAATCTTGACTACAGATGTAGCCCCCTTCTCTAGGTCCCTTTACCGTAGGACTGCTTTAAAGGTAAGACAATCCTCCGTCCCGAACCTAACTAGTCTCCTGTCACTCCTACGTCTCCCTGTGACACTGAGTGATCAGACAATAAGTTCTTCACTGTATATAACAGACGTGACTCTATCACAAGGACTCTACCACTTTGGTATCATGTGGGTATTGGAAAGTCACAAAAACTAACTTTAAAAAGTTTCTGAAAATAAAAAGTTTTGATGTGAGCAAATCTTATCTCATGGCAAAAGCAAAATGAAAAGTTGATTGATACATAAACCAAAAACAGCATAACAGGTAAATGCAATAACATCTCCACAATGTGACCTACTATGTAACCACTAGATTCACTTATAATAACCAATTAGTGAATTCACAATCTTCAGTACCGGGTTATCAGAATTTCCACTTCTTTTTAGTCTTTTTACTTCATTTTGTACCTAGAAAACGTCTTTATGATTAGATCCCACAGGTCTAATGACTGGTCACATGGTCACATCTCTTCCTGTACATAATCATATAGTATAATACATACACCAATAATATGAAGTAACTGGGCGCTTATTACCGATATAATATTTGGATCCTACTGAATTGTCTCTTGTCTGACTGAGATCATCATATATTACACATAAAATAACCACCATAGAAATAAAAGCAAAGTGTAAACGATACATCACCTAAGGTTTCAAAGCCTTTTTATGAGAATAATATATATCATATGATCCTTTTTGTAATAGTAGCATTGGTATGGATCCTTTATCCTTACACCCATCTTTTGACTGACAGGCCTCTTTACAGACACTTGGATTCTTGGCCTCAGTTATATCGCTTCTTTTAAGGCCACTAGTATCACCTCAGACATTGGCTTTGTCGTCTCCCATAGTTTTGGCTTGACCTGTAAAGAAGACACCAATACAGACAAGGACATACCTATATAGGCCACCTGTGGCAGGTAGATGACGTCCACTTACATTCCCTGAAACAGGCAGGAAGATGACAGACTATGCAGACAGGCACTTTACGGTGTTACTTACAGTAGGTTATGACAGGTGTAGACAATACAGCCCTACACAACCCTCTCTGCTATATTTGTTGTCCCCTGGGCCGCCCAATGTGAGGATACTACATCACATTACACATGGTTTCCTTCTGCTGGTTTTGTCAGATAACTTACAGTGGGATACAAGGCAGGCGGCAAACACAGTTACTTACTTACTGTCTGCATGCCATCTTTACCCAGTACCTCTTCTCCATCCGCTGGTCTCACAGCTTGTTGCTGATTGTCTCTGGAAAAGACTTAAAAACAAACAGATCCACATCTCCCCTCCACCTGTACACTATGTACGGTTACCTCAGGAAGAGACCGGAAACATCTCCCCATCCACCTGTACACTATGTACGGTTACCTCAGGAAGAGACCGGAAACATCTCCCCATCCACCTGTATACTATGTACGGTTACCTCAGGAAGGGACTGGAAACATCTCCCCATCCCCCTGTATACTATGTACGGTTACCTCAGGAAGAGACCGGAAACATCTCCCCATCCACCTGTATACTATGTACGGTTACCTCAGGAGAGACCGGAAACATCTCCTCATCCACCTGTACACTATGTACGGTTACCTCAGGAAGAGACCGGAAACATCTCCCCATCCACCTGTACACTATGTACGGTTACCTCAGGAAGAGACCGGAAACATCTCCCCATCCACCTGTACACTATGTACGGTTACCTCAGGAAGAGACCGGAAACATCTCCCCATCCACCTGTATACTATGTACGGTTACCTCAGGAGAGACCGGAAACATCTCCTCATCCACCTGTATACTATGTACGGTTACCTCAGGAAGAGACTGGAAACATCTCCCCATCCACCTGTACACTATGTACGGTTACCTCAGGAAGAGACTGGAAACATCTCCTCATCCACCTGTATACTATGTACGGTTACCTCAGGAAGGGACTGGAAACATCTCCCCATCCACCTGTATACTATGTACGGTTACCTCAGGAAGAGACCGGAAACATCTCCCCCTCCACCTGTACACTATGTACGGTTACCTCAGGAAGAGACCGGACACATCTCCCCATTCCCTTGTACGCTTTGTACGCTGTTACCTTGGGAAGAGCACAGAAACCACCGCATCACCATCTTCATCCATCATCCATCACCCTTTAGGCTTCAGGGTTTGTCTGTGTGAACGTTGCGTCAGCCGCTCTATCGCAGCTTTTCTTCTTCTTTGAACAGGTTTTGTTTTTTTCCTACAAGTGTTTTTGGTAAGCCCAGGGACCAAACAAATCTCTAATTTGCCAAGTAACCCATAATGGTGGGCTTCATATAGACATCTGCACAGTTACCTTCAACCATCCTACATGTCTCAGTGATTGTCCTCACCTCCAGCTTATGGCAGGAACGGTTTCTGCAGTGGAACGTCACGCTGCATGGCGGTCACCATATATCCTTGCGTCTTGTGTCATCCATCTTTGAAAAGTCTGGGATAATCTACAATAAACAACTTTTAAACTTTCATTAATATTGGGCTTTCAATTACATTTTCATCTTTCACAATTTAAAATATCAAACACAATAAGTAACAAAAACATCCTTATTCAAAAATAATTAAAAAATAATTAAATTAAAAATTTAAAACATCAAAATTGACTACTCCATCAAAATGGGCTGCTCCCATTTCCATTCACCTCTATCCCCTCCCCCATTTGAATCTACATCAAGAGGCAACAGAGATGCTGGATTCAATGCACTTAGCAAAAAAATATATATTGGGGGCATAAGGAGTGCAGACTGGAGCCATGGATATGGGTTTGGTTTTTACTAGGGATAAAAATACATATATATTCATGAGCTAGTCTGCCATAATCATCACAAAACTGTTAACCCTAAAAGTAAAAACATAAAAAAAATTAAATAAATCAGCTGAAATGAATATTCCTTCAATCCGCTGCTCTTATCAGTAAGCAGAACGCTCTGTACCTCACTTCTAACCTTGAGCAGTGAGCAGTAAAATCATAGATACAAGAGTTAAAACTTCTTGGAAGGTTTTTTTTGTTTTTTTTTTCTAAACATCCTTGAAGTTACAGAAGATATCAGCGCTGTGCTCCTATACACCAGACTGTAACCTTGGACAGTGGCACACATCCTTATAACTTAGTAGGAAAAAAAAACAATTTGCGTAGAACTTATTAGGATAGATGTGTACACATATATACACATATATATAAAGACTTGTTAAATAAAGTTACATAGAAATATATATTACAGTAGTAAGTTACTACTCCTTAGAAATATATATATTTTACTGTAGTAAACTACTTCTTCTTTGAAATATCATACGTTGGGGACACACACTTAAAGAAAATCTGCTTACAATATATATTGGGATACATATATATACTTTTTAAATAAATGTGTAAGTTACAGTAATAAGTTACTACAGGCTCCTTATACCATTGGGTTCTTAATAAGTGCACAAAATTCTGCGTTTGATCTTTACCAATTATCACTTTCTCTTGACATTCCTAATAAAACGTACTTTTTCTCTCTGACTCCTACTGACACTCCTGTATAACAATCTTATACAATAATAGGTCTACTAGACCCGGCTCCTTCAAACAGTCTCTATACTTTTCCTTTCAACAAACCTTTGTCTAACTTTCCTCACCATCAGGTAATAATATTCATTAATAAATGTGCAAAACAGTTGTTAGACTCTATCGGAGAGTCCTGTGCCCGCCCCCTCAGTGACACTAAGCAGTATGGGCGGGGGACAGAAATGCCAGGAGTTAAAATGGCCACCGGACTAGATAACCGGATATAAGGGTGTTGGCTTAGGGCATGGTTTTGAGACGTCACAATTATAATGGAGACGTGGATGATATGGGGAGTGGTTGGCTTTCCGTCGCCATCTTTGAGGGCTGATTACAGAAAAAGTGGCGTACACAAATAAGCAAATGTTCCACGGTCGGGACAACAGAAAATGATCAACATTTTGTAACACGTAACATACTTCTAAAGGGGAACACCAGCTTAGTAAGACTGGCTGAAATACAGTATAATGTAGGAGCGTACATTACATTACACAACAGCTCTGATTCTTTTTTTTTTTTCTAATGCTGCTTGCATGTGATCTGCAGCCCTCAGAGCTGGTTGATGGCCTTGTACAAAACATAACAAATAACACACACAAAAAAACTTTGTATGCTGCTTCACTACGCAGCATTAATTAACCTCTTCAGCTCTCTCAGTACTGTATCTAGCAATGAGCTGGACTGTTCTCCTTGTCTGAGTACGTGGCATTGTACTTAGACACTTACATGGCAATGTACACTATTTGAGGTTAGGCTGCCCACCTCCACAAAGGCATTGGTCTTACTATCAGGTCAGGGGCACTTTAAATCAAAGTAACTACTTCAACAGCCGACCAAGGGGAAGATTCCTGCAGAACATAGGGTCTATATGCCACCATTGGAGGTAGGTTGGCTTTTCGCAGGATCTGGGGTTTGTATACAGATATAAACTGGGTGCAATGGTGTAACATAATGATGTGGCTTGGGTCTGCCACACACACTACAATATTCTGTCTTATCTAGATATTGTTGGTCACCGGCACATGACATGTCCACCCAGCTGGACCTGTGCTTCCCACCCATTATCCTAAATGTTTTCCTTCTGTCTGACCCTCTGGCTCTCATCTATCTACTCCACACCCTCCCCTCTTAGAACTCTAATCCTTGATTCCCCCTTAGGGATAGTACTTACATTGACCCTAAGGTTCCTGGAAATTCCAAGGACCCATTTGCCCTGCATGTTACATGTAGGTCTGGTTACCTACCCACAAGGCAAAAATAAGTGTGCACAGGAGTGTGAGTGGTTTCCCAGGTGTTGGTCAGAGAGCCAAAGGTTGGTGGGGCTAAGGCATGTATCTGCCTTCATATCAAACCTCCTAAAGATCTGTTCTAGATCTTGCACTGCATCTTCTCATGCCCATCGCTAACTATATCTTAGCTGTTCAATTTCCCATAGCCCTCCCATAAAGATGATGGGTTCCTCTTTAGTGAACATCTGTCCCATTCTCACCCAGCCCTAGATAGCTTATCGGGGACTCTCCAGACCTGTCTAGGTCTTGTCTAGTAGGCTCCTGCTTGCGGCGGGATGCCTTCCCTCTTTGCTCTCTCCTTCTAGGAGGTGAGAATCGTCCACGGGTCTATTGATCCGTGCCGTGTATGTCGGTAAGCCTTCCACAAGGCAAACCCAAGGAGTGGAACTAATACAAGTACTGTTTCCACCATCCTCTGGACAGATCATTCTCAGTTCAGGAACCCATTCATACAGAGAGTCTATGCGCCTACTGTCTGTGACCTTGCAGCTGTTCTCGATGCCATGCTGTATTACAAGGGTTAAGCATTAATCACAGCCTCCCCGTAAGGACGCAGAAGTGATCATGTTCGGCAATCCCTTTCCTTAATTCAGCATAAATACAGCAACAGCTTATCTCAATCACACAACAGTTTGCGACGGCAATGCAGCACTTTAACCTTGTCCTATCCTGGGTTACAGAGTTCTTTGTCTAACAAATAGACTCAGCTTTACAAACATATATAGAGAACGCAGGTGTGACGGGAATCTGATTAGATCCGCTCCCCTGAGGCACAGATAGTACGTAAGAAAGGAAAGTCTTTCTTACCTGGCCAGTTATATCTGTGCGTCCGATGACGGATAAATCACCACATCCCGTCAGTCTGCGTTCTGGTTGCAAGCGGCTGAGTCCCTGCCAAGGGCGCCAAATGTTAAGGTTAAATTTATATGTTGACATCTCTCTATGGAGAGAAGCCGAAAACCCAGGTAAAGGATGGTTTTTAAATTATATCTAGAGTTGGAATCCTGCAGTATTACCAGCTCGTTACTTATACGTCATGGACACAGATAAGACAATGTATCATGATTATAAGCCTGGATAATAATAGCCCAAGTTTTATTATGGTCATCACATTTTATAGACAGATAGAATATAGGGTGGTAACAAATGCTAATAAGACATAGATGAGGCGGTGCTAGTGATTTAGATATTCAGTCATGCGCAATGGCGTCTATATTAGTATTCATTATTATTATTCAAAAAGGTCAAAAAGGGTAGAACAATACATTCTGTGCAATGATACTTTTTCATGAATCCAAGAGCACAATGTATTTGTTTTCCATAAATTGTTTATAGATAAGTGTCTCTGGGTCCTTGGGGATTGTGTCTACAAATGATAACTTTCCAGGAGTTGTTCTCAGTGACGTGCTTCCAGCATTCCTCTTCTTTATCCAGAACATCTCTCTGTCACCCTCTGATCACGCTCTCATCACGCTCTGATCATCTCCAGTCTCTTAAGAGGGCAATATATATAGGTGTAGTCATATAGGTACGGTGCAGGTAGGTAAAATCGTATCGCTGGCCTTATCAAGGGCCACCTGGTAATCCCAGACCAGTAAGGACAGAGCAAGAGTCCACTGTCTATTAGTCCTCTCCTCTCCTCTGAGCGATGGCTTCTCCTCCATCACTGACATCCACAAGCCCAGTCCTCTCCTCTCCTCTGAGCGATGGCTTCTCCTCCATCACTGACACCCACAAGCCCAGTCCTCTCCTCTCCTCTGAGCGATGACTTCTCCTCCATCACTGACATCCACAAGCCCAGTCCTCTCCTCCCCTCTGAGCGATGGCTTCTCCTCCATCACTGACATCCACAAGCCCAGTCCTCTCCTCTCCTCTCAGCGATGGCTTCTCCTCCATCACTGACACCCACAAGCCCAGTCCTCTCCTCTCCTCTCCTCTGAGCGATGGCTTCTCCTCCATCACTGACATCCACAAGCCCAGTCCTCTCCTCTCCTCTGAGCGATGGCTTCTCCTCCATCACTGACACCCACAAGCCCAGTCCTCTCCTCTGAGCGATGGCTTCTCCTCCATCACTGACATCCACAAGCCCAGTCCTCTCCTCTCCTCTCAGCGATGGCTTCTCCTCCATCACTGACACCCACAAGCCCAGTCCTCTCCTCTCCTCTCCTCTGAGCGATGGCTTCTCCTCCATCACTGACATCCACAAGCCCAGTCCTCTTCTCTCCTCTGAGCGATGGCTTCTCCTCCATCACTGACACCCACAAGCCCAGTCCTCTCCTCTCCTCTGAGCGATGGCTTCTCCATCACTGACATCCACAAGCCCAGTCCTCTTCTCTCCTCCTCTGAGCGATGGCTTCTCCTCCATCACTGACACCCACAAGCCCAGTCCTCTCCTCTCCTCTGAGCGATGGCTTCTCCTCCATCACTGACATCCACAAGCCCAGTCCTCTCCTCCTCTGAGCGATGGCTTCTCCTCCATCACTGACATCCACAAGCCCAGTCCTCTCCTCTCCTCTGAGCGATGGCTTCTCCTCCATCACTGACATCCACAAGCCCAGTCCTCTCCTCTGAGCGATGGCTTCTCCTCCATCACTGACACCCACAAGCCCAGTCCTCTTCTCTCCTCCTCTGAGCGATGGCTTCTCCTCCATCACTGACATCCACAAGCCCAGTCCTCTCCTCTCCTCCTCTGAGCGATGGCTTCTCCTCCATCACTGACATCCACAAGCCCAGTCCTCTCCTCTGAGCGATGGCTTCTCCTCCATCACTGACATCCACAAGCCCAGTCCTCTCCTCCTCTGAGCGATGGCTTCTCCTCCATCACTGACATCCACAAGCCCACTCCTCTCCTCTCTTCTGAGCGATGGCTTCTCCTCCATCACTGACATCCACAAGCCCAGTCCTCTCCTCTCCTCTGAGCGATGGCTTCTCCTCCATCACTGACATCCACAAGCCCAGTCCTCTCCTCTCCTCCTCTGAGCGATGGCTTCTCCTCCATCACTGACATCCACAAGCCCAGTCCTCTCCTCTCCTCTGAGCGATGACTTCTCCTCCATCACTGACATCCACAAGCCCAGTCCTCTCCTCTCCTCTGAGCGATGGCTTCTCCTCCATCACTGACATCCACAAGCCCAGTCCTCTCCTCTCCTCCTCTGAGCGATGACTTCTCCTCCATCACTGACATCCACAAGCCCAGTCCTCTCCTCTCCTCTGAGCGATGGCTTCTCCTCCATCACTGACATCCACAAGCCCAGTCCTCTCCTCTCCTCTGAGCGATGGCTTCTCCTCCATCACTGACATCCACAAGCCCAGTCCTCTCCTCTCCTCTGAGCGATGGCTTCTCCTCCATCACTGACACCCACAAGCCCAGTCCTCTCCTCTCCTCCTCTGAGCGATGGCTTCTCCTCCATCACTGACATCCACAAGCCCAGTCCTCTCCTCTCCTCTGAGCGATGGCTTCTCCTCCATCACTGACATCCACAAGCCCAGTCCTCTCCTCTCCTCTGAGCGATGGCTTCTCCTCCATCACTGACATCCACAAGCCCAGTCTTCTCCTCTCCTCTCCTCCTCTGAGCGATGGCTTCTCCTCCATCACTGACATCCACAAGCCCACTCCTCTCCTCTCTTCTGAGCGATGGCTTCTCCTCCATCACTGACACCCACAAGCCCAGTCCTCTCCTCTCCTCTGAGCGATGGCTTCTCCTCCATCACTGACATCCACAAGCCCAGTCCTCTCCTCTCCTCTGAGCGATGGCTTCTCCTCCATCATTGACATCCACAAGCCCAGTCCTCTCCTCTGAGCGATGGCTTCTCCTCCATCACTGACATCTACAAGCCCAGTCCTCTCCTCTCCTCCTCTGAGCGATGGCTTCTCCTCCATCACTGACATCCACAAGCCCAGTCCTCTCCTCTCCTCCTCTGAGCGATGGCTTCTCCTCCATCACTGACATCCACAAGCCCAGTCCTCTCCTCTCCTCCTCTGAGCGATGGCTTCTCCTCCATCACTGACACCCACAAGCCCAGTCCTCTCCTCTCCTCTAAGCGATGGCTTCTCCTCCATCACTGACACCCACAAGCCCAGTCCTCTCCTCTCCTCTGAGCGATGGCTTCTCCTCCATCACTGACATCCACAAGCCCAGTCCTCTCCTCTCCTCTGAGCGATGGCTTCTCCTCCATCACTGACATCCACAAGCCCAGTCCTCTCCTCTCCTCTGAGCGATGGCTTCTCCTCCATCACTGACACCCACAAGCCCAGTCCTCTCCTCTCCTCTGAGCGATGGCTTCTCCTCCATCACTGATATCCACAAGCCCAGTCCTCTCCTCTCCTCCTCTGAGCGATGGCTTCTCCTCCATCACTGACATCCACAAGCCCAGTCCTCTCCTCTCCTCCTCTGAGCGATGGCTTCTCCTCCATCACTGACACCCACAAGCCCAGTCCTCTCCTCTCCTCCTCTGAGCAATGGCTTCTCCTCCATCACTGAAATCCACAAGCCCAGTCCTCTCCTCTCCTCTCCTCTGAGCGATGGCTTCTCCTCCATCACTGACATCCACAAGCCCAGTCCTCTCCTCTCCTCCTCTGAGCGATGGCTTCTCCTCCATCACGGACATCCACAAGCCCAGTCCTCTCCTCTCCTCCTCTGAGCGATGGCTTCTCCTCCATCACTGACATCCACAAGCCAGTCCTCTCCTCTCCTCTGAGCGATGGCTTCTCCTCCATCACTGACATCCACAAGCCCAGTCCTCTCCTCTCCTCTGAGCGATGGCTTCTCCTCCATCTCTGACATCCACAAGCCCAGTCCTCTCCTCTCCTCCTCTGAGCGATGGCTTCTCCTCCATCACTGACACCCACAAGCCCAGTCCTCTCCTCTCCTCTGAGCAATGGCTTCTCCTCCATCACTGACACCCACAAGCCCAGTCCTCTCCTCTCCTCCTCTGAGCGATGGCTTCTCCTCCATCACTGACATCCACAAGCCCAGTCCTCTCCTCTGAGCGATGGCTTCTCCTCCATCACTGACATCCACAAGCCCAGTCCTCTCCTCTCCTCCTCTGAGCGATGGCTTCTCCTCCATCACTGACATCCACAAGCCCAGTCCTCTCCTCTCCTCTCAGCGATGGCTTCTCCTCCATCACTGACATCCACAAGCCCAGTCCTCTCCTCTCCTCTTCTCTGAGCGATGGCTTCTCCTCCATCACTGACATCCACAAGCCCAGTCCTCTCCTCTCCTCCTCTGAGCGATGGCTTCTCCTCCATCACTGACATCCACAAGCCCAGTCCTCTCCTCTCCTCTGAGCGATGGCTTCTCCTCCATCACTGACACCCACAAGCCCAGTCCTCTCCTCTCCTCTGAGCGATGGCTTCTCCTCCATCACTGACATCCACAAGCCCAGTCCTCTCCTCTCCTCTGAGCGATGACTTCTCCTCCATCACTGACATCCACAAGCCCAGTCCTCTCCTCTCCTCTGAGCGATGGCTTCTCCTCCATCACTGACATCCACAAGCCCAGTCCTCTCCTCTCCTCTGAGCGATGGCTTCTCCTCCATCACTGACATCCACAAGCCCAGTCCTCTCCTCTCCTCTGAGCGATGGCTTCTCCTCCATCACTGACATCCACAAGCCCAGTCCTCTCCTCCTCTGAGCGATGGCTTCCCCTCCATCACTGACATCCACAAGCCCAGTCCTCTCCTCTCCTCTGAGCGATGGCTTCTCCTCCATCACTGATATCCACAAGCCCAGTCCTCTCCTCTCCTCCTCTGAGCGATGGCTTCTCCTCCATCACTGACATCCACAAGCCCAGTCCTCTCCTCTCCTCTGAGCGATGGCTTTCCCTCGATCACTGACATCCACAAGTCCTCTCCTCTCCTCTGAGCGATGGCTTCTCCTCCATCACTGACACCCACAAGCCCAGTCCTCTCCTCTCCTCTGAGCGATGGCTTCTCCTCCATCACTGACACCCACAAGCCCAGTCCTCTCCTCTCCTCTGAGCGATGGCTTCTCCTCCATCACTGACATCCACAAGTCCAGTCTTCTCCTTTTAGCCCTGCTATCCCACAGAGTTTCTGTGGTCACATCAGCTGCCCTTCTCTCAGATCCTTATAGATCATCTTCCTTTTTGAGACCTCAGGATGCAGCTGCAGGTCCTTGCTCCTCATCTCATCAACTTCTCCATGTGTTCTGGGTTCTTTGTCTCCTGGTCAGTATGTTGAGGTGGGGTATGTAGTGTCCCAGCACAGGTATGCCACTAAGTTTCTTATGCACCTGGGCAGTGGTCTCACAGTGGGATGAATGAGAAGTGTGTTGTCTGTTTTTCCCCACTAGGTGTCACTGTCTTTTTTTCTAGTATTTATGCTATGCACAGCTGAAGGAAATATTGGGTTACCTGTATTTGTCACGTTTGCTTCCATCCTATGATAAATGCAGGTATTTCCCTGCCTTTCTTCTAGCTCTTTTGTCTCTTGCACACACAGCCCCACCAATCACCAGTAGGCTTAGTTCGCCCCTATAAAAGGTGGTTAGTTCCTGGTGGTGGTGTTGGGGTTCTCTCTAGTTAAGTCAGTGAGAGAGCAACACACACAGAGACAGTTCCTGCTGCAGTGAAGCCAGGGCCGGGCTCAGGCTAGGACCCTTGACAGAAACAAAGAGTCTTAGGGGCCTATTCCACAGAGCGATAATCGTCCGATTATCGATCTGTGGAATAGAGAGAACGATCAGCCGATGATCGTGTCATCATCTGATCGTTCATTTAGGTGCAAACCTAAAATCATTGGTCGCCACCCAGGCATTGCTACGTGGAATAGCGGTGCGCGGCGACCGACGATTTAAAAACATCAAACTTTACCTGTCCAGGCTGCAGGTCTTCTGCGCTTCTTCTCCTGGTCCTGCACGCAGCAGCAGCTTCCCAGCGGCATGTCTGAGTTGACAGACCGCTCAGCCAATCATTGGCCAGTGATTGGCTAAGCGGTCTGTCAGTTCAGACAGGCGCTCTGAAGCTGCTGCTGCGCGCGGGACCAGGAGAAGAAGCGCAGAAGACCTGCAGCCTGGACAGGTAAAGTATGATGTTTAAACAAGGGCTGCAAGGACATCGGTAATGATTAGTATTGATGTTCCTGCAGCCCTCACTATCGGGCCGTGGAATAGGCCCAGTAAACAAGCGCCGATCTATCAGATCGGAGCTCGTTTACATTGTTTATCGGACCCTTAGGGTATTTTCACACTGAGCAAAAGGGGTGGAATTCCGCCTGCTTCAGTGTTAGTCTGCATCTCTATGGGAGGACTCGCGCGCCTACGCTCAAAGAGTTGACATGTCAATTCTTTGAGCGGAGAGTGGAGGTGCACAAGATGTCGTCTGACACTGAAGCAGGTAGGATTCTGTGGCGGAGAGTTCAGCCGCGGAATTCTGCCCCATCTTCTCAGTGTGAACATACCCTTATTCTTTTTGTGCAAGTGACCACCGCTAGCATGCAGTGCTAGACTCCTCAGGAGGAAGGACGTCCTCTAAGGATCACCTTGTCCACGCCAGGGATACTCCCTACACAGTACAGGCCAGCATACCTGAGTTAGGTACTGACCCCTGTAGGACAAAGCTGCAGATAACGCCTATGTATGCTACTGCAAAGCACGGCTATTCTGGGAAATCCTGGGAAGTCTGTTCAACCCAGAACAGAGACCTGGGACCTCCGACTACCCTAACAGGACGGGTATCCCGACACTGTAGGGCACAAGGCAGTCAGGTCACAGAGATCTATATGTGAGCATCTTCTTCTTCTGTTCTTCACCACATTATCCCGGATGAGTACATGGCTACATTGGACAGGGCCCTCACGACGCTTCCCTACTCCGCTTTCCTCTTGCCTACCTACAACTACCACTACTCCCATCATCACTACTCCCACCTGCAGTTACTGAAGCCTTATTACTGTACTGCACTGAACACCTCACGTAAACGGACGTTATTCTGGGTAAGCTATTAGACTTACTGCACCCGCACATAAACACCAGGTTACACTTGGGTTATCTGAAATCTCGGAAGCAGTGCCCATATAGGTGGGTACCAACGTACCAGGCTACCATGACAAGTGCTCATGTGACCCACAGAGCTGCCCCAACACAGCATCAGCTACCCCCGCCATTCGGCCGCAGGGTATATATATATATATATATATATATATATATATATATATATATATATATATATATAGTTTAATAGGCCAGTTATACCTTGTTCCCCTGTGGTCAGTGACCTGCCAGGTTGTTGCGGGGTCCCTTGGGCAATTATCACGGTGGTCCGGAGTGGAATAGTGACCCACCCAGACTATTGGTACTGCCACCCACAGAAAGGGCAGATGACCCAAGGAGTGTGTGCACTGTGTTAGAGCCTGATGAGAAATCACAGAGTCTCTTTACCATAAATAAAATCTGTTTTACTCCAAAAGTCTCTGTGTGCAGCAAATCATACAGCTTGGCATTGACATAAGAAGTTTCACTTGACAAAACACTTACATAATTACATATAGTTACATAGTTATATAGTTACATATAGTTACATAGTCATATAGTTACATAGTTATATAGTTACATATAGTTACATAGTTACATAATTACATATAGTTACATAGTTATATAGTTACATATAGTTACATAGTTATATAGTTACATATAGTTACATAGTTATATAGTTACATAGTCATATAGTTACATAGTTATATAGTTATATAGTTACATAGTTATATAGTTATATAGTTACATAGTTACATAGTTATATAGTTACATATAGTTACATAGTTATATAGTTACATAGTTATATAGTTACATATAGTTACATAGTTACATAGTTACATATAGTTACATAGTTATATAGTTACATAGTTATATAGTTACATATAGTTACATAGTTATATAGTTACATATAGTTACATAGTTATATAGTTACATATAGTTACATAGTTATATAGTTACATATAGTTACATAGTTATATAGTTACATATAGTTATATAGTTATATAGTTGCATAGTTACATATACTTACATAGTTATATAGTTACATATAGTTACATAGTTATATAGTTAAATATAGTTACATAGTTATATAGTTACATATAGTTACATATAGTTATATAGTTGGGGGCTAGGTTCACACTATGTAACTGTGCAGCTGTATTTTTTATGCGGCTGTAAATGTGCGGATGAAACTGCGGCCGTGGGAAAAAATAGACATGCGGCTGAAAACATACGGTCATTTACTTGGAAATCTGGTTCAACTAAAAATAACAAATAAAATCTTAAGAAAGTGATGGAAACACCTCTGGATGCATCTGGGAAAGCAGGGAACACAGTTTATAGGAATCGCTATTACCGGGGTTTGCGATCCTCTGCAGTAATGCCGATGTCTCTCATGGTTAATATATTGAATTAATAAAACACATTTTCTTTGTAATAAAGTCCCTTTCGTTGTTCAATAATTAAATTTAAACGAATCCATCATTTTGCAATTAAATATACTGTTAAAATAAATATATATATAAATAAATGTGTATTTATATATATATTTATTTTCTGACAGTATATTTAATTGCACAATGATGGATTCGTTAGAATTAAATTATTGAACAACGAAACTGTATTTATTACAACGAAAATGTGTTTTATTAATTAAATATTAATTAGTACAGGAAGCTCCATAAGCCGTTAATTCATATTGCCGGCAATAGAGCTTTCTGTACTAATCATCACTTTACTTTATGTTTCTTCTAATTCTGTTATCACAATAGCATTATTAGAAGAAACATTTAGAATTATATGTGCGCTCAGCTGATTGGCTGATCGGCTGAGCGCACATATAATTAGCGGGTCCGCAGTACAGTGACTTCATTGTGCTGCGGACCAGCGAAGAGGACACATCGGGGTGAGTATAGAGCTCTCCCCACCCCCTCCCCAGCACTGCACCCCTCCCAGCAAGGAAGGGGGGGTCACCTTGTCCACGCCAGGGATACTCCCTACACAGTACAGGCCAGCATACCTGAGTTAGGTACTGACCCCTGTAGGACAAAGCTGCAGATAACGCCTATGTATGCTACTGCAAAGCACGGCTATTCTGGGAAATCCTGGGAAGTCTGTTACCATATTGCATTCTTTTTTACGATTTCACCTATTTATATCTTCATAAATAATATATTTGGAATTCCATCATACATAATATATTTGGGGTTCCATCATACATGATATATTTGGGGTTCCATCATACATGATATATTTGGGGTTCCATCATACATAATATATTTGGGGTTCCGTCATACATAATATATTTGGGGTTCCATCATACATGATATATTTGGGGTTCCATCATACATAATATATTTGGGGTTCCGTCATACATAATATATTTGGGGTTCCATCATACATGATATATTTGGGGTTCCATCATACATGATATATTTGGGGTTCCATCATACATGATATATTTGGGGTTCCATCATACATAATATATTTGGGGTTCCGTCATACATAATATATTTGGGGTTCCATCATACATAATATATTTGGGTTCCATCATACATGTTACGGTAAAATGAATGACGCCATTACACAGTACAAATATTCCTGTAACAAACAAGCACTTACATGGCCGTGTAGATAGAAAACTGAGAGTGCTGGAGCTCTTAGAAGGGGCGGAGGGAAAAACGAAAGCACTAAGATCAAAATTTGCGCGGTCCACTGGGTCATTTTGGGCCTGGTCCTCAAAGGGTTAAGAGCGATCTGGTCCCCTTTAAAAGCAAAATGGGTCCCTTTAAGAGCGAAATGGGTCCCTTTAAGAACGAAATGGGTCCCTTTAAGAGCGAAATATGTCCCTATAAGAGCAAAATATGTCCCTTTAAGAGTGAAATATGTCCCTTTAAGCGCGAAATGGGTCCCTTTAAGAGCGACCTGGGTCCCTTTAAGAGCGAAATATGTCCCTTTAAGAGCAAAATATGTCCCTTTAAGAGCAAAATGGGTCCCTTTAAGAGCGACCTGGGTGCCTTTAAGAGTGAAATTGGTCCCCTTAAGAGCGACCTGGGTCCCTTTCAGAGCAAAATGGGTCCCTTTAAGAGCGACCTGGGTCCCTTTAAGAGCGACCTGGGTCCCTTTAAGAGCGACCTGGGTCCCTTTAAGAGCAAAATGGGTCCCTTTAAGAGCGATCTGGGTCCCTTTAAGAGCGAAATGGGTCCCTTTAAGAGCAAAATGGGTCCCTTTAAGAGCAAAATATGTCCCTTTAAGAGCGACCTGGGTCCCTTTAAGAGCAAAATGGGTCCCTTTAAGAGCGACCTGGGTCCCTTTAAGAGCGAAATGGGTCCCTTTAAGAGCGAAATGGGTCCCTTTAAGAGCGAAATGGGTCCCTTTAATAGCGACCTGGGTCCCTTTAAGAGCAAAATATGTCCCTTTAAGAGCAAAATTGGTCCCTTTAAGAGCAACCTGGGTCCCTTTAAGAGCGAAATATGTCGCTTTAAGAGCAAAATGGGTCCTTTTAAGAGCAACCTGGGTCCCTTTAAGAGTGAAATGGGTCCCTTTAAGAGCAAAATGGGTCCCTTTAAGAGCGATCTGGGTCCCTTTAAGAACGAAATGGGTCCCTTCAAGAGCGACCTGGGTCCCTTTAAGAGCAAAATATGTCCCTTTAAGAGCAAAATATGTCCCTTTAAGAGCAAAATGGGTCCCTTTAAGAGCGACCTGGATCCCTGTAAGAGCTAAATTGTTCCCTTTAAGCGTGAACTTGGTCCCTTTAAGAGTGAAATTGATCCCTTTAAGAGCGACCTGGGTCCCTTTAAGAGCAAAATGGGTCACTTTAAGCGTGAAATTGGTCCCTTTAAGCGTGAAATTGGTCCCTTTAAGAGTGAAATTGTTCCCTTTAAGCGTGAACTTGGTCCCTTTAAGAGTGAAATTGGTCCCTTTAAGAGCGACCTGGGTCCCTTTAAGAGCAAAATGGGTCCCTTTAAGAGCAAAATACATAGTTAAATATAGTTATATAGTTACATATAGTTACATAGTTAAACCAATGGAGAGGTAGAACGGCACTGTGTTGACTTATAATCCAAGAAGCTTCTAGCTTGAGGGTGCACGGCTCAGGTAACCGACCCCAGGTACCTTCAACGTAGTAATACAAGAGGAAAGAGACGGCACTCCGGAATGAAGTGATGGTGTACTTTATTCACCCAACACAAATGGCAACGTTTCGACTCTACTCTAGAGTCTTTCTCAAGCCATATATAGTTACATAGTTATATAGTTACATATAGTTACATAGTTATATAGTTACATATAGTTATATAGTTACATATAGTTACATAGTTATATAGTTACATAGTTATATAGTTACATATAGTTATATAGTTACATAGTTATATAGTTACATATAGTTACATAGTCATATAGTTACATAGTTATATAGTTACATATAGTTACATAGTTATATAGTTACATATAGTTACATAGTTATATAGTTACATATAGTTATATAGTTACATAGTTATATAGTTACATATAGTTACATAGTTATATAGTTACATAGTTACATAGTCATATAGTTACATATAGTTATATAGTTACATATAGTTACATAGTTATATAGTTACATATAGTTACATAGTTACATATAGTTACAAAGTTATATAGTTACAAAGTTATATAGTTACATATAGTTACATAGTTATATAGTTACATATAGTTACATATAGTTATATAGTTACATATAGTTACATAGTTATATAGTTACATATAGTTACATAGTTATATAGTTACATATAGTTACATAGTTACATATAGTTACATAGTTATATAGTTACATATAGTTACATAGTTACATATAGTTACAAAGTTATATAGTTACAAAGTTATATAGTTACATATAGTTACATAGTTATATAGTTACATATAGTTACATATAGTTATATAGTTACATATAGTTACATAGTTATATAGTTACATATAGTTACATAGTTATATAGTTACATATAGTTACATAGTTACATATAGTTACATAGTTACATAGTTATATAGTTACATATAGTTACATAGTTACATATAGTTATATAGTTACATATAGTTACATAGTTATATAGTTACATATAGTTACATAGTTATATAGTTACATATAGTTATATAGTTATATAGTTACATATAGTTATATAGTTATATAGTTACATATAGTTATATAGTTACATAGTTATATAGTTACATAGTTATATAGTTACATATAGTTACATAGTCATATAGTTACATAGTTATATAGTTACATATAGTTACATAGTTATATAGTTACATATAGTTACATAGTTACATATAGTTGCATATAGTTACATAGTTATATAGTTACATATAGTTACATAGTTATATAGTTACATAGTTATATAGTTATATAGTTACATAGTTACATAGTTACATATAGTTACATAGTCATATAGTTACATAGTTATATAGTTACATATAGTTACATAGTTACATATAGTTACATAGTTACATAGTTACATATAGTTACATAGTTATATAGTTACATATAGTTACATATAGTTATATAGTTATATAGTTACATAGTTATATAGTTACATATAGTTACATAGTTATATAGTTACATATAGTTACATAGTTATATAGTTACATAGTTACATAGTCATATAGTTACATAGTTATATAGTTACATATAGTTACATATAGTTACATAGTTATATAGTTACATATAGTTACATAGTTATATAGTTACATATAGTTATATAGTTATATAGTTATATAGTTACATATAGTTATATAGTTACATATAGTTATATAGTTACATATAGTTACAAAGTTATATAGTTACATATAGTTACATAGTTATATAGTTACATATAGTTACATAGTTATATAGTTACATATAGTTACATATAGTTATATAGTTACATATAGTTACATAGTTATATAGTTACATATAGTTACATAGTTATATAGTTACATAGTTATATAGTTACATATAGTTATATAGTTACATAGTTACATATAGTTACAAAGTTATATAGTTACAAAGTTATATAGTTACATATAGTTACATAGTTATATAGTTACATATAGTTACATATAGTTATATAGTTACATATAGTTACATAGTTATATAGTTACATATAGTTACATAGTTACATATAGTTACATAGTTATATAGTTACATATAGTTACATAGTCATATAGTTACATAGTTATATAGTTACATATAGTTATATAGTTACATATAGTTACATAGTTATATAGTTACATATAGTTACATAGTTATATAGTTACATATAGTTATATAGTTATATAGTTACATAGTTATATAGTTACATATAGTTACATAGTTATATAGTTACATAGTTATATAGTTACATAGTTACATATAGTTACATAGTTATATAGTTACATATAGTTACATAGTTACATAGTTACATATAGTTACATAGTTATATAGTTACATATAGTTACATAGTTATATAGTTACATATAGTTACATAGTTATATAGTTACATATAGTTATATAGTTATATAGTTACATATAGTTATATAGTTACATAGTTATATAGTTACATATAGTTACATAGTTATATAGTTACATATAGTTACATATAGTTACATAGTTATATAGTTACATATAGTTACATATAGTTATATAGTTATATAGTTACATAGTTATATAGTTACATATAGTTACATAGTTATATAGTTACATATAGTTACATAGTTATATAGTTACATATAGTTACATAGTTATATAGTTACATATAGTTATATAGTTATATAGTTACATAGTTATATAGGAAAAAGAATATAAAAGCAGCACTACCTTGTAAAACGTAGTTTGGTGCCAGCAGATTCCCCAACCAGGGGTATGAATGTCCATATACAACGAATAGTCCGCAGCACTCCAAGTTGTAAAACAAAAAGTGGTATTTATTCCAAATATATCATAATATCAAAAATAGTGACATGCAGCAAATAGACGCGACGTTTCGGCAGCCTCTACGCTGCCATTCTCAAGCGTGTCTTCAGTGAAACAAACTCATATATTTATCCACACATGTGAAATACAAAAAAGCTTTCCATTGGTTCCTAAAGTGCATCAATTAGTCCACACTGGTGTGGACACATATGTGAATCTTAACCCTTTGTGTACATTACGATTGCATATACTGCAAATATACTAGTGAACAAGTAGTGAGTGCAGGCTTGAAAATGTTATGCGAGAGACTGGCTCTCTAATAGATTAACAAATGTCCAAAAATAAATGTCCAAAAATAAAAAGTCCAAATATGCATCCATGTGGTAATACCATGAAATCACCCTTGCTTGTACTTGAGGAACGTAGGGCTCCGCATCAGATGGAAATCCAGCGAGCTTGTAGTTGCTTATATCATCCACCGGCTCACACTGCCCCCCTGAGCCGGTGGATGATATAAGCAACTACAAGCTCGCTGGATTTCCATCTGATGCGGAGCCCTACGTTCCTCAAGTACAAGCAAGGGTGATTTCATGGTATTACCACATGGATGCATATTTGGACTTTTTATTTTTGGACATTTATTTTTGGACATTTGTTAATCTATTAGAGAGCCAGTCTCTCGCATAACATTTTCAAGCCTGCACTCACTACTTGTTCACTAGTATATTTGCAGTATATGCAATCGTAATGTACACAAAGGGTTAAGATTCACATATGTGTCCACACCAGTGTGGACTAATTGATGCACTTTAGGAACCAATGGAAAGCTTTTTTGTATTTCACATGTGTGGATAAATATATGAGTTTGTTTCACTGAAGACACGCTTGAGAATGGCAGCGTAGAGGCTGCCGAAACGTCGCGTCTATTTGCTGCATGTCACTATTTTTGATATTATGATATATTTGGAATAAATACCACTTTTTGTTTTACAACTTGGAGTGCTGCGGACTATTCGTTGTACATAGTTATATAGTTACATATAGTTATATAGTTATATATAGTTATATAGTTACATATAGTTACATAGTTATATAGTTACATATAGTTATATAGTTACATATAGTTACATAGTTATATAGTTACATATAGTTATATAGTTACATATAGTTACATAGTTATATAGTTACATATAGTTATATAGTTATATAGTTACATAGTTATATAGTTACATAGTTATATAGTTACATATAGTTATATAGTTATATAGTTACATAGTTACATAGTTACATATAGTTACATATAGTTACATAGTTACATAGTTACATATAGTTACATATAGTTACATAGTTATATAGTTACATATAGTTACATAGTTATATAGTTATATATAGTTACATAGTTACATATAGTTACATAGTTATATAGTTACATATAGTTACATAGAGACCCCTTGAAAAAGGCTACGCCGAAACGTGCGTTGGGGTGGGGGCCGCCGGTGGACACTTTGACTCCATTATCTGTGGTATGATACTCTTACAACTCTATACCAGTTCGAGATTTATGAATTTTTTATAGGATTTTTCAGCCTGTTTACTCTTATATTATTATTATTTCTTGTACCATACCTAGCACTTTAGTCTACTATTTATTTACTCACTCACTCGTGTCCATCTGCAGCAGCCCCCTCATTGTATGTTTTTCGTTTTTTTAACATATTGTCAGCCATGGTTCATTGTGTATTTATTGATTATTCTGTCATCATAGTGTATTTTTAAACAATAAAATTTGTATGTTGTAATATATTAGAGGTTCAGTTGTTCTTTTATTGGTATCTATACATACAGGAAGGGGGAGGGGTGATAGTACTATACATACAGGGGAGGGGGAGGGGTGATAGGTACTATACATACAGGGGAGGGGGAGGGGTGATAGGCTCTATACATACAGGGGAGGGGGAGGGGTGATAGTACTATACATACAGGGAAGGGGGAGGGGTGATAGGCTCTATACATACAGGGAAGGGGGAGGGGTGATAGTACTATACATACAGGGAAGGGGGAGGGGTGATAGTACTATACATACAGGAAGGGGGAGGGGTGATAGTACTATACATACAGGGAAGGGGGAGGGGTGATAGTACTATACATACAGGGGAGGGGGAGGGGTGATAGTACTATACATACAGGGAAGGGGGAGGGGTGATAGTACTATACATACAGGGAAGGGGGAGGGGTGATAGTACTATACATACAGGGAAGGGGGAGGGGAGATAGGCTCTATACATACAGGAAGGGGGAGGGGTGATAGTACTATACATACAGGGGAGGGGGAGGGGTGATAGGCTCTATACATACAGGGAGGGGGAGGGGTGATAGTACTATACATACAGGGGAGGGGGAGGGGTGATAGTACTATACATACAGGGAAGGGGGAGGGGTGATAGGCTCTATACATACAGGGAAGGGGGAGGGGTGATAGGCTCTATACATACAGGGAAGGGGGAGGGGTGATAGTACTATACATACAGGGGAGGGGGAGGGGTGATAGTACTATACATACAGGGAGGGGGAGGGGTGATAGTACTATACATACAGGGAAGGGGGAGGGGTGATAGTACTATACATACAGGGAAGGGGGAGGGGTGATAGTACTATACATACAGGGAAGGGGGAGGGGTGATAGGTACTATACATACAGGGAAGGGGGAGGGGTGATAGTACTATACATACAGGGGAGGGGGAGGGGTGATAGTACTATACATACAGGGAAGGGGGAGGGGTGATAGTACTATACATACAGGGAAGGGGGAGGGGTGATAGTACTATACATACAGGGAAGGGGGAGGGGTGATAGTACTATACATACAGGGAAGGGGGAGGGGTGATAGTACTATACATACAGGGGAGGGGGAGGGGTGATAGTACTATACATACAGGGAAGGGGGAGGGGTGATAGTACTATACATACAGGGAAGGGGGAGGGGTGGCAGGTTCTATACATACAGGGAAGGGGGAGGGGTGATAGGCTCTATACATACAGGGGAGGGGGAGGGGTGATAGGCTCTATACATACAGGGAGGGGGAGGGGTGATAGTACTATACATACAGGGAAGGGGGAGGGGTGATAGTACTATACATACAGGGGAGGGGGAGGGGTGATAGTACTATACATACAGGGAAGGGGGAGGGGTGATAGTACTATACATACAGAGAAGGGGGAGGGGTGATAGTACTATACATACAGGGAAGGGGGAGGGGTGATAGTACTATA
Source organism: Dendropsophus ebraccatus (assembly GCA_027789725.1). Lineage (NCBI taxonomy): Eukaryota > Metazoa > Chordata > Amphibia > Anura > Hylidae > Dendropsophus > Dendropsophus ebraccatus. Next base: position 1,104,363 of record JAQFWZ010000047.1, on the reverse strand, counting down.
CATACAGAGAAGGGGGAGGGGTGATAGTACTATACATACAGGGAAGGGGGAGGGGTGATAGTACTATACATACAGGGGAGGGGGAGGAGTGATAGTACTATACATACAGGGAAGGGGGAGGGGTGATAGTACTATACATACAGAGAAGGGGGAGGGGTGATAGTACTATACATACAGGGAAGGGGGAGGGGTGATAGTACTATACATACAGGGAGGGGGAGGGGTGATAGTACTATACATACAGGGAGGGGGAGGGGTGATAGTACTATACATACAGGGAAGGGGGAGGGGTGATAGTACTATACATACAGGGAAGGGGGAGGGGTGATAGTACTATACATACAGGGAGGGGGAGGGGTGATAGTACTATACATACAGGGAGGGGGAGGGGTGATAGTACTATACATACAGGGAAGGGGGAGGGGTGATAGTACTATACATACAGGGGAGGGGGAGGGGTGATAGTACTATACATACAGAGAAGGGGGAGGGGTGATAGTACTATACATACAGGGAAGGGGGAGGGGTGATAGTACTATACATACAGGGGAGGGGGAGGGGTGATAGTACTATACATACAGGGAAGGGGGAGGGGTGATAGTGCTATACATACAGAGAAGGGGGAGGGGTGATAGTACTATACATACAGGGAAGGGGGAGGGGTGATAGTACTATACATACAGGGAGGGGGAGGGGTGATAGTACTATACATACAGGGAGGGGGAGGGGTGATAGTACTATACATACAGGGAAGGGGGAGGGGTGATAGTACTATACATACAGGGAAGGGGGAGGGGTGATAGTACTATACATACAGGGAGGGGGAGGGGTGATAGTACTATACATACAGGGAGGGGGAGGGGTGATAGTACTATACATACAGGGAGGGGGAGGGGTGATAGTACTATACATACAGGGAGGGGGAGGGGTGATAGTACTATACATACAGGGAAGGGGGAGGGGGTGATAGTACTATACATACAGGGAAGGGGGAGGGGTGATAGTACTATACATACAGGGAGGGGGAGGGGTGATAGTACTATACATACAGGGAAGGGGGAGGGGTGATAGTACTATACATACAGGGGCAGGGCCGGTTTTAGACAAAATGTCTCGCTGCTCGAGGTGGGGTGATCTTCTGTGACCTTAAATAAGACCCCTCTGTGCCCTATATAGTAGATAGGTCCCTCTGTGCCTCCATAGTACATATAGTCGGTATCCCTCTGCAGGGGCGGTCTTGGCATTTCTGGGGCCCCAAGCAAAGTTATATCTGGGCCCCCCCCCCCCCCCTCGACACGCGTTCCAAAACAATAGACCGCTGTTTGTGTGCTACCGCCAGTAATATATACTCCTTGTGTGCTGCCCCCAATAGTATATACCCCTTGTGTCCTGTCCCCAGTAGTATATACCCCTTGTTTGCTTCCCCCAGTAGTATATAGACCCCTGTGTGTTCCCCCAGTTATATATAGCCCCCCGTGTGTTCCCCCAAAAGTATATAGACCTCCTGTGTGCTGCCCCAGTTGTATATAGACCCCCTGTGTGCTGCCCCCAGTTGTATATACCCCCTGTGTGCTCCCCCACTAGTATATAGGCCCCCTGTGTGCTCCCTCAGGGGTATTTAGCCCCCCTGTGCGCTCCCCCACTTGGATATAGACCTCCTGTGTGCTCCCCCACTTGGATATAGACCCTGTGTGCTCCTCCAGTAGTATATAACCCCCTGTGTGGTTCCCCCAGTAGTATATAGACCCCCTGTGTGCCCCACCAGTATTATATAGACCCCTTGTGTGCTGCCCCAGTAGTATACAGACCCCTGTGTGCTCCCCCAGTTATATATAGACCACCTGTGTGCCTCACAAGTAGTATATAGACCCCCTATATGTTCCCCCAGTAGTATATAGACCCCTGTGTGTCCCCCCAGTAGTATATAGCCCCCCTGTGTGCTCCCCCACTTGGATATAGACCTCCTGTGTGCTCTCCAAGTTGTATATAGACCCCATTCTGCTGCCCCAAGTAGTATATAGACCCCCTGTGTGCTGCACCAGTAGTATAGAGACGCCTCTGTGAAGCCCCAGTAGTCTATAGCCCCCCTGTGTGATCCCCCCATTTATATAGACCCCCGATGTGCGCTCCCCCAGCTAAACAGACCCCTGTGTGCTCCCCCTCCCATATAGTATATAAGACAATAAAACAAACACTTATACTCACCTGGGTCCGGGCGTCTCCTCTTCACTCTTGTGGCCGCAGGAAGGGTTTTCCCTGCGATCACAAGAGGCCGCACTCCCCTTGTCCTGGCGCCGATGCTCCAGTGATGTCACTGGAGCGCCGGCACCACAAGGACAGAGCGGCCACTTGTGACCGCAGGGAAAACCCTTCCTGCGGCCACAAGAGTGACTGACAGGAAGGGAGCCAATGTCTCCCGCCCTGTCAGTGCTGCTGCATGTAACTATGAGCGCTCATTACGAGTGCTCATAGTTACAGTTCAGATGGCAGCAGCGAGCGGGGCAGCAGCCCTGTCCAGCAGTCTTGAGCACAAGAGCGGGGCGTGGGGGCCCCCCTGGATGTTGGGGGCCCCAAGCGATCGCTTGGGATGCTTGGTGCCAAAGACCGCCACTGTCCCTCTGTAGGTAACTCTTCTGGTAGTTACCTCCACCACCCAGTATGTAGTATCCACCAATATAGGAGGCATCTCACTGTAGGTTTTACACCTGTTAGCTAGCCCCCTGATAGTTGCCCCCTCAGCAGATAGCAGCTCCCCTGATAGTTACCCCCCCCCCCAGCACATAGCATCTCCCCTGTTCCCCCCCCCCCCCCCAGCACATAGCATCTCCACTGATAGTTGCCCCCCTCAGCAGATAGCAGCTCCACTGATAGTTAAATGCCCCCCCCCCCCAGCACATAGCATCTCCCCTGTTCCCCCCCCCCCCAGCACATAGCATCTCCCCTGTTCCCCCCCCCCCCCCAGCACATAGCATCTCCACTGATAGTTGCCCCCTCAGCAGATAGCAGCTCCACTGATAGTTAAATGCCCCCCCCCCCCCCAGCACATAGCATCTCCCCTGTTCCCCCCCCCCAGCAGATAGCATCTCCACTGATAGTTAAATGCCCCCCCCGCCCCCAGCACATAGCATCTCCTAGGGCTGGGGTGATGTGGGCAAAAAATAAAATCTCGTTTTTTCTTTTCTCGATTTTTTTTATTTATTTTTTGATGGGTGTAGTAGTATAGGCATAGTGGATAAGGGGTGTAGCAATAGTAGAAGCATATAAGATGAGGGGTGTAGTAGTAGATAAGGGGAGTAGCAGTTTTGGGAGTAGTAGTAGTATCAGGAGTGGAGGTAATAATAGCAATGGTAGTAGAGCAGTATTGGGGTAGTAGTAGAGCAGTATTGGGGGTAGTAGTAGAGCAGTATTGGGGGTAGTAGTAGAGCAGTATTGGGGGTAGTAGTAGAGCAGTATTGGGGGTAGTAGTAGAGCAGTATTGGGGGTAGTAGTAGAGCAGTATTGGGGGTAGTAGTAGACCAGTATTAGGGGTAGTAGTAGAGTAGTATTGGGAGTAGTAGTAGTAGAGCAGTATTGGGGGTAGTAGTAGGGCAGTATTAGGAGTAGTATTGGGGGTAGTAGTAGGGCAGTATGGGGGTAGTAGTAGAGCAGTATTGGGGGTAGTAGTAGAGCAGTATTAGGAGTAGTAGTAGGGCAGTATTGGGAGTAGTAGTAGAGCAGTATTAGGAGTAGTATTGGGGTAGTAGTAGGGCAGTATTTGTGGTAGTAGTAGAGCAGTATTGGGAGTAGTATTGGGGGTAGTAGTAGGGCACTATTGGGGGTAGTAGTAGAGCAGTATTAGGAGTAGTATTGATGGTGGTAGTAGTAAGGCACTATTGGGGGTAATAGTAGAGCAGTATTAGGAGTAGTATTGGGGTAGTAGTAAGGCACTATTGGGGTAGTAGTAGAGCAGTATTAGGAGTAGTATTGATGGTGGTAGTAGTAGGGCACTATTGGGGGTAGTAGAGCAGTATTTGGAGTAGTATTGATGGTGGTAGTAGTAGGGCACTATTGGGGGTAGTAGTAGAGCAGTATTAGGAGTAGTATTGATGGTGGTAGTAGTAGGGCACTATTGGGGGTAGTAGAGCAGTATTTGGAGTAGTATTGATGGTGGTAGTAGTAGGGCACTATTGGGGGTAGTAGTAGGGCAGTATTGGGGTAATAGTAGGGCACTATTGGGGGTAGTAGAGCAGTATTAGGAGTAGTATTGGGGGTAATAGTAGGGCACTATTGGGGGTAGTAGTAGAGCAGTATTAGGAGTAGTATTGATGGTGGTAGTAGTAGGGCACTATTGGGGGTAGTAGTAGGGCAGTATTAGGAGTAGTATTGAGGGTAGTAGTAGAGCAGTATTAGGAGTAGTATTGGGGTAATAGTAAGGCACTATTGGGGGTAGTAGAGCAGTATTAGGAGTAGTATTGGGGGTAATAGTAGGGCACTACTGGGGGTAGTAGTAGGGCAGTATTAGGAGTAGTATTGGGGTAGTAGTAAGGCACTATTGGGGGTAGTAGTAGAGCAGTATTAGGAGTAGTATTGATGGTGGTAGTAGTAGGGCACTATTGGGGGTAGTAGAGCAGTATTAGGAGTAGTATTGATGGTGGTAGTAGTAGGGCACTATTGGGTGTAGTAGTAGAGCAGTATTAGGAGTAGTATTGGGGGTAGTAGTAGGGCAGTATTAGGAGTAGTATTGGGGGTAATAGTAGGGCAGTATTAGGAGTAGTATTGGGGGTAATAGTAGAGCAGTATTAGGAGTAGTATTGGGGTAGTAGTAAGGCACTATTGGGGGTAATAGTAGGGCAGTATTAGGAGTAGTATTGGGGTAGTAGTAGGGCACTATTGGGGGTAGTAGAGCAGTATTTGGAGTAGTATTGATGGTGGTAGTAGTAGGGCACTATTGGGGGTAGTAGTAGAGCAGTATTAGGAGTAGTATTGATGGTGGTAGTAGTAGGGCACTATTGGGGGTAGTAGAGCAGTATTTGGAGTAGTATTGATGGTGGTAGTAGTAGGGCACTATTGGGGGTAGTAGTAGGGCAGTATTGGGGGTAGTAGAGCAGTATTAGGAGTAGTATTGGGGGTAATAGTAGGGCACTATTGGGGGTAGTAGTAGAGCAGTATTAGGAGTAGTATTGATGGTGGTAGTAGTAGGGCACTATTGGGGGTAGTAGTAGGGCAGTATTAGGAGTAGTATTGAGGGTAGTAGTAGAGCACTATTGGGGGTAGTAGTAGGGCAGTATTAGGAGTAGTATTGGGGGTAGAAGTAGAGCAGTATTAGGAGTAGTATTGGGGGTAGTAGTAGGGCAGTATTAGGAGTAGTATTGGGGGTAATAGTAGGGCAGTATTAGGAGTAGTATTGGGGGTAGTAGTAGAGCAGTATTAGGAGTAGTATTGGGGTAATAGTAAGGCACTATTGGGGGTAGTAGAGCAGTATTAGGAGTAGTATTGGGGGTAATAGTAGGGCACTACTGGGGGTAGTAGTAGGGCAGTATTAGGAGTAGTATTGGGGTAGTAGTAAGGCACTATTGGGGGTAGTAGTAGAGCAGTATTAGGAGTAGTATTGATGGAGGTAGTAGTAGGGCACTATTGGGGGTAGTAGAGCAGTATTAGGAGTAGTATTGATGGTGGTAGTAGTAGGGCACTATTGGGTGTAGTAGTAGAGCAGTATTAGGAGTAGTATTGGGGTAGTAGTAAGGCACTATTGGGGGTAGTAGTAGAGCAGTATTAGGAGTAGTATTGGGGTAGTAGTAAGGCACTATTGGGGGTAGTAGTAGAGCAGTATTAGGAGTAGTATTGATGGTGGTAGTAGTAGGGCAGTATTAGGAGTAGTATTGGGGGTAGTAGTAGGGCACTATTGGGGGTAGTAGTAGGGCAGTATTAGGAGTAGTATTGGGGGTAATAGTAGAGCAGTATTAGGAGTAGTATTGGGGGTAATAGTAGAGCAGTATTAGGAGTAGTATTGGGGGTAGTAGTAGGGCAGTATTAGGAGTAGTATTGGGGGGTAGTAGTAGGGCAGTATTAGGAGTAGTATTGGGGGTAGTAGTAGGGCACTATTGGGGGTAATAGTAGGGCAGTATTAGGAGTAGTATTGGGGGTAATAGTAGGGCAGTATTAGGAGTAGTATTGGGGGTAGTAGTAGGGCAGTATTAGGAGTAGTATTGGGGGTAATAGTAGAGCAGTATTAGGAGTAGTATTGGGGGTAGTAGTAGGGCAGTATTAGGAGTAGTATTGGGGGTAGTAGTAGGGCAGTATTAGGAGTAGTATTGGGGTAGTAGTAAGGCACTATTGGGGGTAGTAGTAGAGCAGTATTAGGAGTAGTATTGGGGTAGTAGTAAGGCACTATTGGGGGTAGTAGTAGAGCAGTATTAGGAGTAGTATTGATGGTGGTAGTAGTAGGGCACTATTGGGGGTAGTAGTAGGGCAGTATTGGGGGTAGTAGTAGGGCAGTATTAGGAGTAGTATTGGGGGTAATAGTAGAGCAGTATTAGGAGTAGTATTGGGGGTAGTAGTAGGGCAGTATTAGGAGTAGTATTGGGGGTAGTAGTAGGGCAGTATTAGGAGTAGTATTGGGGGTAGTAGTAGGGCAGTATTAGGAGTAGTATTGGGGGTAATAGTAGAGCAGTATTAGGAGTAGTATTGGGGGTAGTAGTAGGGCAGTATTAGGAGTAGTATTGGGGGTAATAGTAGGGCAGTATTAGGAGTAGTATTGGGGGTAGTAGTAGAGCAATATTAGGAGTAGTATTGGGGTAGTAGTAAGGCACTATTGGGGGTAGTAGTAGAGCAGTATTAGGAGTAGTATTGGGGTAGTAGTAAGGCACTATTGGGGGTAGTAGTAGAGCAGTATTAGGAGTAGTATTGATGGTGGTAGTAGTAGGGCACTATTGGGGGTAGTAGAGCAGTATTAGAAGTAGTATTGATGATGGTAGTAGTAGGGCACTATTGGGTGTAGTAGTAGAGCAGTATTAGGAGTAGTATTGGGGTAGTAGTAAGGCACTATTGGGGGTAGTAGTAGAGCAGTATTAGGAGTAGTATTGGGGTAGTAGTAAGGCACTATTGGGGGTAGTAGTAGAGCAGTATTAGGAGTAGTATTGATGGTGGTAGTAGTAGGGCAGTATTAGGAGTAGTATTGGGGTAGTAGTAGGGCACTATTGGGGGTAGTAGTAGAGCAGTATTAGGAGTAGTATTGGGGGTAATAGTAGAGCAGTATTAGGAGTAGTATTGGGGGTAATAGTAGAGCAGTATTAGGAGTAGTATTGGGGGTAGTAGTAGGGCAGTATTAGGAGTAGTATTGGGGGGTAGTAGTAGGGCAGTATTAGGAGTAGTATTGGGGGTAGTAGTAGGGCACTATTGGGGGTAATAGTAGGGCAGTATTAGGAGTAGTATTGGGGGTAATAGTAGGGCAGTATTAGGAGTAGTATTGGGGGTAGTAGTAGGGCAGTATTAGGAGTAGTATTGGGGTAGTAGTAAGGCACTATTGGGGGTAGTAGTAGAGCAGTATTAGGAGTAGTATTGATGGTGGTAGTAGTAGGGCACTATTGGGGGTAGTAGTAGGGCAGTATTAGGAGTAGTATTGGGGGTAATAGTAGAGCAGTATTAGGAGTAGTATTGGGGGTAATAGTAGAGCAGTATTAGGAGTAGTATTGGGGGTAGTAGTAGGGCAGTATTAGGAGTAGTATTGGGGGTAGTAGTAGGGCAGTATTAGGAGTAGTATTGGGGGTAGTAGTAGGGCACTATTGGGGGTAATAGTAGGGCAGTATTAGGAGTAGTATTGGGGGTAATAGTAGGGCAGTATTAGGAGTAGTATTGGGGGTAATAGTAGAGCAGTATTAGGAGTAGTATTGGGGGTAATAGTAGAGCAGTATTAGGAGTAGTATTGGGGGTAGTAGTAGGGCAGTATTAGGAGTAGTATTGGGGGTAGTAGTAGGGCAGTATTAGGAGTAGTATTGGGGGTAGTAGTAGGGCAGTATTAGGAGTAGTATTGGGGGTAGTAGTAGGGCACTATTGGGGGTAGTAGTAGAGCAGTATTAGGAGTAGTATTGGGGTAGTAGTAAGGCACTATTGGGGGTAGTAGTAGAGCAGTATTAGGAGTAGTATTGGGGGTAGTAGTAGGGCACTATTGGGGGTAGTAGTAGAGCAGTATTAGGAGTAGTATTGGGGGTAGTAGTAGGGCACTATTGGGGGTAGTAGTAGAGCAGTATTAGGAGTAGTATTGGGGGTAGTAGTAGGGCAGTATTAGGAGTAGTATTGGGGGTAGTAGTAGAGCAGTATTAGGAGTAGTATGGGGGTAGTAGTAGGGCACTATTGGGGGTAATAGTAGGGCAGTATTAGGAGTAGTATTGGGGGTAATAGTAGGGCAGTATTAGGAGTAGTATTGGGGGTAATAGTAGAGCAGTATTAGGAGTAGTATTGGGGGTAATAGTAGAGCAGTATTAGGAGTAGTATTGGGGGTAGTAGTAGAGCAGTATTAGGAGTAGTATTGGGGGTAGTAGTAGGGCAGTATTAGGAGTAGTATTGGGGGTAATAGTAGGGCAGTATTAGGAGTAGTATTGGGGGTAGTAGTAGGGCAGTATTAGGAGTAGTATTGGGGGTAGTAGTAAGGCACTATTGGGGGTAGTAGTAGAGCAGTATTAGGAGTAGTATTGGGGTAGTAGTAGGGCACTATTGGGGGTAGTAGTAGAGCAGTATTAGGAGTAGTATTGGGGGTAGTAGTAGGGCACTATTGGGGGTAGTAGTAGAGCAGTATTAGGAGTAGTATTGATGGTGGTAGTAGTAGGGCACTATTGGGGGTAGTAGTAGGGCAGTATTAGGAGTAGTATTGGGGGTAGTAGTAGGGCAGTATTAGGAGTAGTATTGGGGGTAATAGTAGGGCAGTATTAGGAGTAGTATTGGGGGTAGTAGTAGGGCACTATTGGGGGTAGTAGTAGGGCAGTATTAGGAGTAGTATTGGGGGGTAGTAGTAGGGCAGTATTAGGAGTAGTATTGGGGGTAATAGTAGGGCAGTATTAGGAGTAGTATTGGGGGTAGTAGTAGAGCAGTATTAGGAGTAGTATTGATGGTGGTAGTAGTAGGGCACTATTGGGGGTAGTAGTAGGGCAGTATTAGGAGTAGTATTGGGGGTAGTAGTAGGGCAGTATTAGGAGTAGTATTGGGGGTAATAGTAGGGCAGTATTAGGAGTAGTATTGGGGGTAGTAGTAGGGCACTATTGGGGGTAGTAGTAGGGCAGTATTAGGAGTAGTATTGGGGGTAGTAGTAGGGCAGTATTAGGAGTAGTATTGGGGGTAGTAGTAGAGCAGTATTAGGAGTAGTATTGGGGGTAGAAGTAGAGCAGTATTAGGAGTAGTATTGGGGGTAGTAGTAGGGCAGTATTAGGAGTAGTATTGGGGGTAATAGTAGGGCAGTATTAGGAGTAGTATTGGGGGTAGTAGTAGGGCAGTATTAGGAGTAGTATTGGGGTAGTAGTAGGGCACTATTGGGGGTAGTAGTAGGGTAGTATTAGGAGTAGTATTGGGGGTAGTAGTAGGGCACTATTGGGGGTAGTAGTAGGGCAGTATTAGGAGTAGTATTGGGGGTAGTAGTAGGGCAGTATTAGGAGTAGTATTGGGGGTAGTAGTAGAGCAGTATTAGGAGTAGTATTGGGGGTAGTAGTAGGGCAGTATTAGGAGTAGTATTGGGGGTAATAGTAGGGCAGTATTAGGAGTAGTATTGGGGGTAGTAGTAGGGCACTATTGGGGGTAGTAGTAGGGCAGTATTAGGAGTAGTATTGGGGGTAGTAGTAGGGCAGTATTAGGAGTAGTATTGGGGGTAGTAGTAGAGCAGTATTAGGAGTAGTATTGGGGGTAGAAGTAGAGCAGTATTAGGAGTAGTATTGGGGGTAGTAGTAGGGCAGTATTAGGAGTAGTATTGGGGGTAATAGTAGGGCAGTATTAGGAGTAGTATTGGGGGTAGTAGTAGGGCAGTATTAGGAGTAGTATTGGGGTAGTAGTAGGGCACTATTGGGGGTAGTAGTAGGGTAGTATTAGGAGTAGTATTGGTGTTAGTAGTAGGGCAGTATTAGGAGTAGTATTGGGGGTAGTAGTAGAGCAGTATTGGGGGTAGTAGTAGAGCAGTATTAGGAGTAGTATTGGGGGTAGTAGTAGGGCACTATTGGGGGTAGTAGTAGAGCAGTATTAGGAGTAGTATTGATGGTGGTAGTAGTAGGGCACTATTGGGGGTAGTAGTAGGGCAGTATTAGGAGTAGTATTGGGGGTAGTAGTAGGGCAGTATTAGGAGTAGTATTGGGGGTAATAGTAGGGCAGTATTAGGAGTAGTATTGGGGGTAGTAGTAGGGCACTATTGGGGGTAGTAGTAGGGCAGTATTAGGAGTAGTATTGGGGGTAGTAGTAGGGCAGTATTAGGAGTAGTATTGGGGGTAATAGTAGGGCAGTATTAGGAGTAGTATTGGGGGTAGTAGTAGGACAGTATTAGGAGTAGTATTGATGGTGGTAGTAGTAGGGCACTATTGGGGGTAGTAGTAGGGCAGTATTAGGAGTAGTATTGGGGGTAGTAGTAGGGCAGTATTAGGAGTAGTATTGGGGGTAATAGTAGGGCAGTATTAGGAGTAGTATTGGGGGTAGTAGTAGGGCACTATTGGGGGTAGTAGTAGGGCAGTATTAGGAGTAGTATTGGGGGTAGTAGTAGGGCAGTATTAGGAGTAGTATTGGGGGTAGTAGTAGAGCAGTATTAGGAGTAGTATTGGGGGTAGTAGTAGGGCAGTATTAGGAGTAGTATTGGGGGTAATAGTAGGGCAGTATTAGGAGTAGTATTGGGGGTAGTAGTAGGGCAGTATTAGGAGTAGTATTGGGGTAGTAGTAGGGCACTATTGGGGGTAGTAGTAGGGTAGTATTAGGAGTAGTATTGGGGGTAGTAGTAGGGCACTATTGGGGGTAGTAGTAGGGCAGTATTAGGAGTAGTATTGGGGGTAGTAGTAGGGCAGTATTAGGAGTAGTATTGGGGGTAGTAGTAGAGCAGTATTAGGAGTAGTATTGGGGGTAGTAGTAGGGCAGTATTAGGAGTAGTATTGGGGGTAATAGTAGGGCAGTATTAGGAGTAGTATTGGGGGTAGTAGTAGGGCACTATTGGGGGTAGTAGTAGGGCAGTATTAGGAGTAGTATTGGGGGTAGTAGTAGGGCAGTATTAGGAGTAGTATTGGGGGTAGTAGTAGAGCAGTATTAGGAGTAGTATTGGGGGTAGAAGTAGAGCAGTATTAGGAGTAGTATTGGGGGTAGTAGTAGGGCAGTATTAGGAGTAGTATTGGGGGTAATAGTAGGGCAGTATTAGGAGTAGTATTGGGGGTAGTAGTAGGGCAGTATTAGGAGTAGTATTGGGGTAGTAGTAGGGCACTATTGGGGGTAGTAGTAGGGTAGTATTAGGAGTAGTATTGGTGTTAGTAGTAGGGCAGTATTAGGAGTAGTATTGGGGGTAGTAGTAGAGCAGAGGAGAGATATGGGGGTACTTTATCATACAGGATACTGTGTGATTCAGCACCCACCTCCATCATGTACTGCTCAGGGCCTGGTGCCCATAGATACAGAGGGAGGAGGGCCCTGAACAGTATATGGTGGAAGGGGGGACTGCATCATACAAGATCCCCTGCCCCCTTCCTGTATACTGTTCGCTAGGCTAGTATATGGGGAGGGGAATTACTGTTTTATAAAGACACCTGAGGCTCCGCCCACCCGCGGCCGTAAGCACCGCCCCCTGGCCGCAAGTCCCGCCCCCAGTCTCCGTGACCCTCTAACCCCCCCCCCCGTTCCTCCTCCTCTGTAGGGCACAGGCAGCTCTGCAGGAGGGGCGCTCCGTCCTCACAGCTCAGCTCCTTCGTTCATTCGTGGAGCAGGGGAGCTGCTTGTGCTGCTCTGCTTCCTGCTCCACTAATGAAGGAAGGAGCTAGGGGGCCCCTGGGGGATGGGGGCCCTGGGCAAGTGCCTACTTTGCCCCCCCCTAACGCCGGCCCTGTACAGGGGGGGGAGGGGTGATAGTACTATACATACAGGGAGGGGGAGGGGTGATAGTACTATACATACAGGGAAGGGAGAGGGGTGATAGTACTATACATACAGGGAAGGGGGAGGGGTGATAGTACTATACATACAGGGAGGGGGAGGGGTGATAGTACTATACATACAGAGAAGGGGGAGGGGTGATAGTACTATACATACAGGGAAGGGGGAGGGGTGATAGTACTATACATACAGGAAGGGGGAGGGGTGATAGGCTCTATACATATACAGGGAAGGGGGCGGGGTGATAGTACTATACATACAGGGAAGGGGGAGGGGTGATAGTACTATACATACAGGAAGGGGGAGGGGTGATAGTACTATACATACAGGGAAGGGGGAGGGGTGATAGTACTATACATACAGGGAAGGGGGAGGGGTGATAGGCTCTATACATACAGGGGAGGGGGAGGGGTGATAGCTTCTATATATACAGGGAAGGGGGAGGGGTGATGGGTTCTATACATACAGGGAAGGGGGAGGGGTGATAGTACTATACATACAGGGAAGGGGGAGGGGTGATAGTACTATACATACAGGGAAGGGGGAGGGGTGATAGGCTCTATACATACAGGGGAGGGGGAGGGGTGATAGTACTATACATACAGGGAAGGGGGAGGGGTGATAGTACTATACATACAGGGAAGGGGGAGGGGTGATAGTACTATACATACAGGGAAGGGGGAGGGGTGATAGTACTATACATACAGGGAAGGGGGAGGGGTGATAGTACTATACATACAGGGAAGGGGGAGGGGTGATAGTACTATACATACAGGGAAGGGGGAGGGGTGATAGTACTATACATACAGGGGAGGGGGAGGGGTGATAGTACTATACATACAGGGAAGGGGGAGGGGTGATAGGCTCTATACATACAGGGAAGGGGGAGGGGTGATAGTACTATACATACAGGGGAGGGGGAGGGGTGATAGTACTATACATACAGGGGAGGGGGAGGGGTGATAGTACTATACATACAGGGAAGGGGGAGGGGTGATAGGCTCTATACATACAGGGAAGGGGGAGGGGTGATAGTACTATACATACAGGGAAGGGGGAGGGGTGATAGGCTCTATACATACAGGGAAGGGGGAGGGGTGATAGTACTATACATACAGGAGGGGGAGGGGTGATAGTACTATACATACAGGAGGGGGAGGGGTGATAGTACTATACATACAGGGGAGGGGGAGGGGTGATAGTACTATACATACAGGGGAGGAGGAGGGGTGATAGTACTATACATACAGGAAGGGGGAGGGGAGATAGGCTCTATACATACAGGGGAGGGGGAGGGGTGATAGTACTATACATACAGGGGAGGGGGAGGGGTGATAGTACTATACATACAGGGGAGGGGGAGGGGTGATAGGTTCTATACATACAGGGGAGGGGGAGGGGTGATAGTACTATACATACAGGAAGGGGGAGGGGTGATAGTACTATACATACAGGAAGGGGGAGGGGTGATAGTACTATACATACAGGGGAGGGGGAGGGGTGATAGTACTATACATACAGGGGAGGGGGAGGGGTGATAGGTTCTATACATACAGGGGAGGGGGAGGGGTGATAGTACTATACATACAGGGAAGGGGGAGGGGTGATAGTACTATACATACAGGGAAGGGGGAGGGGTGATAGTACTATACATACAGGGAAGGGGGAGGGGTGATAGTACTATACATACAGGGAAGGGGGAGGGGTGATAGTACTATACATATAGGGAAGGGGGAGGGGTGATAGTACTATACATACAGGGGAGGGGGAGGGGTGATAGTACTATACATACAGGGAAGGGGGAGGGGTGATAGTACTATACATACAGAGAAGGGGGAGGGGTGATAGTACTATACATACAGGGAAGGGGAGGGGTGATAGTACTATACATACAGGGAAGGGGGAGGGGTGATAGTACTATACATACAGGGGAGGGGGAGGGGTGATAGTACTATACATACAGGGAAGGGGGAGGGGTGATAGTACTATACATACAGGGAAGGGGGAGGGGTGATAGTACTATACATACAGGGAAGGGGGAGGGGTGATAGTACTATACATACAGGGAAGGGGGAGGGGTGATAGTACTATACATACAGGGGAGGGGGAGGGGTGATAGTACTATACATACAGGGGAGGGGTAGGGGTGATAGTACTATACATACAGGGAAGGGGGAGGGGTGATAGTACTATACATACAGGGAAGGGGGAGGGGTGATGGGCGCTATACATACAGGGAAGGGGGAGGGGTGATAGTACTATACATACAGGGAAGGGGGAGGGGTGATAGTACTATACATACAGGGAAGGGGGAGGGGTGATAGTACTATACATACAGGGAAGGGGGAGGGGTGATAGTACTATACATACAGGGGAGGGGAGGGGTGATAGGCTCTATACATACAGGGGAGGGGGAGGGGTGATAGTACTATACATACAGGGAAGGGGGAGGGGTGATAGGCTCTATACATACAGGGAGGGGGAGGGGTGATAGTACTATACATACAGGGAAGGGGGAGGGGTGATAGTACTATACCTACAGGGAAGGGGGGAGGGGTGATAGTACTATACATACAGGGAAGGGGAGGGGTGATAGGTACTATACATACAGGGAAGGGGGAGGGGTGATAGTACTATACATACAGGGGAGGGGGAGGGGTGATAGGCTCTATACATACAGGGGAGGGGGAGGGTGATAGTACTATACATACAGGGAAGGGGGAGGGGTGATAGGTCTATACATACAGGGACTGGGGAGGGTGATAGCTACTATACATACAGGGAAGGGGGAGGGGTGATAGGTTCTATACATACAGGGAAGGGGGAGGGGTGATAGGCTCTATACATACAGGGGAAGGGGGAGGGGTGATAGTACTATACATACAGGAAGGGGGAGGGGTGATAGTACTATACATACAGGGAAGGGGGAGGGGTGATAGTACTATACATACAGGGAAGGGGGAGGGGTGATAGTACTATACCTACAGGGAAGGGGGAGGGGTGATAGTACTATACATACAGGGAAGGGGGAGGGGTGATAGTACTATACATACAGGGAAGGGGAGGGGTGATAGTACTATACATACAGGGAAGGGGGAGGGGTGATAGTACTATACATACAGGGAAGGGGGAGGGGTGATAGTACTATACATACAGGGAAGGGGGAGGGGTGATAGTACTATACATACAGGGAAGGGGAGGGGTGATAGTACTATACATACAGGGAAGAGGGAGGGGTGATAGTACTATACATACAGGGAAGGGGGAGGGGTGATAGTACTATACATACAGGGGAGGGGGAGGGGTGATAGTACTATACATACAGGGAAGGGGGAGGGGTGATAGTACTATACATACAGAGAAGGGGGAGGGGTGATAGTACTATACATACAGGGAAGGGGGAGGGGTGATAGTACTATACATACAGGGAAGGGGGAGGGGTGATAGGCTCTATACATACAGGGAAGGGGGAGGGGTGATAGTACTATACATACAGGAAGGGGGAGGGGTGATAGGCTCTATACATACAGGGAAGGGGAAGGGGTGATAGTACTATACATACAGGGAAGGGGGAGGGGTGATGGGTTCTATACATACAGGGAAGGGGGAGGGGTGATAGTACTATACATACAGGGAAGGGGGAGGGGTGATAGTACTATACATACAGGAAGGGGGAGGGGTGATAGTACTATACATACAGGAAGGGGGAGGGGTGATAGTACTATACATACAGGGGAGGGGGAGGGGTGATAGTACTATACATACAGGGAAGGGGGAGGGGTGATAGTACTATACATACAGAGAAGGGGGAGGGGTGATAGTACTATACATACAGGGAAGGGGGAGGGGTGATAGTACTATACATACAGGGAAGGGGGAGGGGTGATAGGCTCTATACATACAGGGAAGGGGGAGGGGTGATAGTACTATACATACAGGAAGGGGGAGGGGTGATAGGCTCTATACATACAGGGAAGGGGAAGGGGTGATAGTACTATACATACAGGGAAGGGGGAGGGGTGATGGGTTCTATACATACAGGGAAGGGGGAGGGGTGATAGTACTATACATACAGGGAAGGGGAGGGGTGAAGTACTATACATACAGGAAGGGGAGGGGTGATAGTACTATACATACAGGAAGGGGGAGGGGTGATAGTACTATACATACAGGGAGGGGGAGGGGTGATAGTACTATACATACAGGGGAGGGGGAGGGGTGATAGGTTCTATACATACAGGGAAGGGGGAGGGGTGATAGTACTATACATACAGGAAGGGGGAGGGGTGATAGTACTATACATACAGGGAAGGGGAGGGGTGATAGGTTCTATACATACAGGGAGGGGGAGGGGTGATAGTACTATACATACAGGAAGGGGGAGGGGTGATAGTACTATACATACAGGGAGGGGGAGGGGTGATAGTACTATACATACAGGGAGGGGAGGGGTGATAGTACTATACATACAGGGAAGGGGGAGGGGTGATAGTACTATACATACAGGAAGGGGGAGGGGTGATAGTACTATACATACAGGGAAGGGGGAGGGGTGATAGTACTATACATACAGGAAGGGGGAGGGGTGATAGTACTATACATACAGGGGGGGGGAGGGGTGATAGTACTATACATACAGGAAGGGGGAGGGGTGATAGTACTATACATACAGGGGGGGGAGGGGTGATAGTACTATACATACAGGGAAGGGGGAGGGGTGATAGTACTATACATACAGGAAGGGGGAGGGGTGATAGTACTATACATACAGGGAAGGGGTGATAGTACTATACATACAGGGAAGGGGGAGGGGTGATAGTACTATACATACAGGAAGGGGGAGGGGTGATAGTACTATACATACAGGGAAGGGGGAGGGGTGATAGTACTATACATACAGGGGAGGGGGAGGGGTGATAGTACTATACATACAGGAAGGGGGAGGGGTGATAGTACTATACATACATATTTTGGTCTAAGAACTTGTCTCTACTGTTGTTGCTGTGACCAGATCCTGTGGTGACTGTTCCACAGATTCACAGTTCTCATGGTAAAGAAGACTTGTCGCCTCCGGAGATTGAACCTTTTTTTCTCAAGGCGGAGGCAGCGCCCCCTTGTCTCTCCAGGCGGAGGCAGCACCCCCTTGTCTCTCTGGGTGGAGGCAGCGCCCCCTTGTCTCTCCAGGCGGAGGCAGCGCCCCCTTGTCTCTCCAGGTGGAGGCAGCGCCCCCTTGTCTCTCCAGGCGGAGGCAGCGCCCCCCTTGTCTCTCTGGGTGGAGGCAGCGCCCCCTTGTCTCTCCGGGTGGAGGCAGCGCCCCCTTGTCTCTCTGGGTGGAGGCAGCGCCCCCTTGTCTCTCCAGGTGGAGGCAGCGCCCCCTTGTCTCTCCAGGCGGAGGCAGCACCCCCTTGTCTCTCCGGGTGGAGGCAGCGCCCCCTTGTCTCTCCAGGCGGAGGCAGCGCCCCCTTGTCTCTCCAGGTGGAGGCAGCGCCCCCTTGTCTCTCCAGGTGGAGGCAGCGCCCCCTTGTCTCTCTGGGTGGAGGCAGCGCCCCCTTGTCTCTCCAGGTGGAGGCAGCGCCCCCTTGTCTCTCTGGGTGTAGGCAGCGCCCCCTTGTCTCTCCGGGCGGAGGCAGCGCCCCCTTGTCTCTCCAGGTGGAGGCAGCGCCCCCTTGTCTCTCCGGGCGGAGGCAGCGCCCCCTTGTCTCTCCAGGTGGAGGCAGCGCCCCCTTGTCTCTCCGGGTGGAGGCAGCGCCCCCTTGTCTCTCCAGGTGGAGGCAGCGCCCCCCTTGTCTCTCTGGGTGGAGGCAGCGCCCCCTTGTCTCTCCAGGCGGAGGCAGCGCCCCCTTGTCTCTCCAGGTGGAGGCAGCGCCCCCTTGTCTCTCTGGGTGGAGGCAGCGCCCCCTTGTCTCTCCAGGTGGAGGCAGCGCCCCCTTGTCTCTCCAGGTGGAGGCAGCGCCCCCTTGTCTCTCCAGGCGGAGGCAGCGCCCCCTTGTCTCTCTGGGTGGAGGCAGCGCCCCCTTGTCTCTCCAGGCGGAGGCAGCGCCCCCTTGTCTCTCCGGGTGGAGGCAGCGCCCCCTTGTCTCTCCAGGCTGAGGTAGCGCCCTCTTGTCTCTCCAGGCGGAGGCAGCGCCCCCTTGTCTCTCTGGGTGGAGGCAGCGCCCCCTTGTCTCTCCGGGTGGAGGCAGCGCCCCCTTGTCTCTCTGGGTGGAGGCAGCGCCCCCTTGTCTCTCCGGGTGGAGGCAGCGCCCCCTTGTCTCTCCGGGTGGAGGCAGTGCCCCCTTGTCTCTCTGGGTGGAGGCAGCGCCCCCTTGTCTCTCTGGGTGGAGGCAGCGCCCCCTTGTCTCTCCAGGTGGAGGCAGCGCCCCCTTGTCTCTCCGGGCGGAGGCAGCGCCCCCTTGTCTCTCCAGGCTGAGGCAGTGCCCCCTTGTCTCTCCGGGCGGAGGCAGCGCCCCCTTGTCTCTCTGGGCGGAGGTAGCGCCCCCTTGTCTCTCCAGGCGGAGGCAGCGCCCCCTTGTCTCTCCAGGCGGAGGCAGCGCCCCCTTGTCTCTCCAGGCTGAGGCAGTGCCCCCTTGTCTCTCCAGGCGGAGGTAGCGCCCTCTTGTCTCTCCAGGCTGAGGCAGTGCCCCCTTGTCTCTCCAGGCGGAGGTAGCGCCCTCTTGTCTCTCCAGGTGGAGGCAGCGCCCCCTTGTCTCTCCGGGTGGAGGCAGCGCCCCTTTGTCTCTCTGGGTGGAGGCAGCGCCCTCTTGTCTCTCTGGGTGGAGGCAGCGCCCCCTTGTCTCTCTGGGTGGAGGCAGCGCCCCCTTGTCTCTCCAGGCGGAGGCAGCGCCCCCTTGTCCTTTGAGGGGGTTTTACCTGGAACATCTTCCCCCCATATTTCCTGTAGGGGCCCCCGTTATATATGTACATAAATTAATTATCTCCCCTTAGACGTCTCTTCTCCAGACTAAACACATGTAATTCTTTTAATCTCTCCTCATAACTAAGATGCTCCATTCCCCTTATTAGTTTAGTGGCCGTCTTTGTTCCCTCTCCAGCTCTAGAACGTCCTTTTTATGAATCGAGTTCCAAAACTGGACGGCGTACTCCAGATGAGGCCGCACCAAAGCTTCATAACTTGATAGCTTAGGATCCAGATCTGCCGTGAGAGTATAGAGAGTGGTACAGTCATGCTGACTGAGTTGTGTGCTGAGATGTTTATAAAAGAATCAGAGTAGCAGAGAGGAGGATGTTGTTAGAGTCCCAACCCAAGTGGTACTGCGCTCTGCCGGGATGATGGAGGATGAGGTAGAAGAGAGAGAGAATACTTGCGCCCGTGTTTTGACTCGTTTTTAGTCTTTGCACCACCTATTGCCCTACCAGTGTCGGGGGACCCGTCCTAATGGGGGAGACAAGCCCCAGACCATGTTACCTGGGATGAGCGGAATGCTGGGGGTTCCCTGCTGACATTTGCGCTGTGAGATAGAGTTTATAGGCTTCTAGCAACTTTGCTCTATCCGGATCAGTTCCTAGCCTTGCTTTGTGGATACTGTCCTGTTCTGTGACTCTGCTTGTCCACGGCGTGGGTTAAGATGATCCCTGACTTTACACTGCATAGTGTTGAGTGGAGTTATTTGAGAAGAAACGGTTAACTTCTCAGTCTGCTCACTGAGACTGGGGACGTGGCAGAGGGCCAGGGCCCAACTGGAGCGCTGTAGAGCACATTGTGGTTTGTGTCCTTCCTCTACTGAGTCTAGCCCTGTAAGGTGTGCTGTGAAAGGGTGAAGAGTGCAAATGTAAGAAGTAAAGAGAGAAATAATAGAACAGAAGGAGAGTGTACTCTAATTGGTCTACAGATCCATGTGACATACAAAGAATAACCCTTGCAATACTACAGCTGTGCAACAACTAAGTACAGTGATCCCCATATACTTACAATAGCGACATCTTGTGCCCAAACTTTAACACTACTACATCAGCACTTACATCCAAAATGTATAGGCTTTTGTGAAGGGTGTAACTACAAGCAACACCCGTGGTGGGACACCACAATGGTGTCACCTGGACTGGGGGGGGGCACATTACAGGGTGTGAGCGGTCACTAGTGTCACTATATACTGCCAGGATATGATGGTGTCACCTGGACTGGGGGGGGGGGGGGGTCACCAGTGTCACTATATACTGCCAGGATATGATGGTGTCACCTGGACTGGGGGGGGGGGGCACATTACAGGGTGTGAGCGGTCACTAGTGTCACTATATACTGCCAGGATATGATGGTGTCACCTGGACTGGGGGGGGGGGTCACCAGTGTCACTATATACTGCCAGGATATGATGGTGTCACCTGGACTGGGGGGGGGCACATTACAGGGTGTGAGCGGTCACGAGCAGCAGTGTCACTATATTTATCTGTCTTGTGACTCCCGGAACTTTGCTACGACACATGATATGACTTAGCGCATTCCTCAGGTGCCTCAGGTCATGTGATAAGAAACGTCTACAAAATCACATCTGGTCACAGAGCCGAGCCTCCTTAAAGTGACAGTACCACCAGGCCCAGGCTGAAGCACTGGAGGCGGCCGACCCACCCTTAGTGGGAGGAAACCCTAACCCCTCTATGATAGGGTTCCATTGATTCTAATGGAGTCACGTCATGGAGGGGCAGGAGTTTCTTCCCACTAAGGGGGGGTCGGCCGCCACCAGTGCTTCAGCCTGGGCCTGGTGGGACAGTCACTTTAAATATGAGATTTAGATACGTCCCACCAATATATACATATGCATAATATATATGGCCCCGACTCCAGGAGAGTGATGTGGGTGAGTAATGGAGTTGTATGGTGAGATCGGGCTCCAGGCGTGTGTTGTGGTTGGGTAATGGAGTTGTATGGTGAGATCAGGCTCCAGGAGAGTGATGTGGTTGGGTAATGGAGTTGTATAGTGAGATCAGGCTCCAGGAGAGTGATGTGGGTGAGTAATGGAGTTGTATGGTGACGCTGAGCTCCAGGAGAGTGATATGGTTGGGTAATGGAGTTGTATGGTGAGATCGGGCTCCAGGAGAGTGATGTGGTTGGGTAATGGAGTTGTATGGTGAGATCGGGCTCCAGGCGTGTGTTGTGGTTGGGTAATGGAGTTGTATAGTGAGATCAGGCTCCAGGCGTGTGATGTGGTTGGGTAATGGAGTTGTATGGTGAGATCGGGCTCCAGGCGTGTGTTGTGGTTGGGTAATGGAGTTGTATAGTGAGATCAGGCTCCAGGCGTGTGATGTGGTTGGGTAATGGAGTTGTATGGTGAGATCGGGCTCCAGGCGTGTGTTGTGGTTGGGTAATGGAGTTGTATAGTGAGATCAGGCTCCAGGAGAGTGATGTGGGTGAGTAATGGAGTTGTATAGTGAGATCAGGCTCCAGGCGTGTGTTGTGGTTGGGTGATGGAGTTATAAAGGAAGTATGTGAACCCCAGGGATGAACTTTGTATGATGATGGTGTCCCCACTTATGTATGTCAAACAGGAAAAATTATTATCAAAAATTCATGAGTGGTAGACTTGACACTAGATGATGCAGTGCAGAATTGTATTAGATAAACCCAAAGTGCTCCATATACACAGTGAAAAGATTTTGGTGGAAGGAAAATAGCATCCATATAGGTAGCAGATAAACTGATACACAAATTAGTAGGTGGGTGTGTGTCCACGGTATAGGTGGCTAATACACCCTGCCTCACTCTAAGGGACCGCTGGGACTAAAGCAACCTTAGTCCCCAGCGGAAATTGTCCCTAAAACTTGATAGATGAGACGGTCTGTTTAGAAGTGATAATGTCGTCACCTCTAGTCATTAGGTAATGGTCATGCGTCTGTGTACATAACAATACAGGGCTGTGCAGTAAATGTTCAAGCAGACATAGGTTATGGTAGAGACTGAGATCTATAGCAGCAGTTTAGTTAATCCACAGGTCATCCGACGCGTTTCCCCCTTAGTGCTGGTAAAGATAGCTGGGTTCATCAGGGATGTATAGTGTGTGGATTGTCAGCCATGTAGCAGATCTGGTGAAGGTAAGTACAGACAGTGTATCAGTACCATGATGTATTTATATGAATGAATGCCCAGAGACATTATGGAAATGATAGTACCTCTCAAGCCTGTCAGCGTAGTGTGATACGTTGCATAGTGAACCGTTAGTATTGGTATTGATGATACTGATCCAGTGGTCAGTCACTGTTAGTAAGTGGCGGTATTCAGTGGCAGGATGTTCTCCGGACCTGAACAGGTAAAGATGCCTATCCACAACAGATGTCGTCTTCTAAGTCATAATAGGTCATGTCGATGTATGTAAATAGATGTGGAATAGAAGTAGGCATACCTGTGGTAAAGATATATCACAATCCCTCTGTGGTGAGAAGGGGATGTATGGCCCGGGTCCAGAAGAAGCCCCCCTATATATGAGAACATAGGTATAGCAATAAATCATGTTCCAAGGGACGGACAGTCAGGATTACAGTAAAGGGCAAGGGAAATGCAGGTAGCACGTACGTTTAGTAGCGGGGCAAGTCCCGATGTGATGGTTATGACAGACGATATGTGTCTGACAGCCGATAGCCCCTGTGATAGTGTGGGAGTGGCGGGGACGTGATGACGCAGAGACATGATGGCGTCACCGCGTCGTTACCGCTCGGTCCGCGCATGTGCGGTGCGGGAATTGAGGCCTCCTGCCCATAGTTACAGAGTGCCCGTACTGTGCGATATATCTATTGTTCCTATAGGGTAATACTGCTGAGAAATGGAATTGTGGTAGATGTAGATGTTAGTATGGGGTAATGCCAGCATAATTAGAGGGACAAATGGAGTGGCTAAAGGATGTAGATGATGGTTGTAATGGCACCGTACTGGTCCATGTGCAATATGATGATCACATACGTGGCAGGATAATATAAGAGAGGGGTGCAGGAAGCAGGAGGGAGAGGAAGGGAGAGGGGGAGAGATAAGAGCTAGTGGGATGCCCAGCTAATATGGATGAGATTAGCTGTGTAGGGGCATGATAATGCATCGAATGGATAGAATAGATGGTAGCAGTCAGGCGAGTGCATGGTTATGCTAGGATTAGTTGTGTCTTTTAATGGTCGGGCTAAAGGGAAGAGCTAGGGCTTTGGAGGGTAGTTTGTATGGGTGGAATTGAGTCAGGGTGGATGGCTGGGAAATATTTGGCGGTTAGTTTCCCCAAAGTGTGATGAAATGGGGTGTATGATCTTTAAATAAAGTGTGTGAACAGGATCTGGTCATTTAGGCCGCCTGGTTCCAGGGTTTTTAGGCGGTATATCCATTCCGTCTCCTTCCTCAAAAGTTTGTGGTCATAATCTCCTCTACGGGTATCGGGTTTGATTGTTTCAATGGCCTTGATGGTAATGTTGAAGGGAGTTTTAGGGTGCACTTTCCGCATATGGGTTGACACTGGTTTCGGTCGTGCGTGTTCGATATCGCCTATGTGTTCCAGGATCCGACGTCTAAATTCTCTCTTGGTTTTCCCCACATAGGACTTGGGGCATTCACAGGTGGCCAAATAGATGACACATTGTGTTTTGCAGTTAACGAAGGACCTGTTCTTGTAGACTGGAGGATTGGTACCGGAGCAAAAAGTCTTCGATACCGATATATAGCGACATGCCTTGCAGTCACCACACTTGTATGTGCCGCAGATGCGAGTGTCCAGCCCGGTAGTGGGTCTGGACACCGGAGGGACGTAGTGACTGTTGGTAATCAGGTCACCAAGGTTACGTCCCCTTCTGTAAGTCACTTGGGGGCAAACGGGGATGACCGAGGTAAGATGAGGATCCGTTCTGAGGATCGGCCAGGCTCTTTCCAGAATAGATCTGACTTGTGGTGCCGCACTGTCATGTTCCTATGATCCTTAGATCCCCAATTGTCTCCATAGTGTCCTTCTTTTTAGGTGTCAGGAGATCCTGGCGGTCACTTTGTTTTGCTGTCTGGTAAGCCTGTGATAGAATGCGGTTCGGCTATCCTCTCTGCTTGAATCTTTCTTGGAGTGATTTAGCCTCTTTCTCAAAAGATTGTATCGTACTACAATTGCGTCTGATACGAAGGTATTGCCCCTTTGGGATCCCAGTCTTTAAGTTGAGGGGATGGTGACTCTCCCTCTTCAACAAGCTGTTCCCCGCTGTGGGCTTGCGATAGGCTTCTGTGGAGATGGTAGTGTCCTGTATTTTGATGATGGTGTCCAAGAAGCAGATTTGTTCTTTGTTTATCTCGGATGTAAAACGGAGTCCGATCTCATTCTGATTGAGGTCCTTGATGAACGCGTTGAAGTCAGCTGGCGTACCGGACCACAAAATCAGTACATCATCGATGTACCGCCCCCAGAATTCGATATAGTGATGGTACTGGTTATGTTTGTCACTGAAGACCACCGTGTCCTCCCACCAGCCCAGGAACAAGTTAGCATAAGAGGGGGCCATAGGGCTCCCCATTGCTGTGCCCCTGAGCTGGTGGTACACCCCGTTGTTGAATAGGAAGTAGTTGTGCGTAAGTATCCATTCCAGGATCCGGATGATGAAGTTGTTGTGGTTAGTAAGGTGGACACTTCTGGTTCGCAGAAAGTGTTCTACTGCCTGTAG
The DNA here is from genome assembly GCA_027789725.1 of Dendropsophus ebraccatus. Taxonomy (NCBI): domain Eukaryota; kingdom Metazoa; phylum Chordata; class Amphibia; order Anura; family Hylidae; genus Dendropsophus; species Dendropsophus ebraccatus. The sequence continues at coordinate 1,079,697 of JAQFWZ010000047.1, read as the reverse complement.
ACCTTTGGAGTGTGGGATGGAACTATACAAAGCTTCAGCGTCGATGCTCCCGAGATACCACTCCTTTTCAGTTGTAATATCTGCCAGTTTTGCCAGGAGGTCCATTGTGTCACGAATGTATGATGGAATACTAGTGACTAGAGGTCTTAAAATTTCGTCCACGTAGATCCCAAGGTTTTGGGTGAGGTTGTCGATGCCCGCCACAATTGGTCGGCATTTTAGCGGGTATAGGCCCTTGTGGACTTTAGGTAGCCCATAGAATGTTGCAACTGGTGGGGCTGTGGGTAGGAGAAACGCATGTTCCTTCTTGTCGATGATGCCAATTGTCAAGGCGTCGTCCAAAATGGTCTTGAGTTGTTTTCTGAAGTGATCGGTAGGGTCCGAGTCCAGGAGTTTGTATCCGCCCTTATCCCTCAGGACCATCAGGCACATGTCCCTATACATGTTGGGGTCCACGATGACCAGATTGCCGCCTTTATCGGCTGCTTTGATTACGATTGTGCGATCGCCCTGTAGTCTTTTCAGTGCCAACTGTTCTTCCTTGTTGAGGTTTGATTTCTGTGACTATGGGTTCTGCGCAATTTGTTTGAGTTCCTGTGTCACCACTTTAATAAAGATATCTATGCTGTCTTGGTCGCTCACGGGGGGCATCCTCCTGGACTTCAGCTGGCAGGTGGAGAAGGGTCCCAGTCCTCGTTCTCTTTCATTCTCTTCGAGAAGATTTGATAATGTGGTTACCCCAGGTAGGTCTTCTGGTAGTATTCCCAGCTCAAGGCATTTTCTAGCCTCGTTCAGTGCAAAAAACTTCTTCCATTTTAGTTTCTGTGCAAAGAGGTGTATGTCCTTCACCCAATCGAACACTTTAAAATTGTTAGTGGGCACAAAGGATAAGCCTTTCATGAGTAGGGATTCTTCAGCGCTAGTTAGTATGTGGTGTGATAAGTTGATGATTTGGTTTGAGGAGTGAGTTTGTTCCTTGGGAGGTACGGATCTGTTGGTTGGTCCTAGAAGGTGCCTGCTGTGGGCAATCCCCTCGCTAAAAAAGACGATGAAGCCGCAATCGGCTCTTGAGAGGAGGAGGCCGTATGTGGCAATGTTGTCGTGGAGGGAGTCATGGTGGACTGAGTACCTTGAGGTATGTTGTGGGGATCCGGTCTGTCTTGGTATGTATTGTACCTCCCTCGTCCATATACTTGTCTTTGTGGTGGTGGTTGCCATCCCCCTCTTTCCCTTTGTCGAGTGCTGTATGGTGATCTATTGAAGGGTCTTCTATTCTTCTTCCTGGATCTCCCTGATGTGGAAGTGTCTGTGTCAGAAGAAGATATGTCTGTCTCGGTCTCCGGATTGGGTGTAGTGTGGAGGAAGGAGTATGCTTTGTTCTCTTTGAATACAGTGAGATCCCTGACAAATTGTTTATGCTTCCTATCCTTAATCTTATTCTTGTATTGATCCACGTGTTGTTGTAATTCTGATTCCCTTTTGACAAACTCTGGATTGTCTTTAAACGTGAGGGCCGTTTGTATGTGTTCCTCTAGCTTCTTTGTGGATTTTTCTAGGGTTATGCGTTCGTCATCCAGGAGGAGATTCATAAACCTTATTGATGAAGCAGTCGCTTCTTGTTCCCACCTCTTAAGGAGGCCTGGATTCTTGCTTCTATCCGCAGGGACAATGTTAATGCGGAGTCCCCGGGGAACTATTTTGTGTGATATATAATTTTCCAGGGACTTAGTCTCCCAATATGATTTGATGTTGTCCCTGTAGGCGTTGATGTTGTCTCCTTCCTCCACACTACACCCAATCCGGAGACCGAGACAGACATATCTTCTTCTGACACAGACACTTCCACATCAGGGAGATCCAGGAAGAAGAATAGAAGAACCTTCAATAGATCACCTTACAGCACTCGACAAAGGGAAAGAGGGGGATGGCAACCACCACCACAAAGACAAGTATATGGACGAGGGAGGTACAATACATACCAAGACAGACCGGATCCCCACAACATACCTCAAGGTACTCAGTCCACCATGACTCCCTCCACGACAACATTGCCACATACGGCCTCCTCCTCTCAAGAGCCGATTGCAGCTTCATCGTCTTTTTTAGCGAGGGGATTGCCCACAGCAGGCACCTTCTAGGACCAACCAACAGATCCGTACCTCCCAAGGAACAAACTCACTCCTCAAACCAAATCATCAACTTATCACACCACATACTAACTAGCGCTGAAGAATCCCTACTCATGAAAGGCTTATCCTTTGTGCCCACTAACAATTTTAAAGTGTTCGATTGGGTGAAGGACATACACCTCTTTGCACGGAAACTAAAATGGAAGAAGTTTTTTGCACTGAACGAGGCTAGAAAATGCCTTGAGCTGGGAATACTACCAGAAGACCTACCTGGGGTAACCACATTATCAAATCTTCTCGAAGAGAATGAAAGAGAACGAGGACTGGGACCCTTCTCCACCTGCCAGCTGAAGTCCAGGAGGATGCCCCCCGTGAGCGACCAAGACAGCATAGATATCTTTATTAAAGTGGTGACACAGGAACTCAAACAAATTGCGCAGAACCCATAGTCACAGAAATCAAACCTCAACAAGGAAGAACCGTTGGCACTGAAAAGACTACAGGGCGATCGCACAATCGTAATCAAAGCAGCCGATAAAGGCGGCAATCTGGTCATCGTGGACCCCAACATGTATAGGGACATGTGCCTGATGGTCCTGAGGGATAAGGGTGGATACAAACTCCTGGACTCGGACCCTACCGATCACTTCAGAAAACAACTCAAGACCATTTTGGACGACGCCTTGACAATTGGCATCATCGACAAGAAGGAACATGCGTTCCTCCTACCCACAGCCCCACCAGTTGCAACATTCTATGGGCTACCTAAAGTCCACAAGGGCCTATACCCGCTAAAATGCCGACCAATTGTGGCGGGCATCGACAACCTCACCCAAAACCTTGGGATCTACGTGGACGAAATTTTAAGACCTCTAGTCACTAGTATTCCATCATACATTCATGACACAATGGACCTCCTGGCAAAACTGGCAGATATTACAACTGAAAAGGAGTGGTATCTCGGGAGCATCGACGCTGAAGCTTTGTATAGTTCCATCCCACACTCCAAAGGTCTACAGGCAGTAGAACACTTTCTGCGAACCAGAAGTGTCCACCTTACTAACCACAACAACTTCATCATCCGGATCCTGGAATGGATACTTACGCACAACTACTTCCTATTCAACAACGGGGTTTACCACCAGCTCAGGGGCACAGCAATGGGGAGCCCTATGGCCCCCTCTTATGCTAACTTGTTCCTGGGCTGGTGGGAGGACACGGTGGTCTTCAGTGACAAACATAACCAGTACCATCACTATATCGAATTCTGGGGGCGGTACATCGATGATGTACTGATTTTGTGGTCCGGTACGCCAGCTGACTTCAACGCGTTCATCAAGGACCTCAATCAGAATGAGATCGGACTCCGTTTTACATCCGAGATAAACAAAGAACAAATCTGCTTCTTGGACACCATCATCAAAATACAGGACACTACCATCTCCACAGAAGCCTATCGCAAGCCCACAGCGGGGAACAGCTTGTTGAAGAGGGAGAGTCACCATCCCCTCAACTTAAAGACTGGGATCCCAAAGGGGCAATACCTTCGTATCAGACGCAATTGTAGTACGATACAATCTTTTGAGAAAGAGGCTAAATCACTCCAAGAAAGATTCAAGCAGAGAGGATAGCCGAACCGCATTCTATCACAGGCTTACCAGACAGCAAAACAAAGTGACCGCCAGGATCTCCTGACACCTAAAAAGAAGGACACTATGGAGACAATTGGGGATCTAAGGATCATAGGAACATGACAGTGCGGCACCACAAGTCAGATCTATTCTGGAAAGAGCCTGGCCGATCCTCAGAACGGATCCTCATCTTACCTCGGTCATCCCCGTTTGCCCCCAAGTGACTTACAGAAGGGGACGTAACCTTGGTGACCTGATTACCAACAGTCACTACGTCCCTCCGGTGTCCAGACCCACTACCTGGCTGGACACTCGCATCTGCGGCACATACAAGTGTGGTGACTGCAAGGCATGTCGCTATATATCGGTATCGAAGACTTTTTGCTCCGGTACCAATCCCCCAGTCTACAAGAACAGGTCCTTCGTTAACTGCAAAACACAATGTGTCATCTATTTGGCCACCTGTGAATGCCCCAAGTCCTATGTGGGGAAAACCAAGAGAGAATTTAGACGTCGGATCCTGGAACACATAGGCGATATCGAACACGCACGACCGAAACCAGTGTCAACTCACATGCGGAAAGTGCACCCTAAAACTCCCTTCAACATTACCATCAAGGCCATTGAAACAATCAAACCCGATACCCGTAGAGGAGATTATGACCACAAACTTTTGAGGAAGGAGACGGAATGGATATACCGCCTAAAAACCCTGGAACCAGGCGGCCTAAATGACCAGATCCTGTTCACACACTTCATTTAAAGATCATACACCCCATTTCATCACACTTTGGGGAAACTAACCGCCAAATATTTCCCAGCCATCCACCCTGACTCAATTCCATCCATACAAACTACCCTCCAAAGCCCTAGCTCTTCCCTTTAGCCCGACCATTAAAAGACACAACTAATCCTAGCATAACCATGCACTCGCCTGACTGCTACCATCTATTCTATCCATTCGATGCATTATCATGCCCCTACACAGCTAATCTCATCCATATTAGCTGGGCATCCCACTAGCTCTTATCTCTCCCCCTCCCCCTTCCTCTCCCTCCTGCTTCCTGCACCCCTCTCTTATATTATCCTGCCACGTATGTGATCATCATATTGCACATGGACCAGTACGGTGCCATTACAACCATCATCTACATCCTTTAGCCACTCCATTTGTCCCTCTAATTATGCTGGCATTACCCCATACTAACATCTACATCTACCACAATTCCATTTCTCAGCCGTATTACCCTATAGGAACAATAGATATATCGCACAGTACGGGCACTCTGTAACTGTGGGCAGGAGGCCTCAATTCCCGCACCGCACATGCGCGGACCGAGCGGTAACGACGCGGTGACGCCATCATGTCTCTGCGTCATCACGTCCCCGCCACTCCCACACTATCACAGGGGCTATCGGCTGTCAGACACATATCGGCTGTCATAACCATCACATCGGGACTTCCCCCTGCTACTAAACGTACGTGCTACCTGCATTTCCCTTGCCCTTTACTGTAATCCTGACTGTCCGTCCCTTGGAACATGATTTATTGCTATACCTATGTTCTCATATATAGGGGGGCTTCTTCTGGACCCGGGCCATACATCCCCTTCTCACCACAGAGGGATTGTGATATATCTTTACCACAGGTATGCCTACTTCTATTCCACATCTATTTACATACATCGACATGACCTATTATGACTTAGAAGACGACATCTGTTGTGGATAGGCATCTTTACCTGTTCAGGTCCGGAGAACATCCTGCCACTGAATACCGCCACTTACTAACAGTGACTGACCACTGGATCAGTATCATCAATACCAATACTAACGGTTCACTATGCAACGTATCACACTACGCTGACAGGCTTGAGAGGTACTATCATTTCCATAATGTCTCTGGGCATTCATTCATATAAATACATCATGGTACTGATACACTGTCTGTACTTACCTTCACCAGATCTGCTACATGGCTGACAATCCACACACTATACATCCCTGATGAACCCAGCTATCTTTACCAGCACTAAGGGGGAAACGCGTCGGATGACCTGTGGATTAACTAAACTGCTGCTATAGATCTCAGTGTCTACCATAACCTATGTCTGCTTGAACATTTACTGCACAGCCCTGTATTGTTATGTACACAGACGCATGACCATTACCTAATGACTAGAGGTGACGACATTATCACTTCTAAACAGACCGTCTCATCTATCAAGTTTTAGGGACAATTTCCGCTGGGGACTAAGGTTGCTTTAGTCCCAGCGGTCCCTTAGAGTGAGGCAGGGTGTATTAGCCACCTATACCGTGGACACACACCCACCTACTAATTTGTGTATCAGTTTATCTGCTACCTATATGGATGCTATTTTCCTTCCACCAAAATCTTTTCACTGTGTACATGGAGCACTTTGGGTTTATCTAATACAATTCTGCACTGCATCATCTAGTGTCAAGTCTACCACTCATGAATTTTTGATAATAATTTTTCCTGGGTAATGGAGTTGTATGGTGACGCTGAGCTCCAGGTGAAAGTTGTGGTTGGGTAATGGAGTTGTATGGTGACGCAGAGCTCCAGGTGAAAGTTGTGGTTGGGTAATGGAGTTGTATGGTGACGCTGAGCTCCAGGAGAGTGATGTGGTTGGGTAATGGAGTTGTATGGTAAGTCCGGGCTCCAGGTGAAAGTTGTGGTTGGGTAATGAAGTTGTATGGTGAGATCAGGCTCCAGGAGAGTGATGTGGTTGGGTAATGGAGTTGTATTGTGAGGCTGAGCTCCAGGAGAGTGATGTAGTTGGGTAATGGAGTTGTATGGTGAGTCCGGGCTCCAGGAGAGTGATGTGGTTGGGTAATGGAGTTGTATGGTGAGTCCGGGCTCCAGGAGAGTGATGTGGTTGGGTAATGGAGTTGTATGGTGACGCTGAGCTCCAGGAGAGTGATGTGTTTGGGTAATGGAGTTGTATGGTGAGGCCGGGCTCCAGGAGAGTGATGTGGTTGGGTAATGGAGTTGTATGGTGAGATCAGGCTCCAGGAGAGTGATGTGGTTGGGTAATGGAGTTGTATGGTGACGCTGAGCTCCAGGAGAGTGATGTGGTTGGGTAATGGAGTTGTATGGTGACGCTGAGCTCCAGGAGAGTGATGTGGTTGGGTAATGGAGTTGTATGGTGAGGCCGGGCTCCAGGTGAAAGTTGTGGTTGGGTAATGAAGTTGTATGGTGAGATCAGGCTCCAGGAGAGTGATGTGGTTGGGTAATGGAGTTGTATTGTGAGGCTGAGCTCCAGGAGAGTGATGTGGTTGGGTAATGGAGTTGTATGGTGAGTCCGGGCTCCAGGAGAGTGATGTGGTTGGGTAATGGAGTTGTATGGTGAGTCTGGGCTCCAGGAGAGTGATGTGGTTGGGTAATGGAGTTGTATGGTGACGCTGAGCTCCAGGAGAGTGATGTGTTTGGGTAATGGAGTTGTATGGTGAGGCCGGGCTCCAGGAGAGTGATGTGGTTGGGTAATGGAGTTGTATGGTGAGATCAGGCTCCAGGAGAGTGATGTGGTTGGGTAATGGAGTTGTATTGTGAGGCTGAGCTCCAGGAGAGTGATGTGGTTGGGTAATGGAGTTGTATGGTGAGTCCGGGCTCCAGGAGAGTGATGTGGTTGGGTAATGGAGTTGTATGGTGAGTCCGGGCTCCAGGAGAGTGATGTGGTTGGGTAATGGAGTTGTATGGTGACGCTGAGCTCAAGGAGAGTGATGTGTTTGGGTAATGGAGTTGTATGGTGAGGCCGGGCTCCAGGAGAGTGATGTGGTTGGGTAATGGAGTTGTATGGTGAGATCAGGCTCCAGGAGAGTGATGTGGTTGGGTAATGGAGTTGTATGGTGAGATCAGGCTCCAGGAGAGTGATGTGGTTGGGTAATGGAGTTGTATGGTGACGCTGAGCTCCAGGAGAGTGATATGGTTGGGTAATGGAGTTGTATTGTGAGGCTGAGCTCCAGGAGAGTGATGTGGTTGGGTAATGGAGTTGTATGGTGACGCTGAGCTCCAGGAGAGTGATGTGGTTGGGTAATGGAGTTGTATGGTGACGCTGAGCTCCAGGAGAGTGATGTGGTTGGGTAATGGAGTTGTATGGTAAGTCCGGGCTCCAGGAGAGTGATGTGGTTGGGTAATGGAGTTGTATGGTGAGTCCGGGCTCCAGGAGAGTGATGTGGTTGGGTAATGGAGTTGTATGGTGACGCTGAGCTCCAGGAGAGTGATGTGGTTGGGTAATGGAGTTGTATGGTGACGCTGAGCTCCAGGAGAGTGATGTGGTTGGGTAATGGAGTTGTATGGTGAGATCAGGCTCCAGGAGAGTGATGTGGTTGGGTAATGGAGTTGTATGGTGAGATCAGGCTCCAGGAGAGTGATGTGGTTGGGTAATGGAGTTGTATTGTGAGGCTGAGCTCCAGGAGAGTGATGTGATTGGGCAATGGAGTTGTATGGTGACGCTGAGCTCCAGGAGAGTGATGTGGTTGGGTAATGGATTTGTATGGTGACGCTGAGCTCCAGGAGAGTGATGTGGTTGGGTAATGGAGTTGTATGGTGAGTCCGGGCTCCAGGAGAGTGATGTGGTTGGGTAATGGAGTTGTATGGTGAGGCCGGGCTCCAGGAGAGTGATGTGGTTGGGTAATGGAGTTGTATGGTGAGTCCGGGCTCTAGGAGAGTGATGTGGTTGGGTAATGGAGTTGTATGGTGAGTCCGGGCTCCAGGAGAGTGATGTGGTTGGGTAATGGAGTTGTATGGTGACGCTGAGCTCCAGGAGAGTGATGTGGTTGGGTAATGGAGTTGTATTGTGAGGCTGAGCTCCAGGAGAGTGATGTGGTTGGGTAATGGAGTTGTATGGTGAGTCCGGGCTCCAGGAGAGTGATGTGGTTGGGTAATGGAGTTGTATGGTGAGATCAAGCTCCAGGAGAGTGATGTGGTTGGGTAATGGAGTTGTATGGTGACGCTGAGCTCCAGGAGAGTGATATGGTTGGGTAATGGAGTTGTATGGTGAGTCCGGGCTCCAGGAGAGTGATGTGGTTGGGTAATGGAGTTGTATTGTGAGGCTGAGCTCCAGGAGAGTGATGTGATTGGGCAATGGAGTTGTATGGTGACGCTGAGCTCCAGGAGAGTGATGTGGTTGGGTAATGGATTTGTATGGTGACGCTGAGCTCCAGGAGAGTGATGTGGTTGGGTAATGGAGTTGTATGGTGAGTCCGGGCTCCAGGAGAGTGATGTGGTTGGGTAATGGAGTTGTATGGTGAGGCCGGGCTCCAGGAGAGTGATGTGGTTGGGTAATGGAGTTGTATGGTGAGTCCGGGCTCTAGGAGAGTGATGTGGTTGGGTAATGGAGTTGTATGGTGAGTCCGGGCTCCAGGAGAGTGATGTGGTTGGGTAATGGAGTTGTATGGTGACGCTGAGCTCCAGGAGAGTGATGTGGTTGGGTAATGGAGTTGTATTGTGAGGCTGAGCTCCAGGAGAGTGATGTGGTTGGGTAATGGAGTTGTATGGTGAGTCCGGGCTCCAGGAGAGTGATGTGGTTGGGTAATGGAGTTGTATGGTGAGATCAAGCTCCAGGAGAGTGATGTGGTTGGGTAATGGAGTTGTATGGTGACGCTGAGCTCCAGGAGAGTGATATGGTTGGGTAATGGAGTTGTATGGTGAGTCCGGGCTCCAGGAGAGTGATGTGGTTGGGTAATGGAGTTATATTGTGAGTCCGGGCTCCAGGAGAGTGATGTGGTTGGGTAATGGAGTTGTATGGTGACGCTGAGCTCCAGGAGAGTGATGTGGTTGGGTAATGGAGTTGTATGGTGAGGCCGGGCTCCAGGAGAGTGATGTGGTTGGGTAATGGAGTTGTATGGTGAGATCAGGCTCCAGGAGAGTGATGTGGTTGGGTAATGGAGTTGTATGGTGAGATCAGGCTCCAGGAGAGTGATGTGGTTGGGTAATGGAGTTGTATGGTGACGCTGAGCTCCAGGACAGTGTTGTGGTTGGGTAATGGAGTTGTATGGTGAGTCCGGGCTCCAGGAGAGTGATGTGGTTGGGTAATGGAGTTGTATGGTGACGCTGAGCTCCAGGAGAGTGATGTGGTTGGGTAATGGAGTTGTACGGTGAGGCCGGGCTCCAGGAGAGTGTTGTGGTTGGGTATTGGGGTTGTTTGGTGAGGTGGGGTTCCAGGACAGTGTTGTGGTTGGGTAATGGAGTTGTATGGTAAGGTCGGGCTCCAGGTGTAGGTTGGGTTTTGACGTTGAGTGTCATGGTTGGGCTTTGAGGTAGGGAGGCATGTTTCAGGGTATTGTTGGAATCTCGTTTTGTATGGTAAGCTCAGCCTTTTAGTTGGGAAGTAGGGTTTACGATGGGCAGAGTTTAAGGGGCAGGCTGGCCTTGCCAGCTGCCGGATAGGTTTCGGCCATGTATCTGAGCACTGATGTTCTGAGTTCTGGGTTTTCTTCTGATGAAGCAGAGAGAATATTGATCCTAGACTGTGGCAGTTATATGATACCTGCAGCATTAAAGGGGCTGCCCCATCATAAGGCTTAACTTCACCAAAAGTGGCCCCACACTGAAGACCCCGATATGTCCCAGAGAGGACATGCAAGGGTCTCGGATTGTCCATGCCTTATAATGAAATGAGCTGAACAATATCCTTGGGAACATAAGCTGCAAGTCGGGGGTCTTTTAAGCAGATATCAGAGTAAAGGGGCTCTCGGAAAATTCCTAGAGCTAAGGACCCAAACCATTGGTATCATGTAAAAGTTTGGTCTTGCCACGCAGCCTGATGGTTCCGTTATATGGTGGAGACAACTCTGGGGGTTCCCTGTGGTGTCAAAGGTCACCTGTATAGCCAAAGATGGTCATGGGAAACGATGTCAGGGGTCACGTCTACTCAGCATGACTATAAAGACAGGCAGCCGTGATGGGTCACATGTCAATACTCAGGAGACAGTGGTCAACGGCCAGACAGATCAGCCATAACTGCCTAGTCACCAGGAGCTCGGAAAACAGGAACGAAACTCGGAGGGGAAGTTCCTGTGAGGGAGAAGCATTCTCCACAATGATCTGCACATACTGAGCAGCTGGAGGAGGGGCGCTCATCAGCTCTTCTGCCCTTTCCTCTCAGGTTTTATAGTCACTTCGAAACGGCTGGGGACTGTAACTGCTCGTGTTTCCTCATCATGTGAAGTCTCTTCTTCTCCATCACCAGCGCAGCATGCCGCACAATGAGCCCACAAGGATGCTTCAATGGCAAGAACCCTCCAAAAAGAGAGACAAGCCCTCTCCAAAAAAAAAAATAAAAGAGACGAGCCCTCTCCAAAAAAAAAAAGACAAGCCCTCTCCAAAAAAAAAAATAAAAGAGACGAGCCCTCTCCAAAAAAAAAAAGACAAGCCCTCTCCAAAAAAAAAAAAAGACGAGCCCTCTCCAAAAAAATAAAGAGACGAGTGCTCTCCAAAAAAATAAAGAGACGAGCCCTCTCCAAAAAAATAAAGAGACGAGCCCTCTCCAAAAAAATAAAGAGACGAGCCCTCTCCAAAAAAAAAAAGAGACAAGCCCTCTCCAAAAAAATAAAGAGGTGAGCCCTCTCCAAAAAAAAAAAGAGACAAGCCCTCTCCAAAAAAATAAAGAGACGAGCCCTCTCCAAAACAAGAAAAAGAGACAAGTCCTCTTAAAAAAAAAAAAATAAATAAAAAGAGAGGTTAGCCCTGGATGATGGCGAGGGCAAAAAGACAGATACACACAGACAGTGAGCCCTGGCTCTTCCCGCCTACTGACCCTACCTACTTGCCATGGACAGCCCTAGGTGGCTACGGACAACCAAGAAGGCGGTCCCTGCTCTGTAATAGGTGAACACACTAAACGAGGACAAATAAACACTAATTCAAGGTCAACAGTCCAAGTCAGCTATGGCAGCAAAGGTACAAATCATCAGGCAAAGGAAAGGTCAAAAGCCAAGAAGAAAGGTCAAAGCAGGCGGCAGATAGAGTCAAAGAATAAGAAAAAAGGTCAGAAGAACCACAAGTCACAGCAAGACCAGGCTTATCCTAGCAGGAACACTAATAGCAGCACTGCTGGGCTTATACACTATGTATGGGGAGGGGGACTACAAGTCACAGCAAGACCAGGCTTATCCTAGCAGGAACACTAATAGCAGCACTGCTGGGCTTATACACTATGTATGGGGAGGGGGACTACAAGTCACAGCAAGACCAGGCTTATCCTAGCAGGAACACTAATAGCAGCACTGCTGGGCTTATACACTATGTATGGGGGGGGGAGGACTACAAGTCACAGCAAGACCAGGCTTATCCCAGCAGGAACACTAATAGCAGCACTGCTGGGCTTATACACTATGTATGGGGGAGGACTACAAGTCACAGCAAGACCAGGCTTATCCTAGCAGGAACACTAATAGCAGCACTGCTGGGCTTATACACTATGTATGGGGGAGGACTACAAGTCACAGCAAGACCAGGCTTATCCTAGCAGGAACACTAATAGCAGCACTGCTGTGCTTATACACTATGTATGGGGGGAGGAGGACTACAAGTCACAGCAAGACCAGGCTTATCCTAGCAGGAACACTAATAGCAGCACTGCTGGGCTTATACACTATGTATGGGGGGAGGAGGACTACAAGTCACAGCAAGACCAGGCTTATCCTAGCAGGAACACTAATAGCAGCACTGCTGGGCTTATACACTATGTATGGGGGGGGGAGGACTACAAGTCACAGCAAGACCAGGCTTATCCTAGCAGGAACACTAATAGCAGCACTGCTGGGCTTATACACTATGTATGGGGGGAGGGGGGAGGACTACAAGTCACAGCAAGACCAGGCTTATCCTAGCAGGAACACTAATAGCAGCACTGCTGGGCTTACACACTATGTATGGGGGGAGGACTACAAGTCACAGCAAGACCAGGCTTATCCTAGCAGGAACACTAATAGCAGCACTGCTGGGCTTATACACTATGTATGGGGGGAGGAGGACTACAAGTCACAGCAAGACCAGCCTTATCCTAGCAGGAACACTAATAGCAGCACTGCTGGGCTTATACACTATGTATGGGGAGGACTACAAGTCACAGCAAGACCAGGCTTATCCTAGCAGGAACACTAATAGCAGCACTGCTGGGCTTATACACTATGTATGGGGGGAGGAGGACTACAAGTCACAGCAAGATCAGGCTTATCCTAGCAGGAACACTAATAGCAGCACTGCTGGGCTTATACACTATGTATGGGGGGAGGAGGACTACAAGTCACAGCAAGACCAGCCTTATCCTAGCAGGAACACTAATAGCAGCACTGCTGGGCTTATACACTATGTATGGGGAGGACTACAAGTCACAGCAAGACCAGGCTTATCCTAGCAGGAACACTAATAGCAGCACTGCTGGGCTTATACACTATGTATGGGGGGAGGAGGACTACAAGTCACAGCAAGATCAGGCTTATCCTAGCAGGAACACTAATAGCAGCACTGCTGGGCTTATACACTATGTATGGGGAGGACTACAAGTCACAGCAAGACCAGGCTTATCCTAGCAGGAACACTAATAGCAGCACTGCTGGGCTTATACACTATGTATGGGGAGGAGGACTACAAGTCACAGCAAGACCAGGCTTATCCTAGCAGGAACACTAATAGCAGCACTGCTGGGCTTACACACTATGTATGGGGGGAGGAGGACTACAAGTCACAGCAAGACCAGGCTTATCCCAGCAGGAACACTAATAGCAGCACTGCTGGGCTTATACACTATGTATGGGGGAGGGGGGAGGACTACAAGTCACAGCAAGACCAGGCTTATCCCAGCAGGAACACTAATAGCAGCACTGCTGGGCCTATACACTATGTATGGGGAGGACTACAAGTCACAGCAAGACCAGGCTTATCCTAGCAGGAACACTAATAGCAGCACTGCTGGGCTTATACACTATGTATGGGGGGAGGAGGACTACAAGTCACAGCAAGACCAGGCTTATCCTAGTAGGAACACTAATAGCAGCACTGCTGGGCTTATACACTATGTATGGGGGGAGGACTACAAGTCACAGCAAGACCAGGCTTATCCTAGCAGGAACACTAATAGCAGCACTGCTGGGCTTATACACTATGTATGGGGGAGGGGGGAGGACTACAAGTCACAGCAAGACCAGGCTTATCCTAGCAGGAACACTAATAGCAGCACTGCTGGGCTTATACACTATGTATGGGGGAGGACTACAAGTCTCAGCAAGACCAGGCTTATCCTAGCAGGAACACTAATAGCAGCACTGCTGGGCTTATACACTATGTATGGGGGGAGGAGGACTACAAGTCACAGCAAGACCAGGCTTATCCTAGCAGGAACACTAATAGCAGCACTGCTGGGCTTATACACTATGTATGGGGAAGAGGACTACAAGTCACAGCAAGATCAGGCTTATCCTAGCAGGAACACTAATAGCAGCACTGCTGGGCTTACACACTATGTATGGGGGAGGGGGGAGGACTACAAGTCACAGCAAGACCAGGCTTATCCTAGCAGGAACACTAATAGCAGCACTGCTGTGCTTATACACTATGTATGGGGGGAGGGGGACTACAAGTCACAGCAAGACCAGGCTTATCCCAGCAGGAACACTAATAGCAGCACTGCTGGGCTTATACACTATGTATGGGGGGAGGGGGAGGACTACAAGTCACAGCAAGACCAGGCTTATCCCAGCAGGAACACTAATAGCAGCACTGCTGGGCTTATACACTATGTATGGGGGGAGGGGGAGGACTACAAGTCACAGCAAGACCAGGCTTATCCCAGCAGGAACACTAATAGCAGCACTGCTGGGCTTATACACTATGTATGGGGGAGGGGGACTACAAGTCACAGCAAGACCAGGCTTATCCTAGTAGGAACACTAATAGCAGCACTGCTGGGCTTATACACTATGTATGGGGAGGACTACAAGTCACAGCAAGACCAGGCTTATCCTCAGGGGTGGGGGGACTACAAGTCACAGCAAGACCAGGCTTATCCTAGCAGGAACACTAATAGCAGCACTGCTGGGCTTATACACTATGTATGGGGGGGGGAGGACTACAAGTCACAGCAAGATCAGGCTTATCCTCAGGGGTGGGGGGACTACAAGTCACAGCAAGACCAGGCTTATCCTAGCAGGAACACTAATAGCAGCACTGCTGGGCTTATACACTATGTATGGGGGGGAGGAGGACTACAAGTCTCAGCAAGACCAGGCTTATCCTAGCAGGAACACTAATAGCAGCACTGCTGGGCTTACACACTATGTATGGGGAGGGGAGGACTACAAGTCACAGCAAGACCAGGCTTATCCTAGCAGGAACACTAATAGCAGCACTGCTGGGCTTATACACTATGTATGGGGGGAGGAGGACTACAAGTCACAGCAAGACCAGGCTTATCCTAGCAGGAACACTAATAGCAGCACTGCTGGGCTTATACACTATGTATGGGGGGGAGGACTACAAGTCACAGCAAGACCAGGCTTATCCCAGCAGGAACACTAATAGCAGCACTGCTGGGCTTATACACTATGTATGGGGAGGAGGACTACAAGTCACAGCAAGACCAGGCTTATCCCAGCAGGAACACTAATAGCAGCACTGCTGGGCTTATACACTATGCATGGGGGGAGGACTATAAGTCACAGCAAGACCAGGCTTATCCTAGCAGGAACACTTATAGCAGCACTGCTGGGCTTATACACTATGTATGGGGGAGGGGGACTACAAGTCACAGCAAGACCAGGCTTATCCTAGCAGGAACACTAATAGCAGCACTGCTGGGCTGGGTTATATAGTTACTATACATTATATACCACATGCTGCTATACTGTACAGTAATTATATATCACATATCCAGCTGCTGTGTTATCAGGGTTATACAGTTACTATACATTATATACCACATGCTGCTATACTGTACAGTAACTTATATATCACATATCCAGCTGCTGCTGTGTTATCAGGGTTATACAGTTACTATACATTATATACCACATGCTGCTATACTGTACAGTAACTTATATATCACATATCCAGCTGCTGCAGTGTTATCAGGGTTATACAGTTACTATACATTATACACCACATGCTGATTGCTATACTGTACAGTAACTTATATATCACATATCCAGCTGCAGTGTTATCAGGGTTATACAGTTACTATACATTACACACCACATGCTGCTATACTGTACAGTAACTTATATATCACATATCCAGCTGCTGCTGTGTTATCAGGGTTATACAGTTACTCTACATTATACACCACATGCTGCTATACTGTACAGTAACTTATATATCACATATCCAGCTGCTTTGTTATCAGGGTTATACAGTTACTCTACATTATATACCACATGCTGCTATACTGTACAGTAACTTATATATCACATATCCAGCTGCAGTGTTATCAGGGTTATACAATTACTATACATTATACACCACATGCTGCTATACTGTACAGTAACTTATATATCACATATCCAGCTGCTGCAGTGTTATCAGGGTTATACAATTACTATACATTATATACCACATGCTGCTATACTGTACAGTAACTTATATATCACATATCCAGCTGCTGCAGTGTTATCAGGGTTATACAGTTACTATACATTATACACCACATGCTGCTATACTGTACAGTAACTTATATATCACATATCCAGCTGCTGCAGTGTTATCAGGGTTATACAGTTACTATACATTATACACCACATGCTGCTATACTGTACAGTAACTTATATATCACATATCCAGCTGCTGCTGTGTTATCAGGGTTATACAGTTACTATACATTATACACCACATGCTGCTATACTGTACAGTAACATATATCACATATCCAGCTGCTGTGTTATCAGGGTTATACAGTTACTATACATTATATACCACATGCTGCTATACTGTACAGTAACTTATATATCACATATCCAGCTGCTGCTGTGTTATCAGGGTTATACAGTTACTATACATTATACACCACATGCTGCTATACTGTACAGTAACTTATATATCACATATCCAGCTGCTGTGTTATCAGGGTTATACAGTTACTATACATTATATACCACATGCTGCTATACTGTACAGTAACTTATATATCACATATCCAGCTGCTGTGTTATCAGGGTTATAGAGTTACTATACATTATTCACCACATGCTGATTGCTATACTGTACAGTAACTTATATATCACATATCCAGCTGCTGCTGTGTTATCAGGGTTATACAGTTACTATACATTATACACCACATGCTGCTATACTGTACAGTAACTTATATATCACATATCCAGCTGCTGTGTTATCAGGTTATACAGTTACTATACATTATACACCACATGCTGCTATACTGTACAGTAACATATATATATCACATATCCAGCTGCTGTGTTATCAGGGTTATACAGTTACTATACATTATACACCACATGCTGCTATACTGTACAGTAACATATATCACATATCCAGCTGCTGTGTTATCAGGGTTATACAGTTACTATACATTATACACCACATGCTGCTATACTGTACAGTAACTTATATATCACATATCCAGCTGCTGCTGTGTTATCAGGGTTATACAGTTACTATACATTATATACCACATGCTGCTATACTGTACAGTAATTTATATATCACATATCCAGCTGCTGTGTTATCAGGGTTATACAGTTACTATACATTATATACCACATGCTGCTATACTGTACAGTAACTTATATGTCACATATCCAGCTGCTGTGTTATCAGGGTTATACAGTTACTATACATTATATACCACATGCTGCTATACTGTACAGTAACTTATATATCACATATCCAGCTGCTGCTGTGTTATCAGGGTTATACAGTTACTATACATTATATACCACATGCTGCTATACTGTACAGTAACTTATATATCACATATCCAGCTGCTGCAGTGTTATCAGGGTTATACAGTTACTATACATTATACACCACATGCTGCTATACTGTACAGTAACTTATATATCACATATCCAGCTGCTGTGTTATCAGGGTTATACTTTTACTATACATTATATACCACATGCTGCTATACTGTACAGTAACATATATATCACATATCCAGCTGCTGCAGTGTTATCAGGGTTATGTAGTTACTATACATTATATACCACATGCTGCTATACTGTACAGTAACTTATATATCACATACCCAGCTGCTGTGTTATCAGGGTTATACAGTTACTATACACTATATACCACATGCTGCTATACTGTACAGTAACTTATATATCACATATCCAGCTGCTGCTGTGTTATCAGGTTATACAGTTACTATACATTATACACCACATGCTGCTATACTGTACAGTAACTTATATATCACATATCCAGCTGCTGTGTTATCAGGGTTATACAGTTACTATACACTATATACCACATGCTGCTATACTGTACAGTAACTTATATATCACATATCCAGCTGCTGTGTTATCAGGGTTATACAGTTACTATACATTATATACCACATGCTGCTATACTGTACAGTAACTTATATATCACATATCCAGCTGCTGCTGTGTTATCAGGGTTATACAGTTACTATACATTATATACCACATGCTGCTATACTGTACAGTAACTTATATATCACATATCCAGCTGCTGTGTTATCAGGGTTATACAGTTACTATACATTATACACCACATGCTGCTATACTGTACAGTAACTTATATATCACATACCCAGCTGCTGTGTTATCAGGGTTATACAGTTACTATACACTATATACCACATGCTGCTATACTGTACAGTAACTTATATATCACATATCCAGCTGCTGCTGTGTTATCAGGTTATACAGTTACTATACATTATACACCACATGCTGCTATACTGTACAGTAACTTATATATCACATATCCAGCTGCTGTGTTATCAGGGTTATACAGTTACTATACACTATATACCACATGCTGCTATACTGTACAGTAACTTATATATCACATATCCAGCTGCTGTGTTATCAGGGTTATACAGTTACTATACATTATATACCACATGCTGCTATACTGTACAGTAACTTATATATCACATATCCAGCTGCTGCTGTGTTATCAGGGTTATACAGTTACTATACATTATATACCACATGCTGCTATACTGTACAGTAACTTATATATCACATATCCAGCTGCTGCAGTGTTATCAGGGTTATACAGTTACTATACATTATACACCACATGCTGATTGCTATACTGTACAGTAACTTATATATCACATATCCAGCTGCAGTGTTATCAGGGTTATACAGTTACTATACATTATATACCACATGCTGCTATACTGTACAGTAACTTATATATCACATATCCAGCTGCTGTATTATCAGGGTTATACAGTTACTATACATTATACACCACATGCTGCTATACTGTACAGTAACTTATATATCACATATCCATCTGCTGCTGTGTTATCAGGGTTATACAGTTACTATACATTATATACCACATGCTGCTATACTGTACAGTAACTTATATATCACATATCCAGCTGCTGCAGTGTTATCAGGGTTATACAGTTACTATACATTATACACCACATGCTGCTATACTGTACAGTAACTTATATATCACATATCCAGCTGCTGCTGTGTTATCAGGGTTATACAGTTACTATACATTATATACCACATGCTGCTATACTGTACAGTAATTTATATATCACATATCCAGCTGCTGTGTTATCAGGGTTATACAGTTACTATACATTATATACCACATGCTGCTATACTGTACAGTAACTTATATGTCACATATCCAGCTGCTGTGTTATCAGGGTTATACAGTTACTATACATTATATACCACATGCTGCTATACTGTACAGTAACTTATATATCACATATCCAGCTGCTGCTGTGTTATCAGGGTTATACAGTTACTATACATTATATACCACATGCTGCTATACTGTACAGTAACTTATATATCACATATCCAGCTGCTGCAGTGTTATCAGGGTTATACAGTTACTATACATTATACACCACATGCTGCTATACTGTACAGTAACTTATATATCACATATCCAGCTGCTGTGTTATCAGGGTTATACTTTTACTATACATTATATACCACATGCTGCTATACTGTACAGTAACCTATATATCACATATCCAGCTGCTGCAGTGTTATCAGGGTTATGTAGTTACTATACATTATATACCACATGCTGCTATACTGTACAGTAACTTATATATCACATACCCAGCTGCTGTGTTATCAGGGTTATACAGTTACTATACACTATATACCACATGCTGCTATACTGTACAGTAACTTATATATCACATATCCAGCTGCTGCTGTGTTATCAGGTTATACAGTTACTATACATTATACACCACATGCTGCTATACTGTACAGTAACTTATATATCACATATCCAGCTGCTGTGTTATCAGGGTTATACAGTTACTATACACTATATACCACATGCTGCTATACTGTACAGTAACTTATATATCACATATCCAGCTGCTGTGTTATCAGGGTTATACAGTTACTATACATTATATACCACATGCTGCTATACTGTACAGTAACTTATATATCACATATCCAGCTGCTGCTGTGTTATCAGGGTTATACAGTTACTATACATTATATACCACATGCTGCTATACTGTACAGTAACTTATATATCACATATCCAGCTGCTGTGTTATCAGGGTTATACAGTTACTATACATTATACACCACATGCTGCTATACTGTACAGTAACTTATATATCACATACCCAGCTGCTGTGTTATCAGGGTTATACAGTTACTATACACTATATACCACATGCTGCTATACTGTACAGTAACTTATATATCACATATCCAGCTGCTGCTGTGTTATCAGGTTATACAGTTACTATACATTATACACCACATGCTGCTATACTGTACAGTAACTTATATATCACATATCCAGCTGCTGTGTTATCAGGGTTATACAGTTACTATACACTATATACCACATGCTGCTATACTGTACAGTAACTTATATATCACATATCCAGCTGCTGTGTTATCAGGGTTATACAGTTACTATACATTATATACCACATGCTGCTATACTGTACAGTAACTTATATATCACATATCCAGCTGCTGCTGTGTTATCAGGGTTATACAGTTACTATACATTATATACCACATGCTGCTATACTGTACAGTAACTTATATATCACATATCCAGCTGCTGCAGTGTTATCAGGGTTATACAGTTACTATACATTATACACCACATGCTGATTGCTATACTGTACAGTAACTTATATATCACATATCCAGCTGCAGTGTTATCAGGGTTATACAGTTACTATACATTATATACCACATGCTGCTATACTGTACAGTAACTTATATATCACATATCCAGCTGCTGTATTATCAGGGTTATACAGTTACTATACATTATACACCACATGCTGCTATACTGTACAGTAACTTATATATCACATATCCATCTGCTGCTGTGTTATCAGGGTTATACAGTTACTATACATTATATACCACATGCTGCTATACTATACAGTAACTTATATATCACATATCCAGCTGCTGTGTTATCAGGGTTATACAGTTACTATACATTATACACCACATGCTGCTATACTGTACAGTAACTTATATATCACATATCCATCTGCTGCTGTGTTATCAGGGTTATACAGTTACTATACATTATATACCACATGCTGCTATACTATACAGTAACTTATATATCACATATCCAGCTGCTGTGTTATCAGGGTTATGCAGTTACTATACATTATACACCACATGCTGCTATACTGTACAGTAACTTATATATCACATATCCAGCTGCTGCTGTGTTATCAGGGTTATACAGTTACTATACATTATACGGGGATTTAAGTAGTAGTTTAGAGTTACCAATATGTCAATTAAGATTTTTACTGGTGATAAAGGCCACGGGTGTAAGTGTGAACTTGAATATAAAAAAAGAAGAAAATATTTCACAATTGATGGGGTCAGTGGGTAAAATAAAGGGAAAACTTCTAAGATGTATAGACTTTTGGGTGAAAAGTGTAATAATAATGTTAAGTTAACGTCACAAAAGAAATGGGAAAATATAATTGGAGATAGGGAACAAGTTTTTTGGACTAAAGTATACACGAATGCACGAAAATATATCACGGATAAAAAGTATATAATGATTTTATAATATATAATGTTTTTTTGTAACAACAGATTATATTATTCAGTAAAAGATATTAATAAGTGGAGAAAGGGGGAAGAGGTTGTATGTTGTAAATGAGGGGCTGAAGAGGTCACATTAGAACACCATTGGTGGGCATGTGAGAGGGTGAATAATTTTTGGATAGATAGTTTTTTTTAGTTTGTTTAATATGATACTAAAAGAAGAATATGTATGTGCAATTTTGGGAGTATTTGAGGATGAAAACTTGGTTGGAAGCACTAAAAAGGTGATATATCAATTATTTCTAGCAGCAAGAGTGGTTATATTGCGGAAGTGGATGTCACCCAATGCTCCTACCATTAAGGAATGGAGAGAACTAAGCTCTATAATATTAAGGAACGAGCTCTGCTATAACAACTTTATTAGGAGGAAGAAGGATAAGAAATTAAATGAACATGTTGCTTGTTGGGAAAAATATTGGAGTGACAAGTTAAATTAAGGTATCTGTGTAGAGGAGGTTTGGTTGGTTTTTTTCCCCAGCAGGGGTGGGGGTGGAGGGGGGTTGGAGGAAGTCTTCAAGGGAGATAAATATGGTATAATTAAAAGGTGGATTCCTGGTAATAAAAAGAGAATAGTCGAAGTGTATTGAATTGTAAACCTGTGTGGTAACTGTGGGGCGCCCGTAGAGTTATTCTTACTTATATTTTTGGGATGGATGTGGAGTGAATGGGGTGGCGCCCGGGTTGGCCCCCTGGGTGCGGGGAGGGGGGGGGCTGTTGGGTTGGGGCAGGGGCGGATCCACATCAGCACGTAAAGGTAATGGTTAATCCTTGTCACGGCGGCGTCCCATGCTCCGGGCCGCCGCCGCGACCTCTCTCCGCCCCATGCAGCCGCCGGGGTCAATGTGCAGGGACCCGGCGCTGCTACCTGTTCGGCCCCGGGGGGCGCCTTACCTCGCCCCGCTCCTGTCTCAGTCTGTGCCGGCCGGCGCGCGTGACCCCACCTCCTAGGGCGCGCGCGCCGGCTGTCTCAGATTTAAAGGGCCAGCCGGTCCCTAATTGGTAGTTGCACTAATTACCTCCTATAAATCCCAGCATGCCCTGTCCCTCGTGTTGGAGCCTCTACATGCTTTTCATAGCGTTTGGCCCAGCTCCCTGTTGTTCCTGACTTCAGTCCTTGTTCCTAATTCCTGTCCGCTGTCCCGGTCCCTAGTCCCTGTCCGCTGCTTTACCCGTTGTTTCCTGAGTACTGTCTGCCACCTGCGATTACGCCTACAGACCTCTGCCTGCAATCTCCTGCCTACTGCTCCTGCCACGCCTTGCCTGCCGTCACTAGCAACCAAGCCAGGGGTAGCGACATGGGGGTCGCCCGCCGCAGCAAGTCCATCCCGCCTTGCGGCGGGCTCTGGTGAAAACCAGCGGCCCCTTAGACTCCGCTCCCTGGTGAGGTTAGTGCCATCGCTAGTGATGGTTCAGTGGATCCACGACTCCAGGCGTTACAGTAGGCTCCAACCATGGATCCCGGCGAGGTGCCTGATGTCCGTGACGTAGCCAGAGTGGTCGCCCAACAGGCTCAACAAATCCAGCAATAGTCGCAGCAGATCCAGCAACTGACGGCCGCCTTACAGCAGCATACTACAGCCCTGCACTCATCACCTCCTGCAGCCTTTTCGAGACTTCGACTGGCTCTCCCGAGTAAATACGGAGGCGATCCCAAGTTGTGCAGAAGATTCCTGACTCAATGCTCCATGCACATTGAACTTTTAAGTAGTCAGTTTCCCACCGAGCGCTCTAAAGTGGCTTTCATCATCAGCCTATTGGAGGGTAGAGCTCTGGCTTGGGCCACACCGCTGTGGGAACCTTTCTGGCCGAGTTTCACTGCCCGTGCATCTTCGGCTGAGATGGCGCTTCTCAATCTCTCTCAAGGGAGTTCCTCTGTTGGCGACTACGCCATCCAGTTCCGCACTCTGGCTGCAGAATTAGACTGGAATGAGGCCGCTCTAATTGCCACCTTCAAGAAGGGCCTGTCCAGTCAGGTGAAAGACGTGCTCTCTGCCCGAGACCTTCCTACCTCTTTGAACGATCTCGTTCTACTGGCTACCAGAGTCGACAACCGGTTTTCCGAGAGAGAGGAGGAGGTCCGGCAAGAACGGCGACTAAGTTTGCCCCGTCGCCATCACCGTCTGTCACGCCAGTACCCCAGTTAACTCCTGAAGTTCCGATGCAGGTAGAACGAGCTCGCCTGACCCCTGATGAGAGAGCTCGCCGACTGGAGCCGAATCTCTGTCTCTATTGCGGTGGCTCTGATCACTTCCGGCAGAGATGTCCCCAACGTCCTCAGCGTCCAGGAAACGCTCGCTCCTAGGTCCGGTGGGAGAGGTCTCCCTAGGCGTGAATGCTACCTCTCCAAGGTTGTCTATGCCAGTCTCCATCCAGACACCCTCAGGACAAACGCACCAGACTACTGCCTTCATCGACTCTGGGTCTGCAGGCAGTTTCATTGCAGCCACATTGGTCCAAAGATGGCGGCTACCCGTGACACAGCTAGCCCGATCCCTGTCTATCTCCTCGGTCACAGGCGAGACTCTTACCGAAGCTGTACACTACCAGACTGCACCTCTAGTCCTCCAGGTAGGCGCTTTACATCAGGAGAAGATCTCCTTCTACGTCTTGCGCCATTCCTCTTCCGACATCCTGCTGGGCCTCCCTTGGCTGCAATTACATACCCCTAAGCTAGACTGGAGAACCGGGGAGATTCTCAGTTGGGGTCTGGACTGTCCTAACCGGTGCCTGAAGCCTCCTCAGCCCAAATGCTCTATGACGTCACCTGACTCCATCAAACCTCTACCCGGTCTACCAGCAGAATACCAAGACTTGGCTGACGTCTTTTCTGCCAAAGAGGCGGACTCTCTTCCCCCTCACCGGAGGTATGATTGTCCCATAGACCTCCTTCCTGGAACTTCTCCTCCACGAGGTCGGGTGTACTCTCTCTCCGTACCCGAGACTGAGGCCATGTCCTCCTACATCCGGGAGAACCTACAGAAGGGTTTCGTCCGCAAATCCACGTCTCCTGCTGGCGCAGGATTCTTCTTTGTGCAGAAGAAGGATGGTTCTCTCCGCCCATGCAGAGACTACCGGGGCCTAAATAAGGTGACAGTCAAGAACAGATATCCTCTTCCGCTTATCCCCGAACTATTCGACCGTCTCCGTGGAGCCAAGATCTTCTCTAAGCTGGACCTCAGGGGAGCATACAATTTAATCCGTATTCGTGAAGGAGACGAATGGAAGACCGCTTTTAACACCAGAGATGGGCACTACGAATACCTGGTCATGCCATTCGGCCTATGCAATGCCCTAACAGTTTTCCAGGAATTCGTCAACGACATATTCCGTGACCTCCTCTATGTCTGCGTCATCGTCTATCTTGACGACATTCTGGTCTTCTCCCCTGACCAGCAGACTTACGTGACACAAGTACGTCAGGTCCTACGTAGACTCCGGGCCAATCATTTGTACGCCAAGCTGGAGAAGTGCGTTTTCCATCAGCGCAGCCTTCCGTTTCTCGGGTATATTGTTTCCGACGGGGTTTACAAATTTATCCAGCCAAACTTTCAGCTGTTCTCCAGTGGCCACGTCCTGTGGGACTCAGAGCTATCTAATGCCTCCTAGGATTTGCCAACTACTATTGGCAGTTCATCCCACATTTCTCTACCCTGGTCGCACCCATCGTGGCTCTCACTAAGAAGAAGGTGGATCCCAGGCATTGGCCACCTGAGGCCGAGCAAGCCTTCACTAGCCTAAAGTCTGCCTTTGCCTCTGCTCCTGCTCTAGTCCGCCTGGATGCCACCAAGCCGTTTTCACTTGAGGTCGACGCATCTTCAGTGGGCGCTGGAGCCGTCCTCTCGCAGAGGGACGCATCAGGCAAGATCAGAACCTGATGGTTCTTCTCAAGGACTTTCTCCCCTGCCGAGAGGAACTATACTATTGGTGACCGAGAACTCTTGGCGATAAAATTGGCACTGGAGGAGTGGCGTCATCTCCTAGAGGGGGCTAGGCATCCGGTCAACATCTACACGGACCACAAGAACCTTCTCTACCTCCAATCGGCCCAACGCCTCAATCCCCGGCAAGCCAGGTGGTCGCTCTTCTTCTCACGATTCAACTTCGTAATTCATTTCCGCCCGGCTGAGAAGAACGTGAAAGCCGATGCACTGTCCCGAGCATCTGATGTTAGGGGGCAAGAGGAATCCCCTCGCCACATTATACCTCCCGATCGCCTAGTGCCAGTCGCCACATCTACTCTTCAGAGAATGCCTCCTATGTGCGCCCTGCACTTCGAAGACGAATTTTGAAGTGGGGTCATTCCTCTTTGGTGGCCGGGCATCCGGGAGTTCAAAAGACCGGGCAACTGATCTCCCGCCACTATTGGTGGCCCAGCCTACTCCAAGATGTCAAGGACTTTGTGGCTTCCTGTACCATCTGTGCCAGGAACAAGTCCTCCCGTCTAAGACCTGACAGCCTACTTCAGCCCTTTCCAGTTCCAGACCATCCCTGGTGCCATATAGGCATGGACTTATTCACAGATTTGCCTCCATCTGCGGGTAACACTGTCATTTGGGTTGTTACAGACCGCTTCTTCAAAGTGTCCCACTTCGTGGCTCTTCCTGGACTACCATCCGCTCCTCGCCTGGCCCAGTTGTTGTTTCAGCATATCTTCCGACTACATGGTCTTCCTCTTCATATTGTGTCAGACAGAGGCTCACAATTCGTCTCCAGATTCTGGCGTGCTCTCTGCTCTCAACTCCAAGTGAAGCTGGACTTCTCGTCAGCCTATCATCCACAGACCAACAGGCAAGTAGAAAGGGTCAATCAAGTCCTTGGCAATTATCTACAACACTTCGTCTCTGCTCGCCAGGACAACTGGTCCAGTCTGCTTCCATGGGCAGAGTTCCCCTACAACCATCTGGACTCGAGTTCCACAGGCAAGTCATCTTTCTATGTGGTCTATGGGCGTCACCCTCGTCCTCCTCTGCCTCTCTCTCCATCCTCTGAAGTCCCAGCATTGGAGGAATTGTTGTCTGACCTGCAGTCGATCTGGGAACAGACTCGACAATCTTTGCTCAAGGCATCTGACCGCATGAAGGACCAGGCAGATAAGAGAAGAAGACCCGCCACAAATTTTCTCCCAGGTGACAAAGTCTGGCTCTCGGCCAAATATGTCCGACTCAAGATTCCCAGCTACAAGTTGCGTCCTCGATTCCTCGGTCCTTTCTCGGTGCTAAAACGCATCAACCCAGTCACCTACAAACTCCGCCTACCCCCTACTATGCGGATTCCGAACGCCTTCCATGTTTCCCTCTTAAAGCCAGTGGTCCTCAACCGATTCTCCAATAAGTCTTCGTTCACTGCTCCACAAGCCGTCTCTGACGACGTCTACATTGTTAAAGACATTCTGGCCATGAAAACTGTCAGAGGAAGACGGTTCTTCCTAGTGGACTGGAGAGGATTTGACCTGGAGGAGAGGTCCTGGGAACCCGAGACTAACATCCTGGACCAAGATCTCATCAAGAAATTCCTGCAGGCAAGAAAGAGGGGGAGGCCAAAGAGGGGGGGGGGGTACTGTCACGGCCGCGGCAGCGTCCCGTGCTCCAGGCCGCCGCGACCTCTCTCCGCCACATGCAGCCGCCGGCGTCCATGTGCGCTGCTACCTGTTCGGGCCCGGGGGGCGCCTTACCTCGTCCCGCTCCTGTCTCCGTCTGTGCCGGCCGGCGCGCGCGTCCCCGCCTCCTAGGGCGCGCGCGCGCCGGCTGTCTCAGTTGTGATGGGCCAGCCGATCCTTAATTGGTAGTTGCACTAATCACCTCCTATAAATCCCAGCATGCCCTGTCCCTCGTGTTGGAGCCTCTACATGCTTCCCATAGCGTTTGGCCCAGCTCCCTGTTGTTCCTGACCTCAGTCCTTGTTCCTAGTTCCTGTCTGCTGTCCCGGTCCCTAGTCCCTGTCCGCTTCTTTACCCGTTGTTTCCTGAGTACTGTCTGCCACCTGCGATTACGCCTACAGACCTCTGCCTGCACCATCTCCTGCCTACTGCTCCTGCCACGCCTTGCCTGCCGTCACTAGCAACCAAGCCAGGGGTAGCGACCTGGGGGTCGCCTGCCGCAGCAAGTCCATCCCGCCTTGCGGCGGGCTCTGGTGAAAACCAGCGGCCCCTTAGACTCCGCTCCCTGGTGAGGTTAGTGCCATCGCTAGTGACGGTTCAGTGGATCCACGACTCCAGGCGTTACAAGCCTATAGTAAAAAGGAGTATAACAGAGATTAAGTTTAACTTTATAAAGAATATTAGTTACTAGGATGAGAAAACAAGGGGAGACGGAAGGATGTGTGTGAAGGATGGTATCGGGATGACGGGAGTACTGTGCTGTTTATGGCAGCGGAAGTCTTCGGTCAGGCCGGGGTCGGTGAACAGAGGCGCTTTGAGTATCGTCCTGTTAACTGATAAGAGTGGAAGCAGCTGCTTTCAGTCAGGTGTGCCCTTAGATGGGTACATCTGGTTGAGGGCCAAGATTGGGTGTGAGGTATGTGCTACTCCCCCTTGAATGGAATAACTTCTTGATGGTATTATTTGGAAAGAGGATTGGGTGTGAGGTGTGGGTTTGTCCCTGGCTCGGTGTTGGCCTGCCCTCCCCTTTCCCCCCGGCAGGCTGGGGGTGGGGCCCTGTCGCCATCCGGGTGTATGGAGTTTTTTAGGTAAGGTAGTGGGATTGGGGAGGATGGTGGAAGTTTTGATTTATATTAATTACTTGAAGATGGGTTTGGCGCCCTACAGGTTTTGCTGCACTGGGTGGTGCTAAGGTATTGTGAAGAAATATTTATACTCACTAAGAAGGCCAGGATGAGTTTTGGTTTTGTTGTTTGATTTTTTTTTTTTTTCTTCGTTTGTGAGATAAAGGATACTATCTCTCTTTGACTGTATTGGGATTTTAGATGTTATAATGCTTGAAATGATATTGGGAAAAAAAACAAAACATATATCATATATCTAGCTGCTGTGTTATCAGGGTTATGCAGTTACTATACATTATATACCACATGCTGCTATACTGTACAGGAACTTATATATCACATATCCAGCTGCTGTGTTATCAGGGTTATACAGTTACTATACATTATATACCACATGTTGCTATACTGTACAGTAACTTATATATCACATATCCAGCTGCTGTGTTATCAGGGTTATACAGTTACTATACATTATACACCACATGCTGCTATACTGTACAGTAACTTATATATCACATATCCAGCTGCTGTGTTATCAGGGTTATACAGTTACTATACATTATACACCACATGCTGCTATACTGTACAGTAACATATATATCACATATCCAGCTGCTGCTGTGTTATCAGGGTTATGCAGTTACTATACATTATATACCACATGCTGCTATACTGTACAGGAACTTATATATCACATATCCAGCTGCTGTGTTATCAGGGTTATACAGTTACTATACATTATATACCACATGCTGATTGCTATACTGTACAGTAACTTATATATCACATATCCAGCTGCTGTGTTATCAGGGTTATACAGTTACTATACATTATACACCACATGCTGCTATACTGTACAGTAACTTATATATCACATATCCAGCTGCTGTGTTATCAGGGTTATACAGTTATTATACATTATATACCACATGCTGCTATACTGTACAGTAACTTATATATCACATATCCAGCTGCAGTGTTATCAGGGTTATACAGTTACTATACATTATACACCACATGCTGCTATACTGTACAGTAACTTATATATCACATATCCAGCTGCTGCAGTGTTATTAGGGTTATACAGTTACTATACATTATACACCACATGCTGCTATACTGTACAGTAACTTATATATCACATATCCAGCTGCTGTGTTATCAGGGTTATACAGTTACTATACATTATACACCACATGCTGCTATACTGTACAGTAACTTATATATCACATATCCAGCTGCTGTGTTATCAGGGTTATACAGTTACTATACATTATACACCACATGCTGCTATACTGTACAGTAACTTATATATCACATATCCAGCTGCTGCTGTGTTATCAGGGTTATACAGTTACTATACATTATATACCACATGCTGATTGCTATACTGTACAGTAACTTATATATCACATATCCAACTGCTGTGTTATCAGGGTTATACAGTTACTATACATTATATACTACATGCTGATTGCTATACTGTACAGTAACTTATATATCACATATCCAGCTGCTGTGTTATCAGGGTTATACAGTTACTATACATTATACACCACATGCTGATTGCTATACTGTACAGTAACTTATATATCACATATCCAGCTGCTGCTGTGTTATCAGGGTTATACAGTTACTAAACATTATACACCACATGCTGCTATACTGTACAGTAACTTATATATCACATATCCAGCTGCTGCTGTGTTATCAGGGTTATACAGTTACTATACATTATATACCACATGCTGCTATACTGTACAATAACTTATTTATCACATATCCAGCTGCTGCTGTGTTATCAGGGTTATACAGTTACTATACATTATATACCACATGCTGCTATACTGTACAGTAACTTATTTATCACATATCCAGCTGCTGCTGTGTTATCAGGGTTATACAGTTACTATACATTATATACCACATGCTGCTATACTGTACAGTAACTTATATATTACATATCCAGCTGCTGTGTTATCAGGGTTATGCAGTTACTATACATTATATACCACATGCTGCTATACTGTACAGTAACTTATATATCACATATCCAGCTGCTGTGTTATCAGGGTTATACAGTTACTATATATTATACACCACATGCTGATTGCTATACTGTACAGTAACTTATACATTACATATCCCACTGCTGTGTTATCAGGGTTATACAGTTACTATACATTATATACCACATGCTGCTATACTGTACAGTAACTTATATATCACATATCCAGCTGCTGTGTTATCAGGGTTATACAGTTACTATACATTATATACCACATGCTGCTATACTGTGCAGTAACTTATATATCACAGATTCAGCTGCTGTGTTATAAGGGTTATACAGTTACTATACATTATATACCACATGCTGCTAAACTGTACAGTAACTTATATATCACATATCCAGCTGCTGTGTTATCAGGGTTATACAGTTACTATACATTATATACCACATGCTGCTATACTGTACAGTAACATATATCACATATCCAGCTGCTGTGTTATCAGGGTTATACAGTTACTATACATTATATACCACATGCTGATTGCTATACTGTACAGTAACTTATATATCACATATCCAGCTGCTGCTGTGTTATCAGGGTTATACAGTTACTATACATTATATACCACATGCTGCTATACTGTACTGTAACTTATATATCACATATCCAGCTGCTGTGTTATCAGGGTTATACAGTTACTATACATTATACACCACATGCTGATTGCTATACTGTACAGTAACTTGTACATCACATATCCAGCTGCTGTGTTATCAGGGTTATACAGTTACTATACATTATATACCACATGCTGCTATACTGTACAGTAACTTATATATCACATATCCAGCTGCTGCTGTGTTATCAGGGTTATACAGTTACTATACATTATATACCACATGCTGCTATACTGTACAGTAACTTATATATCACATATCCAGCTGCTGTGTTATCAGGGTTATACAGTTACTATACATTATATACCACATGCTGCTATACTGTACAGTAACTTATATATCACATATCCAGCTGCTGCTGTGTTATAAGGGTTATACAGTTACTATACATTATATACCACATGCTGCTATACTGTACAGTAATTTATATATCACATATCCAGCTGCTGCTGTGTTATCAGGGTTATACAGTTACTATACATTATACACCACATGCTGCTATACTGTACAGGAGCTTATATATCACATATCCAGCTGCAGTGTTATCAGGGTTATACAGTTACTATACATTATACACCACATGCTGCTATACTGTACAGTAACTTATATATCACATATCCAACTGCTGTTATCAGGGTTATACAGTTACTATATATTATATACCACATGTTGCTATACTGTACAGTAACTTATGATATCACATATTCAGCTGCAGTGTAATCAGGGTTATCCAGTTACTATACATTATGCACCACATGCTGATTTCTATACTGTACAGTAACTTATATATCACATATCCAGCTGCAGTGTAATCAGGGTTATACAGTTACTATACATTATACACCACATGCTGCTATACTGTACAGTAACTTATATATCACATATCCAGCTGCTGCTGTGTTATCAGGGTTATACAGTTACTATACATTATATACCACATGCTGATTGCTATACTGTACAGTAACTTATATTTCCCTTACGTCCCATTGGCATCACAACATATGGGGTAAATTCGCCCCTGCGAGCCCCTGGGACGAAGGAATATTTAATGAAAAAATAACAATTAAATTTTAATCCCCTCCTCCATGAGGTATAAATAGGCTCCACCTCCCCCTAGACCTCAGTCTTTTTTTACTTCGTCGCTGTTAGCCCTAGGGGACTTTGTCCCTCCTCCGTTTTTATGCTTTGTTACCTGTTGCATTCAGGTTTTCTCTCCAGGTAATGATTGCTGGGATGCCGCTGGAGCCGGTGTCCAGGTAGTATCCTGATATTTGCTTCTGCAGGTCTTAGCTTTTAAGTTTTTCTTACCTAGTGCGTCTTGGAACGCACTCTGCGTGTCACCCGAGCCGCTGGCTTTTCTTCCAGTCGCGTTCGACTGTGGAACGCATCGGCGGTGCGTGCGTCTCAGCACTGCGGCATCAGCGTCATGTAACTTCCGGGGGCCGGCAGCGGCGCGCGCTCTCTGCACGCCGGATTAGCTGTGTGTCCAAGGCAGAAGGTAAGCTGTTGCTACCTCTAGGTCTGGCTGTTTTCCTCTGGAAGGATTTTCTGTGGCTCGTCCGGATCTAATAGAAATCATCTGAGTGCAAAGTGCTGTGATCTCTCTTCTATATACTTAAAAGTAAGTGTTGCTGCCACCTAGTGTCTCTTTGCGATATCACTCTAGCCAGGCTAGTGGTTTATATGTATTGTAATACATTGATTATTTGCAGATGTCTGAAATGGAGACCAGTCCTGCTGCTGGCAAAAGACCTTCTAAGGAAGCACTTCATGTGCCGAGTGTGAGACTCTACCTGACGGCTATGGATACCGTAGGAGGATCATTTTTTCCAGATAAGATTCATCCTTTCTTTCATAAAAATATTTATGAATGCCTAAAAATATTTATAATGCCTAAGTACGCTGTCCTTCATGCAGACCTAAACCTATGAGGAGCCTGATGTTCAGGATGTAGTTGTATGGGTCAAGGACTATGTGCAAAAGACTTTAGCGGCTAATGAGAATCGCCGCCCGTGTCCTAAGATAAAGACCAAATGGAGTATTTTTCTCTCTCTACTCCCAGCCTGTGAGTATATTACTTTATGGCTGTAGGATTATGGTCATTTTCAGTTTTACTGTGATTGATGAAGTTAACTCATCATCTTCTTCTGAAACCTCTTCTACTTCTGAAGATGAGAAAGAATTATTCAGGGGGTATTTCACAGCTGATAGAATTCACAAGCTCTGCTAAGCTGTGCAAGCTGAAATACACCCTGAGGAAATAGAAGAGGATAGGATTGGTCCTCCTCAAAAAAGCCTAGGGCTTTTTCTGTGGGTAAGACTTCATTGTCTATGTTACAGGCGGCAAGGAACCGGAAAAGGCTCCGGGTTTGAGCAAGAGGTTTAAGACCTTATATGTTCTCAAGGAAGAACAATGTAAGGACTGGATTGAGCCTCCAAAGGTGGACCCGGCCATAGCCAAACTGTCAAAATGTACTGTGCTGCCTGCGGAGGACGGATCCAATCTTAAGGATCCGATGGATAGAAGGGTGGAGGTAGCCCTCAAGAGATCATATACGGCAGCGGCAGCCCAAGGGGCAGTCTCCATTTCTTCTTTTGAGGTTTCTAGAAGCCTAAGAAGATGGCTGACCAAGGTCCAGGAAAATTTGGAAGGTAGAGCTAGCAGGGACAAGGTCCTTCGCTCCTTAAAAAAGGTCATTATGGCCATTGACTTCCTCTGCGATGATGCATCTCAGGGAACCAGGTTAGCGTAAAAAAACTAGTACGCTCTCAACCGCTGCCGAAGGGCGCTATGGTTAAAACCCTGGGTTGGAGATGCTAACTCCAAAATTCAGCTCTGTAATATGGAGGTCCAGCCAGGTAGGCTGTTTGGCTCTGAGCTGGATAAATTAATGGAGGAATTGTCTGACAAGGAGGGGAAGTCCCTACCATTGTCCTATAAGAGCGGTGATTCCTTTCGCAGAGCAAAATCTCCTCAGCGAGGCAAAGAGAGATACCAGTACAGAGGTCGAGGAAGAAACTATTCCAGAAGAGGTTCTGGGAAGCAGCAGAATAAGGACACCAACAAGAAACCAGACTTCTGACGCAGAAGCTGTCCAGTAGGAACACGTCTGAGTTTGTTTCTCCCTGCCTGGGAAGAATTAAGAAAAGATCACTGGGTGTTAAATATTATTCAAAATGGTTATGTCCTTCATTTATCATCTCTTCCTCCTCCAAGATTTCTTCTGTCAAGAAATCTTAAGCCAGAAAGACACTTAGTCCTAGAGACAGAAATTCTTTACCTCCTTTCCATTGAGGCTCTAGAGGATGTTCCTCTATCAGAGATCGGTCAGGGAGTTTACTCCCCAGTGTTACTAGTGCTGAAGCCATCCGGAAATTGGAGGCTTATTATAGATTTGCGATATCTCAACAGGTGCATCGTAAAGAAGACGTTCCACATGGAGAACATAAGATCGGTAAAATCTATCCTCCAGGAGGGAGATTTTATGGTCACCATAGATCTACAGGATGCATATCTTCATGTACCGATTCTGAAGGCTCACAGGAGAGCCTTCGCCATCCAAATCCAGGGGAAGGTAAGACACTTACAATTCAAAGTCCTTCCATCCGGAATACCTCCGCACCCTTTGTTTTCACAAAGGTAGTGTCACCATGATGGTTCGCTTCCGTTTACAGGGGATAAAGTTATCCCTTACCTGGACGATTGGTTGATTATGACTCAGACTCAGGATCTTCTGAGAGTTCAGTTGTGTCCAGGACATACACAATTAGGTTGGCTTATCAACATAGAGAAATCAGACTTAATTCCTAATTCCTCCTCGTCAGGTATCCATAAGAACATAAATGCGCTTTCTAGGGCTCCTTGCCTCAGCTGCGGACGCGGTGCCATGGGCGTTATGGCACATGAGATTTCTTCAGAGAGAAGCACTAACAGTATGGAACCGAGGACTGAAGGACTTGGATGCGATGATGTTCTATCGACTCAAACAAGACATTCTCTAATGTGGTGGAGACAAGTCAAACATGGAGTTTTATTTTCAGAACCACACTGGGTAACCATCACGACAGATGCTTCAGGAACAGGTTGGGGAGCTCATCCGACAGTCATCACGACTGCAGGATCTTGGAGTCAACAGGAATCCGCTCTGCCCTCCAACGCGAGGGAGCTCAGAGCGATTTACCTAGCTCTTCTTCATTTTTCTCCTCCTATTTTACAGAGAGCAGTCAGAATCCGGATGAACGACATGACCTGTGTGGCGTACCTAAACAGGGAGGTACCAGATCCCCTTCTCTCCTCAGGGAAGTAGAGAAGTTTTTTCTGTTGGGCAGAAACCAGAATAACCAGACTCTCTGCCATTCATATCAGGGGTGTCGACAATATATTGGCGGATTGAGTCGAGGCCTGACATTACCGGGGCAATGGTCTCTCTCAAGGAGAGTGTTCATTCAGTTAACCCAGAGGTGGGGGCTTCCTCAGAGAGACCTCATGGCATCAGCAAGCAATGCCAAACTGAGGAATTTCTGTTCCCTTTACAGGGCGGACAATCCCACGGTAGTGGACTCAATGACAATACCATGGACATACCAGCTGGCGTATATCTTTCCTCCCATAGCCATGATTCCCAGAGTTTGATGAAGATCAGTTGTCAGTGATAATAATAACTTCCTTCTGGCCGAAGAGGGCATGGTTCACCCTGCCCATGAATATGAGCAGAGGGGAATTTTGGAGATTACCTCTGCATCCGGATCTAATATTCCAGGGTCAACATCTGTGCAGGAATCTTTCCAGCCTCAGCTTGACAGCTCGGAGACTGAGAGGACCGTATTGGACTCTAGTTTTTCTGAGAAGGTATAGTATACTCTTTCTCACGCTCGTAGTTGCACTACAAATAAATCTTATGCACGGATTTGGAAGATTTTCAAGATTGGTGTGCAAGCAGGAGTATTGATGGACTTAAACCTTCTACTCCACAGTCATTGGAGTTTTTACAGGAAGGCTTCTATAAAGGATTAAAACCTAGTTCCATCAAGGTGCAGATAGAAGCCCTCTCTGCACACCTAAACTCACGTTTCTTTCAGATCTTGGAGGTAAGAATTTTGTTAAGGCCTAACCTGGACTAACCTGAGACTAGGCCTAACCTGGACTAACCTTAGACTAGGCCTAACCTGGTAAAGCAGGTAGACCCATGGGACTTATCCTTTGTGTTGAGACGCCTGTGTCTTCCTCCTTTTAAGCCTTGGGAGTAAGTAGACTTCAAGTTAACATTGAAAGTTTCTCTTTTACTAGCCATTACCTCTGCTAAGAGAGTTGGAGAACTTCAAGCCCTTGGCTCCGCACCTCCATACGTGATTTTTTTCCCAAGACAAAGTTATCCTTAGGTTCCTTCCAGGATTCCTGCCTATGGTGGCTTGATTTGCCAACATCAACCAGCCAATAGTATTGCCTGTATTTTCTCCTACTGGATCATCTAAAGAAGACTTGGATCTTTCTTTATTGGACGTATCCAGAGCTATCAAGATCTATCTACATAGAGTAGGTGATTTTCGTAAAGACGAGAATTTCTTTATCCCTTTCACAGGAAAGAACAAGGGGAGAAAGGCTTCAAAACCTTCAATATCCAGATGGATCTGTGACTCCATTGCCTTATGTTACTCCTCTGCTGATCTGGATCCACCAGAATTTACCAGGGCTCACTCTACTAGAGCTGTGGCCTCCACTTGGGCAGAGCGTGCCGCTGTGCCACTTGAGGACATATGCCAGGCAGCTACCTGGTCGTCTTTGACTACCTTTGTGAGATATTTCAGGCTGGATACTTCTTTCTTGTCAAGAGCAACCTTTGCAAGATCTGTTCTTAATGCGGACGTAATAAATAACCCGCCCATTGGGGATAATGCTTGCTAATTCCCCATATGTTGTGATGCCAATGGGACGTAAGGGAAGCTAAAATTATTATGTTAATTTGTTTTCCCTAAGACCCATTGGCATCACAAGACTCCCTCCCTGTGTTTTATGTTTCTTTATAATTAGACTGAGGTCTAGGGGGAGGTGGAGCCTATTTATACCTCATGGAGGAGGGGATTAAAATTTAATTGTTATTTTTTCATTAAATATTCCTTCGTCCCAGGGGCTCGCAGGGGCGAATTTACCCCATATGTTGTGATGCCAATGGGTCTTAGGGAAAACAAATTAACATAATAATTTTAGCATCACATATCCCACTGCTGTGTTATCAGGGTTATACAGTTACTATACATTATATACCACATGCTGCTATACTGTACAGTAAGTTATATATCACATATCCAGCTGCTGTGTTATTAGGGTTATACAGTTACTATACATTATATACCACATGCTGCTATACTGTACAGTAACTTATATATCACATATCCAGCTGCTGTGTTATCAGGGTTATACAGTTACTATACATTATATACCACATGCTGCTATACTGTACAGTAACTTATATATCACATATCCAGCTGCTGTGTTATCAGGGTTATACAGTTACTATACATTATACACCACATGCTGATTGCTATACTGTACAGTAACTTATATATCACATATCCAGCTGCTGTGTTATCAGGGTTATACAGTTACTATACATTATACACCACATGCTGCTATACTGTACAGTAACTTATATATCACATATCCAGCTGCTGCTGTGTTATCAGGGTTATACAGTTACTATACATTATATACCACATGCTGCTATACTGTACAGTAACTTATATATCACATATCCAGCTGCTGTGTTATCAGGGTTATACAGTTACTATACATTATATACTACATGCTGCTATACTGTACAGTAACTTATATATCACATATCCAGCTGCTGTGTTATCAGGGTTATACAGTTACTATACATTATACACCACATGCTGATATACTGTACAGTAACTTATATATCACATATCCAGCTGCTGTGTTATCAGGGTTATACAGTTACTATACATTATATACCACATGCTGCTATACTGTACAGTAACATATATATCACATATTCAACTGCTGTGTTATCAGGGTTATACAGTTACTATACATTATTTACCACATGCTGCTATATTGTACAGTAACTTATATATCACATATCCAGGTGCTGCTGTGTTATCAGGGTTATACAGTTACTATACATTATATACCACATGCTGATTGCTATACAGTACAGTAACTTATATATCACATATCCCACTGCTGTGTTATCAGGGTTATACAGTTACTATACATTATATACCACATGCTGCTATACTGTACAGTAACTTATAAATCACATATCCCACTGCTGTGTTATCAGGGTTATACAGTTACTATACATTATATAACACATGCTGCTATACTGTACAGTAACTTTTATATTACATATCCAGCTGCTGTGTTATCAGGGTTATACAGTTACTATACATTATATACCACATGCTGCTATACTGTACAGTAACTTATATATCACATATCCAGCTGCTGTGTTATCAGGGTTATACAGTTACTATACATTATATACCACATGCTGATTGCTATACTGTACAGTAACTTATATACTGTATCACATATCCAGCTGCTGCTGTGTTATCAGGGTTATACAGTTACTATACATTATATACCACATGCTGATTGCTATACTGTACAGTAACCTATATATCACATATCCAGCTGCTGTGTTATCAGGGTTATACAGTTACTATACATTATACACCACATGCTGCTATACTGTACAGTAACTTATATATCACATATCCAGCTGCTGTGTTATCAGGGTTATACAGTTACTATACATTATACACCACATGCTGCTATACTGTACAGTAACTTATATATCACATATCCAGCTGCTGTGTTATCAGGGTTATACAGTTACTATACATTATACACCACATACTGCTATACTGTACAGTAACTTATATACTGTATCACATATCCAGCTGCTGCTGTGTTATCAGGGTTATACAGTTACTATACATTATATACCACATGCTGATTGCTATACTGTACAGTAACCTATATATCACATATCAAGCTGCTGTGTTATCAGGGTTATACAGTTACTATACATTATACACCACATGCTGCTATACTGTACAGTAACTTATATATCACATATCCAGCTGCTGTGTTATCAGGGTTATACAGTTACTATACATTATACACCACATGCTGCTATACTGTACAGTAACTTATATATCACATATCCAGCTGCTGTGTTATCAGGGTTATACAGTTACTATACATTATACACCACATACTGCTATACTGTACAGTAACTTATATATCACATATCCCGCTGCTGTGTTATCAGGGTTATACAGTTACTATACATTATACACCACATGCTGCTATACTGTACAGTAACTTATATATCACATATTCAGCTGCTGCTGTGTTATCCGGGTTATACGGTTACTATACATTATATACCACATGCTGCTATACTGTACAGTAACTTATATATCACATATCCAGCTCCTGTGTTATCAGGGTTATACAGTTACTATAAATTATACACCACATGCTGCTATACTGTACAGTAACTTATATATCACATATCTAGCTGCTGTGTTATCAGGGTTATACAGTTACTATACATTATACACCACATGCTGATTGCTAAACTGTACAGTAACTTATATATCACACATCCAGCTGCTGTGTTATCAGGGTTATACAGTTACTATACATTATACACCACATGCTGCTATACTGTACAGTAACTTATATATCACATATCCAGCTGCTGCTGTGTTATCAGGGTTATACAGTTACTATACATTATATACCACATGCTGCTATACTGTACAGTAACTTATATATCACATATCCAGCTGCTGCTGTGTTATCAGGGTTATACAGTTACTATACATTATACACCACATGCTGCTATACTGTACAGTAACATACATCACATATCCAGCTCCTGTGTTATCAGGGTTATACAGTTACTATACATTATACACCACATGCTGCTATACTGTACAGTAACATATATCACATATCCAGCTGCTGTGTTATCAGGGTTATACAGTTACTATACATTATACACCACATGCTGCTATACTGTACAGTAACTTATATATCACATATCCAGCTGCTGCTGTGTTATCAGGGTTATACAGTTACTATACATTATATACCACATGCTGCTATACTGTACAGTAACTTATATATCACATATCCAGCTGCTGCTGTGTTATCAGGGTTATACAGTTACTAAACATTATACACCACATGCTGCTATACTGTACAGTAACATACATCACATATCCAGCTCCTGTGTTATCAGGGTTATACAGTTACTATACATTTTATACCACATGCTGATTGCTATACTGTACAGTAACATATCACATATCCAGCTGCTGCTGTGTTATCAGGGTTATACAGTTACTATACATTATATACCACATGCTGCTATACTGTACAGTAACTTATATATCACATATCCAGCTGCTGTGTTATCAGGGTTATACAGTTACTATACATTATATACCACATGCTGCTATACTGTACAGTAACTTATATATCACATATCCAGCTGCTGTGTTATCAGGGTTATACAGTTACTATACATTATACACCACATGCTGCTATACTGTACAGTAACTTATATATCACATATCCAGCTGCTGTGTTATCAGGGTTATACAGTTACTATACATTATATACCACATGCTGCTATACTGTACAGTAACTTATATATCACATATCCAGCTGCTGCTGTGTTATCAGGGTTATACAGTTACTATACATTATATACCACATGCTGCTATACTGTACAGTAACTTATATATCACATATCCAGCTGCTGTGTTATCAGGGTTATACAGTTACTATACATTATATACCACATGCTGATTGCTATACTGTACAGTAACTTATATATCACATATCCAGCTGCTGCTGTGTTATCAGGGTTATACAGTTACTATACATTATATACCACATGCTGCTATACTGTACAGTAACTTATATATCACATATCCAGCTGCTGTGTTATCAGGGTTATACAGTTACTATACATTATACACCACATGCTGATATACTGTACAGTAACTTATATATCACATATCCAGCTGCTGTGTTATCAGGGTTATACAGTTACTATACATTATATACCACATGCTGCTATACTGTACAGTAACATATATATCACATATTCAACTGCTGTGTTATCAGGGTTATACAGTTACTATACATTATTTACCACATGCTGCTATATTGTACAGTAACTTATATATCACATATCCAGGTGCTGCTGTGTTATCAGGGTTATACAGTTACTATACATTATATACCACATGCTGATTGCTATACAGTACAGTAACTTATATATCACATATCCCACTGCTGTGTTATCAGGGTTATACAGTTACTATACATTATATACCACATGCTGCTATACTGTACAGTAACTTATATATCACATATCCCACTGCTGTGTTATCAGGGTTATACAGTTACTATACATTATATAACACATGCTGCTATACTGTACAGTAACTTTTATATTACATATCCAGCTGCTGTGTTATCAGGGTTATACAGTTACTATACATTATATACCACATGCTGATTGCTATACTGTACAGTAACTTATATACTGTATCACATATCCAGCTGCTGCTGTGTTATCAGGGTTATACAGTTACTATACATTATATACCACATGCTGCTATACTGTACAGTAACTTATATATCACATATCCAGCTGCTGCTGTTTTATCAGGGTTATACAGTTACTATACATTATATACCACATGCTGCTATACTGTACAGTAACTTATATATCACATATCCAGCTGCTGTGTTATCAGGGTTATACAGTTACTATACATTATATACCACATGCTGCTATACTGTACAGTAACTTATATATCACATATCCAGCTGCTGCTGTGTTATCAGGGTTATACAGTTACTAAACATTATACACCACATGCTGCTATACTGTACAGTAACATACATCACATATCCAGCTCCTGTGTTATCAGGGTTATACAGTTACTATACATTTTATACCACATGCTGATTGCTATACTGTACAGTAACATATCACATATCCAGCTGCTGCTGTGTTATCAGGGTTATACAGTTACTATACATTATATACCACATGCTGCTATACTGTACAGTAACTTATATATCACATATCCAGCTGCTGTGTTATCAGGGTTATACAGTTACTATACATTATATACCACATGCTGCTATACTGTACAGTAACTTATATATCACATATCCAGCTGCTGTGTTATCAGGGTTATACAGTTACTATACATTATACACCACATGCTGCTATACTGTACAGTAACTTATATATCACATATCCAGCTGCTGTGTTATCAGGGTTATACAGTTACTATACATTATATACCACATGCTGCTATACTGTACAGTAACTTATATATCACATATCCAGCTGCTCTGTTATCAGGGTTATACAGTTACTATACATTATACACCACATGCTGCTATACTGTACAGTAACTTATATATCACATATCCAGCTGCTGTGTTATCAGGGTTATACAGTTACTATACATTATATACCACATGCTGCTATACTGTACAGTAACTTATATATCACATATCCAGCTGCTGTGTTATCAGGGTTATACAGTTACTATACATTATATACCACATGCTGCTATACTGTACAGTAACTTATATATCACATATCCAGCTGCTGCAGTGTTATCAGGGTTATACAGTTACTATACATTATATACCACATGCTGCTATACTGTACAGTAACTTATATATCACATATCCAGCTGCTCTGTTATCAGGGTTATACAGTTACTATACATTATATACCACATGCTGCTATACTGTACAGTAACTTATATATCACATATCCAGCTGCTGCTGTGTTATCAGGGTTATACAGTTACTATACATTATACACCACATGCTGATTGCTATACTGTACAGTAACATATATCACATATCCAGCTGCTGTGTTATCAGGGTTATACAGTTACTATACATTATACACCACATGCTGCTATACTGTACAGTAACTTATATATCACATATCCAGCTGCTGCTGTGTTATCAGGGTTATACAGTTACTATACATTATATACCACATGCTGCATTACTGTACAGTAACTTATAATATCACAGGTTCTGCTGCCTCTCATTGTTCTCATTGTACCCCACCCTCCTCATAGTAATACACTATATATATATCTATCCCCCACCCTCCTCATAGTAATACACTATATATATATATCCCACCCTCCTCATAGTAATACACTATATATATATATATGTATATATATATATATATATATATATATACCCCACCCTCCCCATAGTAATACACTACATATATATATATACCGCACCCTCCTCATAGTAATACACTATATATATACCTATCCCCCACCCTCCTCATAGTAATACACTATATATATATATATATATATATATATATATATATATACACCCCACCCTCCTCATAGTAATACACTATATATATATATATCCCACCCTCCTCATAGTAATACACTATATATATATATATATATACCCCACCCTCCTCATAGTAATACACTATATATATATATATATATATATATCACTCTCCTCATAGTAATACAATATATATATATATATATATATATATATATATATATATATATATATACATATATATATATATATATATATACTCCTCCCTCTTTAGTGTATAGAATTATACAGACAAGACTGTGGGGGCTATAGCCTCCTCTCCTATACACCACACTTGTGGGCCCTATATATGAAGGCCGTACTCTGCCCTATGGACTCCATAGCATAATGCAGAGAGGGCTGAGGTGACAGAAAGCAGATTGAGCTATGGACTCTGGGGCATTGTGGGTAAGCATGACGGGCCGGGTTACATGCCGCCTCCATGCGTGTCCTCCTGCCATATCTGACAGCGTCCAGTAAACCAGCACAACCAGCCGGGCCTGTTCTCCTCAGCGTGGGCGGCGGCCTCCTCTCCGGTCACTATGGACACCAATCTGTCAGGCTCCAGGCCTGGTAGCTGCAGAATCTTCCAGATTTGTGTCCTGGCCAGGTGGAGATTGGGGACATAGTCACCTGGTGTGGGAAGGGTGCC
The DNA here is from genome assembly GCA_027789725.1 of Dendropsophus ebraccatus. NCBI lineage: Eukaryota > Metazoa > Chordata > Amphibia > Anura > Hylidae > Dendropsophus > Dendropsophus ebraccatus. The sequence goes on along the minus strand of JAQFWZ010000047.1, from coordinate 1,035,122 downwards.
GTGTTTCCCCCATCTATAATATGCAATAACACCAGTGTGAATAACCCACCCAAACACCAGCAGGCTCTACCTGCAGACCTCCCATGTGTCTGATAGGGTCTGGGGCCATCTAGTGATGTCTGGTCGATAGTGGTGAGTCTAACTAATACGGACCCCGAAACTAATACAGACCCCACACCAGACCCCATAACTAGTACAGACCCCAAACTAGACCCCGGAACTAGTACAGACGCAAGACCCCGAAAACTAATACAGACCCCAGACCCCGGAACTAGTACAGACCCAAGACCCCGAAACTAATACAGACCCCAGACCCCGAAACTAGTACAGACCCCAGACCAGACCCCATAACTAGTACAGACCCCAAACTAGACCCCGGAACTAGTACAGACCCAAGACCCCGAAACTAATACAGACCCCAGACCCCTAAACTAATACAGACCCCAAACCAGACCCTAAAACTAGTACAGACCCCAAACTAGACCCCGGAACTAGTACAGACGCAAGACCCCGAAAACTAATACAGACCCCAGACCCCGGAACTAGTACAGACCCAAGACCCCGAAACTAATACAGACCCCAGACCCCTAAACTAAAACAGACCCCAAACCAGACCCCAAAACTAACACAAACCCCTAAACTAATACAGAACCCAAAACTAGTACAGACCCCAGACCAGACCCCGGAACTAGTACAAACCCCAGACCAGACCCCAGAACTAATACAAACCCCAACCAGACCCAAAACTAATACAGACCCCAGACCCCTAAACAATACAGACCCCACACCAGACCCTGAAACTAATACAGACCCCAAACCAGACCCCAGAACTAGTACAGACCCCAGACCAGACCCTGGAACTAATACAGACCCCAAACCCCGAAACTAATACAGACCCCAACCAGACCCCAGAAATTAATACAGACCCCAAACCAGACCCTGGAACTAATAGACCCCAAACCAGACCCCGAAACTAATACAGACCCCAAACCAGACCCCGAAAATAATACAGACCCCAAACCCCGAAACTTATATAGACCCCAGACCCGAAACTAATACAGACCCCAGACCCCGAAAATAATACAGACCCCAAACCCCGAAACTTATATAGACCCCAGACCCGAAACTAATACAGACCCCAGACCCCGAAAATAATACAGACCCCAAACCCCGAAACTTATATAGACCCCAGACCCGAAACTAATACAGACCCCAAACCCCGAAACTAATACAGACCCCAAACCCCGAAACTTATACAGACCCCAGACCCGAAACTAATACAGACCCCACACCAGACCCCGAAACTAATACAGACCCCAAACCCCGAAACTTATACAGACCCCAGACCCGAAACTAATACAGACCCCACACCAGACCCCGAAACTAATACAGACCCCAAACCCCGAAACTAATACAGACCCCAGACCCCGAAACTAATACAGTCCCCAAACCAGACCCCGAAACTAATACAGACCCCAGACCAGACCTCAGAACTAATACAGACCCTAGACCCCGAAACTAATACAGACCCCAAACCAGACCCCGAAACTAATACAGTCCCCAAACCAGACCCCGAAACTAATACAGTCCCCAAACCAGACCCCGAAACTAATACAGTCCCCAAACCAGACCCCGAAACTAATACAGACCCCAGACCAGACCTCAGAACTAATACAGACCAGACCCCGAAACTAATACAGACCCCAAACCAGACCCCGAAACTAATACAGACCCCAGACCCCTAAACAATACAGACACCAGACCCGGAAACTAATACAGACCCCAAACCAGACCCTGGAACTAATACAGACCGCAGACCAGACCCCGGAACTAATACAGACCCCAGACCCCGAAACTAATACAGACCCCAAACCAGACCCCGGAACTAATACAGACTCTAAACCCCAAAACTTATACAGACCCCAACCAGACTCCGAAACTAATACAGACCCCAAACGAGACCCCGGAACTAATACAGACCCCAAACCAGACCCCAAACCAGACCCCAAAACTAATACAGACCCCAGACCCCTAAACAATACAGACCCCAAACCTTACCCGGAAACTAATACAGACCCCAAACCAGACCCCAGGACTAATACAGACCCTAGACCAGACCCGAAACTAAAACAAACCCCAAACCAGACCCCGAAACTAATACAGACCCCAAACCAGACCCCGAAACTAATACAGACCCCAGACCCCTAAACAATACAGACACCAGACCCGGAAACTAATACAGACCCCAAACCAGACCCTGGAACTAATACAGACCCCAGACCAGACCCCGGAACTAATACAGACCCCAGACCCCGAAACTAATACAGACCCCAAACCAGACCCCGGAACTAATACAGACTCTAAACCCCGAAACTTATACAGACCCCAACCAGACTCCGAAACTAATACAGACCCCAAACGAGACCCCGGAACTAATACAGACCCCAAACCAGACCCCAAAACTAATACAGACCCCAGACCCCTAAACAATACAGACCCCAAACCTTACCCGGAAACTAATACAGACCCCAAACCAGACCCCAGGACTAATACAGACCCTAGACCAGACCCTGGAACTAATACAGACCCCAAACCAGACCCCGAAACTAATACAGACCCCAAACCCCGAAACTTATACAGACCCCAACCAGACCCGAAACTAATACAGACCCCAGACACCAAAACTAATACAGTCCCCAAACCAGACCCAGAAACTAATACAGACCCCAGACCAGACCCCTAAACTAATAGACCCCATACCAGGCCTCTAAATACAGACCCCAGACCAGACCCCTAAACTAATACAGACCCCAGACCAGACCCCTAAACTAATACAGACCCCAGACCCCAAAACTAATGCAGACCCCAGACCAGACCTCAAAACTAATACAGACCCCAGACCAGACCCTGAAACTAATACAGACCCCAGACCAGATCCCTAATCTAATACAGACCCCAAACCAGACCCCGAAACTAATACAGACCTTAAACCAGACCCCGGAACTAATACAGACCCCAAACCAGACCCGAAACTAATACAGACCCCAGACCCCGAATCTAATACAGATCCCAGACCCCGAAACTAATACAGACCCCGAATCTAATACAGATCCCAGACCCCGAAACTAATACAGACCCCGAAACTAATACAGACCCCAGACCAGACCCTTAAACTAATAGAAACCCCAAACCAGACCCCGAAACTAATACAAACTCCAGACCAGACCCTTAAACTAATACAGACCCCAGACTAGACCCCGAAACTAACACAAACCCCAGACCAGACCCCTAAACTAATACAGACTCCAGACCCCGAAACTAATACAGTCCCCAGACCAGACCCCGAAACTAATACAGACCCCAAACCAGACCCCAAAACTAATACAGACCCCAGACCAGACCCCTAAACTTATACAGACCCCAGACCAGACCCCTAATCTTATACTGACCCCGGACCAGACCCCCAAACTAATACAGATCCCAGACCCCGAAACTAATACAGATCCCAGACCCCGAAACTAATACAGACACCAGACCAGAACCTTAAACTAATAGAACCCCCAAACCAGACCCCGAAACTAATACAGACTCCAGACCAGACCCTTAAACTAATACAGACCCCAGACTAGACCCCGAAACTAATACAAACCCCAGACCAGACCCTCTAAACTAATACAGACCCTAGACCAGACCCCTAAACTAATACAGACTCCAGACCAGACCACGAAACTAATACAGATCCCAGACCCCGAAACTAATACAGACCCCAGACTGGACCCCTAAACTAATACAGACACCAGACCTTGGAACTAATACAGACCCCGACACTAATACAGACCCCAGACCAGACCCCAAAACTAATACAGACCCCAGACCAGAACCCTAAACTAATACAGACCCCAGACCAGACCCCTAATCTTATACTGACCCCAGACCAGACCCCTAAACTAATACAGACCCCAGACCCCGAAACTAATACAGATCCCAGACCCCGAAACTAATACAGACCCCAGACCAGACCCTGAAACTAATACAAACCCCAGACCAGACCCCTAAACTAATACAGACTCCAGACCCCGAAATTAATACAGTCCCCAGACCAGACCCCGAAACTAATACAGACACCAGACCTTGGAACTAATACAGACCCCGACACTAACACAGACCCCAGACCAGACCCCAACACTAATACAGACCCCAGACCAGACCCCTAAACTAGCAGATTGTATAAAAGCCTCAGGAACCAGCAGGGGTTGTGTCGCTCTGAGGCTTGGCCCGCTGCCCTGTAGCAGAATTGAAATTGTAACACATGAAACCCTCAGTTCTGCTGCATCTGTAATGTCCACACGGTATAGTGCAGTATTGACATGTTGTGTACGGTGCAGTATAGACAAACTGTGTACAGTGCAGTAGACATGTGTAAAGTATACCACCACCCCCTATGTATGTCACCACCCCCTGTAGTAGGACACAGCAGCTATATCCACTAAATGGTACACCAGGTCAAACACTTTTACTTGGGTGTGTAAAGTTAAACAAAACATGTAGTGGGACACTACATACTCCACCACTAGGGGAAAAGTGGAGAAAGATGGTGACACTGCTGAAGGTTAGCAATATACATCAGAAAATGTTCCCATTGCATATTCCCACCTCCCTCTTGTTCTATCTATCTGAGGTGTCTTGGCCTCTAGAATCAATAGTCTGTAGAGCTTGGTTAAAAGTTTCCGCTAAACACTCTATCACATCATGTGAGCTAATCATTACTTTAGTATACAACAAGAGAAAGGTCGGCACTAACCCTTTCGTACCCACGGGGTCGGGCACCGTACGGAGGAACAAAGATGGGGTGCTAAACCACTTTAAAGAGACAGTCTTTCCATAAATGTCATCATAGAGAAGCGAAGGAAGGTGGCACTCACCATCTGATGAAATCCAATACAGTAATACCTCGGTTTTCCAACGCTTTGGAACTCTAACTGCTTGGTATTCGAACGAAAATTTACCCAGAATTCGTGTTTGGAATTCCAACTTTGCTCGGTTTTTGAATGTTTTTCGAACGTTTTTGCGAGCATGGATGGTGGGTTGTACCTGGCGAGTTAAGCAGTGGTGAGGCCTCACATACAGTACAGTGCTGTATAAGACTGCTGGAGTGCATATACAGTGCAGTAGTAGTACAGGCAGTGCACCACCATCTCCCATACATTACAGTGCTTGGATGGGGGGGACGCTATACAGTAAAGGATGGGTGAGGAGTTGGTGACTACTGGACTATAATTGCTGGTTCTGATGAACATTTCTTATGTATAATGTCCTGTACAGTATATAGTGCTGTTCTGTCCTGTACTGTAGTGATTATACGGAGCACTTATCAGTGTAATAAATGAGGATTGTAGGGAATTATTGGTTACTGCTGGAACCGATTAATCACATTTACATTATTTCCTACGGGAAGACGCTGCTCGGTTCTCAAACTGCCTTCCGGAACCAATTAAGTTCGAGAACTGAGGTACCACTGTACTTTTATTTCAGGACATATAAGATGCAAACATCAACGTTTAGCAGATGCCAGCAGGTAGGTGGTTTAACAGTCTGTTTCGCAGGTTACCGCTTCTACGGACCGCCTACCCATTGCGCGTCATCACTGATTTAAATAGTCATATGACTCGTGACGACACGAACAGATCATGTGTTTTATAACTTACATATTACAATAGACAAAAAAAGTGCTTTACATAGATAAAAACAATCAAATATAAAAGTGTCTCTATATACATGGGGACCAGTACAAAAAATTACTTAGATTAGGCAGCTTCGGTCTACTTTACCATTTAGACCTCCCGGGCCCTCTGCCTCCAATCTGAGTATCCACTTAGTTTCTGGCGTCATTAGCATACCATACCTGTCCTGCCCTCTGACGCTATGCACTCTTTGTATGCCAGCAAATTGTAAACAGGTAGTGTCATTGTTATGTATTTCTTTTATGTGTTCAATAAATCTAGGAGCTCCTCGACCTGATCGTACAGAGTAAAAATCTCCTGTTATGCGTGTATGTAAGGCTCTTTTTGTTTTGCCTACGTAAAATCTCCCACAAGGGCAAAACATGACATATACAATATAATTGGTTCTACAACAAATAAAATCCTTTACTTGTATTTGAGTTCCATTTATAACCAAGTTTGGACCTCTATGTATCTGTTTACACAGTTTACAATTACCGCATTGAAAATTACCCGTAAGATCATTCCTTAGCCACATTTTATTTTTATTATTATTGTTGTCCCTACATTTACTCTGTACTAAGAATCTTTCATGTTAGTGCTGCGTCTAAACGTCACAAAGGGTTTCGCTGTAGACCAAGCACCAAGAGCCGTGTCATTTTCTAACAAGCTCCAATGTTTAGCAATAACTTAGGTGCCATAGGTGATAGTCTGAAGGAGAAGGCAAAACGTTCACAATTTGTGTTTGTTTTGGTCTAGTACTATTGCGTAGTAGCATATTTCTCTCTTTAGCAAGTGCTTTTTGTAGAGCATTGTTCAGATTACGCTCAGGATAGCCCCTATGGATCAGGCGAGTTTTCAACTCTTGTGCCTGCTTCAAATAGGAACTAGTGGAGCTGTTAATCCGTCGTAACCGCAAAAACTGACCATAAGGAACAGCCTTTTTGGTTGCTTCAGTGTGATAGCTTTTATAGTGCAATAAATGATTACAGGCTGTTGGTTTTCTGTAGCCCTGTGTCGTAATCGAGCCATTCTCCTTTCTTACCATCACATCTAGGAATTCTAATTCATCGGGATCGATCTTGGATGTAAACGCCATGTTCATAATGTTTATTGTATTGAGGTGGGCTACAAAGTCTCTGAATTCATTAGGAGTCCCTATCCAAACAATAAAGATGTCATCGACAAAACAAACAAAATACTTAATGAATTTAAGAAAAGGATTATTTACAGAGAAGATACAGATTGGCTACACTGCAAGCCCATGGCAACTCCGGAGACCTGCAGGAACCATTGGTCATTGAATTCAAAAGCATTATTGGAGAAAATTAAATCTAGGGCTTCACATACAAAGGAAATTAGTTCATCTCCCTTTTCTGCCCTTTTAAGGAAGAAGGCAATACTCTCAATAGCCATATCTTGTGGAATATATACAATGTATATATAATGTATACAATGACTCCACGTCGATAGAGGCCAGGAAAGCAGAGTCATCACAAACACAGTCCCCAAGGCCGACCAAAAAACTCATTTGTGTCTTTAATTTGGGAAGGAACACTTCCAAGTAACGGATTGAGTAACCAGTCTTTATACTGTGATAGTGGCTCCAGAACCGAACCTACCCCTGACACACTTGGTCGACCTGGGGGACTGTGTAAGGATTTATGGATCTTGGGCAAAAAGTACCAGCAGGGTGACTTATAATTGGTAGGGAATAGTTTTTCAGCTGTGTTCTCAGATATAAAACCCTTTTCTACCTGAATTCTAAGAAAAGTCTGCAATTTATTTAGAATTTGATTAGTAGGATCTGCTGTTAACTTTTGATAGTTTCTGGTATCATGTAACGGTCTGTGAGCTTCTGCAATATAAAAGTCCTTAGTCATTAGCACTATATATCAGCACTCTTTACTATTATATCTTCTCGTTTCTTTAGTTGTTGTAAAGCTGCCCACTCCTCTCTGTCCAGATAAATAAGTGCTTTTATATCCTCAATAACTTTTTTCTGGAAGGAATCTAAGTTACTACCTGGGGTAATGGGGGGAGAAAAGTTTGATCTTACACCCTTAGTAAATCGTTTGTTGGTTAGGGAATCAGCCGAGACCGACGAAAGATCATCTCCTGCCAATTCAGCTAGGATGGCTACACTAGCCTTTTGCAATGGTGCAATGAAACCCAATGGACCCACATGTATACGTGTCTCACCTTCTTTCTTATCTTTATTAGTTATACATTTATTAGAAAAAAACTTTTTTAAATTCAACTTCCGTATAGCTTTAACCAGATCTGTTTCAAATTCTGTGAAGTCGAAAGACTGGGGAAAGCAAAAATTTAAACCTTTCGACAAAACAGATATGGTCGGCGAATCTAGGACAAAGTCAGTTAAATTAACGATATTGACTGTATTTACATCACCATCAAGGTGATGGACTTGTCATAGTATCAGAAAGACTAGAGTCAGAGTCTGTAGTCCAATGATCACTGTTGGTGCGGTTCTTATATCTGGGCTTTCGTTGCTTTTTGGTGTTATTTCTTCCTTTCTTTTCAAAAACCTTATTTTGCTCATAGTCCATTTTATCCCGTAGGAATTTGTCCCTTTTTTGTTTTTTTGTGATCTTTTGTAGAATCATTAATTTTTTATCCAGACGGGTAATAAATGCTGTAAATTGTTCTTCAGAAAATCTTGTTTTAAGTTCATTTTTTGCTCGATTTAGGTCTTTGGTAACAGTGACATAGTCCTTCTCATTACGGGCTGTAACGGCTTTTAGGATACGCATGGAATGATCCTGATGTATTTGTATCCAATATGCCATGAATTCCGGGTCATCGGTAAATTGTGAAGCTTCCTTAAAGCATCTGAGGCCTCTTGGGACCCTTTTAACTTCCTCATAGGACTTAAGGAAATGAATTGTCCAGAAGAGTTTAACTTCCTTTTCGGCCAAAGTTTGTACTTTAAACTCCAGATGCTTTGAGCTCATAAGTTGCAATGGATCCCCCAGATCACATGATCTGAAAAAATTGTTGGTGTCTGCTCGTTTGGCATCAAACACATTGTCCGTTATGTTCTCCGTTGCAGCATCACTTACAGGTGTAGGGAAGAAAAAGAGCGCTGCACCTCACACCTATGGCTGACACTAGTGCCCTTAGGCTAAATAAAAAACACATCAGAATTTTGTGTATGAATTGATCAAGCCATACTGCCCGATGTACCATCGTGCATGTATCTGATACACATGGGTCCCTACACTAAGTCCACACCGTGCCAGTCAGTGGCTACCAACCCCGCAGGCGTGCACAGCCAGGGAACGGGGGCCATGGGACGGCCCTGCGATCCCCATGTCACAGGACCAGACCCAAAAACACCACACCAGAACCCGGCCAGCACCGCCGGCGGAGAAGGTCGCCCCCAAACAGCACAAGTCTGGATGAGGTATTGCGCTCACCATAGCTGCTGCAAACAGAATGGGAAAAGACAGGAGGGATTAAAACCATGTGCACTCAGGTGTCTCCTGCTAATTGCGGTCATGTGGGTCTCACCAGGAGGAGTGCAAAAACACTGAGAAAAGAGAGAGACAAAATACGGTTCAGGGAAGAAAAAGAGCGCTGCACCTCACACCTATGGCTGATACTAGTGCCCCTAGGCTAAATAAAAAACACATCAGAATTTTGTGTATGAATTGATCAAGCCATACTGCCCCATGTACCATCGTGCATGTATCTGATACACATGGATCCCTACACTAAGTCCACACCGTGCCAGTCGGTGGCCACCAACCCCGCAGGCACTCACAGTCAGGAAACGGTGGCCATGGGACGGCCCTGCGACCCCCATGCCACAGGACCAGACCCAAAAACACCACACCAGAACCCGGCCAGCACCGCCGGCGGAGAAGGTCGCCCCCAAACAGCACAAGTCTGGATGAGGTATTGTGCTCACCATAGCTACTGCAAACAGAATGGGAAAAGACAGGAGGGATTAAAACCATGTGCACTCAGGTGTCTCCTGCTAATTGCGGTCATGTGGGTTGCCAGGAGGAGTGCAAAAACACTGAGAAAAGAGAGAGACAAAATACGGTTCAGGGAAGAAAAAGAGCGCTGCACCTCACACCTATGGCTGATACTAGTGCCGCTTGGCTAAATAAAAAACACATCAGAATTTTGTGTATGAATTGATCAAGCCATACTGCCCCATGTACCTCGTGCCGGTATCTGATACACATTGGTCCCTACACTAAGTCCACACCGTGCCGGTCAGTGGCCGCCACCCCCGCAGGCGTGCACAGTCAGGGAACGGGGGCCATCGGGTATCAGAAGACCTGCACGTGGTACATGAGGCAATATGGTTTGGCCAAATTATATACTAACTTCTGATGTTGGTTTTAAATGTAGCTGAATAAGCCTTCGTGTCAGCCATGGGTGCGATGTGCAGCCATTTCTGTCTTTTTGGCTTGTGCATCACTCACAGGTGTAGTTTGCACTTCCATGTTGTGAGTGTTTTATGCTCCAAACGACTACGTGGTAAATTATGCAATCAGGGTGTGCTCGAGACCAAAGAAGAGAGCGTCCAATGTAATAATATACAACAAGAGAAAGGTCGGCACTAACCCTTTCGTACCCACGGGGTCGGGCACTGTACGGAGGAACAAAGATGGGGTGCCAAACCACTTTAAAGAGACAGTCTTTCCATAAATGTCATCACAGAGAAGTGAAGGAAGGTGGCACTCACCATCTGATGAAATCCAATAATTTTATTTCAGGACATATAAGATGCAACATCAACATTTAGTAGACGCCAGCAGTTAGGTGGTTACCTGCTGGCGTCTGCTAAACGTTGATGTTTGCATCTTATATGTCCTGAAATAAAATTATTGGATTTCATCAGATGGTGAGTGCCACCTTCCTTCTCTTCTCTATGATAATAATCATTACTTTACTTTTATCCTCCATAGTGTTAAATGCCTGTGCAATTTGCATATTCTGATACTTGTGATAATCTTTAAGTGCGTATTGACCCTTAAGAACTTCGAAAGCAACCAACTTCCCTTCATTAAATAAGTGTCCTACCCGTGTAACACTCCTAAGCTCTCAAAATCTAGCAATCTCTTCATTGAAAAATTCTTTAAACTCAAAATTCCCCCAAATTGGTGTATATACCAAACTACCCTTAATACCACGTATTTTTTTAATCCTATTCCAAATTTATAAGAAAAAATGTGCAAAAGAAAAGGAACCCATTCTCTCCTCTATAGCCCTACCCATTTCTAGTAATTCAAGCATATTTCTACCCTTCCCAGCATACTCGATTATGTAATTTAGGGTGGGCTCAGAGGTCACCCTCGCCAGCCTCCGGGCTCCTGATGCAATAAAGTAGAGACCAAAGTCAGGCAAGGACAGACCCCCCCCCCCCCCCCCGCCCTCAGGCCTGGTCAGCACTCGATATTTTATTCTAACCGTCTTCCTTCCCCAGAGCAATTTATTCAAAAGGCCCTCAATCCTCCTAAACCAAGAATCTGGGATCCATCCTGGACTGAATAAAGTATAAAATCTGAGGGAGGAGAATCATCTTACTTATTGCAGCTTTATCGGCCATTGAGAGAGGTAACTTTAGCCATACAGTATGTCTATTTGTTGTTCTACTTTCTTTAGTAATGGTCTAAGGTTCAGGTCCATGTATTTCTCTACCTCTGCCATAATCTTAATACCAAGGTACTCTATCACCTCCACCTGCACCAGACGCCAGTCCCCCCCTCGTCCAATACTATGGGAAGAACAGCAGATTTAGACCAATTTATTTTCAGACCCGCCATCTGTCTAAACTCTGAAATAATTTTCACTATTTTAGGTATATTCACCACAGGGTTTTTAATGAACAACAGTATGTCGTCCGCGTAGAGCAAAATTTAATCTTTATTACCTTTGATCCCAAATTCTTCTATGTCATGATCTGCTCTGATTTTTTCCGCAAGGGGTTCGATATATAAATCATAGAGGAATGGGGAAAGGGGACAGCCTTGTCAGGCGCCACGGGTAAGTTCGAATTTCCCGGTTTCCCCATCATTCACCATGACTGAGTACAATAATTTCACCCACTCCACAAACTTGGGGCCCAAACCGAAGGCTTCCAGAGCCTTCCAGAGGAAGCCCCACTCCACCCTATCAAAGGCCTTCATAGCATCCAAGGATGTTATCGGAAATAAGGCGACCCGGGACAAACCCGACCTGATCCCTCCCCACCAAGTCCGGTATCACCCTGGCCAATCTCCCCGCCAATACCTTTGCAATCATCTTAAAATCAGTATTAAAAAGAGAGATTGGCCTATAGAACTCCACCAACCTGGGATCTTTGCCTTTCTTCAGTATCAGGACAATATTAGCTTCCCTCATAGAACACGGTAAGAGAAGGGGGGAGGGGAGAGAAGGGAGAGAGGGGGGAGGGGAGAGAGGGGGGGGGAGGGGAGAGAAGGGGGAGGGGAGAGAGGAGAGGGGAGGGGAGAGAAGGGGGGAGGGGAGAGAGGGGGGAGGGGAGAGAAGGGAGAGAGGGGGGGAGGGGAGAGAGGGGGGGAGGGGAGAGAAGGGGGAGGGGATAAAGGGGGAGGGGGAGAGAGGGGGGAGGGAAGAGAGGGGGGAGGGGAGAGAGGGGAGGAGGGGAAAGGGGGGAGAGGGGGGGGAGGGGGGAGGGAAGAGAGGGGGGAGGGGAGAGAGGGGGGAGGGAAGAGAGGGGGGGAGGGGAGAGGGGGGGGAGAGGGGAGGGAAGGGAGGGAGAGGGGAGAGAGGGGGGGAGGGGAGAGAGGGGAGGGAAGGGAGAGAGGGGGAGAGAGGGGGGGGGAGGGAAGGGAGGGGGGGAGAGAGGGGAGGAAGGGAGAGAGGGGGGGAGGGGAGAGAGGGGAGGGAGGGAGGGGAGGGAAGGGAGAGAGGGGGGAGGGGAGAGAGGGGAGAGAAGGGGAGAGAGGGGGGAGGAGGAGAGGGGTGGAGAAGGGAGAGAGGGGAGGGGAGGGGAGGGGAGGGAGTGGGGGAGGGGGGAGGGGAGAGAGGGGAGAGAAGGGAGAGAGGGGGGAGGGGAGAGAGGGGGGAGGGGAGAGAAGGGGGAGGGAGGAGGGGAGAGAGGGGGAGGGGAGAGAAGGGAGAGAGGGGGGAGGGGAGAGAGGGGGGAGGGGAGAGAGGGGGAGGGGAGAGAAGGGGGAGGGGAGAGAAGGGGGAGGGGAGAGAGGGGGGAGGGGGAGAGAAGGAGAGAGAGGGGGGGAGGGGGGAGAGAGGGGGGAGGGGAGAGAGGGGAAGGGGAGAGAGGGGAGGAGGGGAGAGGGGGGAGGGGAGAGAGGGGGAGAGAGGGAGAGAGGGGAGGAGGGAGAGAGAGGGGGATGGGGGAGAGAGAGAGGGGGAAGGGGAGAGAGGGGAGGGAGGGGAGAGGGGGGGAGAGAGGGAGGGAAGGGAGGGAGGGGAGAGAGGGGGGAGGGGAGAGAGGGGGGAGGGGAGAGAGGGGAGGGGAGGGAGAGAGGGGGGAGGGGAGAAAGGGGGGAGAGGGGGAGAGGGGAGGGAGAGGGGGAGAGAGGGGAGAGAGGGGGGAGGGGAGAGAGGGGGGAGGGAAGAGAAGGGAGAGAGGGGGGAGGGGAGAGAAGGGAGAGAGGGGAGGGGAGAGAGGGGGGAGGGGAGAGAGGGGGGAGGGGACAGAGGGGAGAGAAGGGAGAGAGGGGGGAGGGGGAGAGGGGGGGAGGGGAGAGAAGGAGAGAGGGGGGAGGGGAGAGAGGGGAGGGATAAAGGGGGAGGGGAGAGAGGGGGGAGGGGACGAGAAGGGAAGAGGAGGAGGACGGGGAGAGGGGGGGGGAGGGAGAGAGAGGGGATGAGAGGGGGGAGGGGAGAGAGGGGGGAGGGGAGAGAAGGGGAGGGGAGAGAAGGGAGAGAGGGAGGTAGGGGAGAGGGGGGGGAGGGGGGAGGGGAGAGAGGGGGGAAGGGAGAGAGGGGGAGGGAGAGAGGGGGGAGGGGAGAGAAGGGAGAGAGGGGGGAGGGGAGAGAGGGGAGGGAAGGGAGAGAGGGGGAGGGGAGGAGAGGGGCGAGGGGAGGGAGGGGGGAGGGAAGGGAGGGGGGGAGGGGAGAGGGGGAGAGAGGGGAGGAAGGGAGAGAGGGGGGGAGAGAGGGGAGGGAAAGGGAGAGAGGGGGGGAGGGGGGAGAGAGGGGAGTGTGTGTGTGCGCGCGCAGGGCCTGATGTGCAGAGCTTATATACGTCCTCTGTCAGAATGTTTCTTAGGGTTTCTTAGATCTAGCATCTAGCATTTACAAGTAATGATTTCTGATTGGATAATGAGTTTTCCTGCATTTACAAGTAATGATTTCTGATTGGATAATGAGTTTTCCTGCACTTACATGGAGTTTTCATCGGTAGCCCCTAGTCTGGAAAATGTTTTTATGCGATTTTGATAAAAAATTCCTAGGTGAATGTGGCGTGCCATGGGTGGGTTATGTGACTGTTCTGGACAGATAGTGAACTCGCACTGCAGGAATCTCTTTCTAGACTAAGATCATGTCATTCGTCCATTCAGTTCCCGCTGGAATATCCTCCTTATGTCATACATTGTTTGGATGTGGAACTCAGAAGGGGGATGGCGGTTCTGATACCACTTTGTACTGATAGAAATAACACAATGTTCCGCAGCAGTCAGCATGCTCCGCATGTGTGTAAATTTTTACCAAAATTGTTATTTTTAAGAGCCAAGAGGATTTCGAGTACAGATGGTGAAAATGCAATGAAAATTCATAAAAACTTTGCACAACAGAGCTATAAAGATCATGATTTAAAAAGGATAGAAAATGAGATTGGGAGACGGAAAAGATATAAAATCAGGAAACCTAAAAAGAAAGATAACAGAAAGGAGAACAGACTATAGTTTAGTATGACGGATGACGGACACTCGAACCTGATGAAGAAATGTGTAGTAAAACACTGGGATTTGCTGGCCAGCCATCCCAAATACAGGAGGGCCGGAGTGTAGCAGCAGGCTCGCATGACTTGGGCTCGTAGGCAGGACCTGCTCACGTGGTGGGGAGCCAGGGGGGCGGGGGCTAGTTGATAAAAGAGCTGCCTTCCCGCCTCAGGCCTCAGTTAAGCGGGAGCGGGGACCTTCCCCTGCAGAGCAGCTATGGCGGCAATCGATGCTCTCCTTGACCAGCTCCGGGCTGCTGCCAGCGGCAACCAAGGATGGCTGCAGTGTTGTCTGGAAGGTCTGATCTCCGAGGCACCTTCTGCCCCAGATCCCCCGTCCTCAGTTCCTCAGCGCAGGGCGCGCAGGTCCCAGCCTCCCGTCAGACTAAGTCCGAAACCTGCCGTGCCCAGGTTCCAGCAGTGCACACAGAGCCCCAAGAGGGACCCCCCAGTTCCGGGTAACCGGCATTCCACTTCCGGGTGCCGGCCCTGGACCGGGAGAAATCTGACCCAGCAGCCGGACCTAGCGGTGTGTCCGGTCCTCCTTCCAGCCACAGCGGAGGATCGGCCTCCAACCTCTGCGTCGTCTCCTCTCAGCTCCCCAGCGACGGTGCCTGGTGAAGTGCCAGCCAGGTAGCCTGCCTCCCGCCAGATGATCCAGGTTGCGACCGAAGTCCACCCCATTCCCCTGCCCACGAGGTCCGGCACCGTGTAGTCCCTCCCCCGCAGCATTACCGGCCAGATGGCCTTGACAATCTCCAGGGCCTACTTGCGCCCCAGAGCCCAGCTGCCAGTGATGACAATGATCGTGAGGGAGAAGAGCTGCTGCGTTCCGGCCACATGGATCCTGTGGTGCTGGAGGATCTTCGCCTGAAGGCTCCTTGGTCGGCTGGCGGGCCCACAGCCCCTGCGCAGCCTGGTGAGTATATGTCCTTGTCTTGTCTGTTTCCCCCTATTCTTATGTCTCAGGGTGTGGGGGTTAGTCCCTTGGGGGGATTCGAGTTCTGTGACTGTGGCTAGAGCGGGTGAGGGGGCGACTGGGTTGAGTGAGAGTGTGGGTGAATTGGTAAGCTGTGTTCCTGAACGGTCAGAAGCTTCGGCTTCTGGTCTGGGAAATGAGCCCGCTCAGGGTGGGGTGGCGACTAGAAGTGCTGGGGTGGCCATTTCGATGCAGACAGAAGAGCGGGTAGAGGATCTGGTTAGGTTGGATGATATAGCCCAAGGCGAAGTATATGTCTGTTTCGAGGGCGCATTGGGTGCCCACTTGAAACAAGAAGTGAGGGAAAAAATTTGGTGTGATGATTACGTCGAAATTTTTTCCCTTTTGCCCTTAGAGAAATTTAATCTTGATAAGGGAAAGAAGGAGGACAGTAAAAAAGAGGAGGAGGAGAGGAGGTGGAGAGAAGGCGCCTGAACACTGTTTGACCCTTTTTTTGTTACATGGACGCTTTAAGCAAGGCTCATCGCGTATACGGAGGTCAGGCGTGGCTCCGTTATGATGAGCAGTTCAGGCAGCGGAGGGCAATTAGGCCAGGCATAAAATGGGATCATAAAGATATTGGGCTATGGCTGAGGGTCATGGCTCCTGTGAGGTATGGTCAGCCCTTTCAAGCGGGGGCCGGCTCAGTCGGCCAAGCCGCTTCCTCAACTTCGCAGGGTAATCAGAAGTCCGGTTTCTGCTGGCAGTTCAACAACGGGCAGTGTAAGTTTGCCGCCAGTTGTTCAAACATGCCTGCTCGACATATAATGCCTCTTCACACGGTTCGGTGAGATGTTTTAAAAAAGGCAAGTGGAGGGTTGAAGGAGGTAGTGCTGCAAAAGGGGGTGACGCCGGTGAATATGGCCGCGATGCTCCCGCATCTACTTAGATTCCCGGATAGGCAGAAGGCAGATTTGTTGATATGGGGTTTTCGGGATGGTTTTGTTATTGTGGCCCCTGTACACATGGAGCCGCCTACGCTTAGAAATTTGAAGTCTGCTTATTTGCATTCGGGGGTTGTCTGACAAGCTGAGGAAGGAGGTTGAGTTGGGTAGGATGGCTGGACCCTTTGCTGCTCCGCCGGTGGTGGATTTTGTGGTGTTTCCTTTGGGGATGGTGCCCAAGAAGGAGCCGAATAAATTTCGGCTCATCCATCATCTTTCTCATCCCAGGGGTATGTCGATTAATGATGGCATAGACCCGGAGCTTTGTTCCGTGGTTTATACATCTTTCGATGAAGCCGTGAGATGGGTGAGATGTTATGGACGAGGGGCACTTATGGCCAAGACCGACATGGAAGCGGCGTTTTGGCTTTTGCCTGTCCATCCTGACAGCGTGGGCTTACTGGGCTGCTACTGGGATGGTGCTTACTATGCAGATCGTTGTTTGCCCATGGGATGTTCCATCTCATGTGCTTACTTTGAGACTTTTAGTTCATTCTTGGAGTGGGTGGTACGGGACAGAGCGGGGTTGAAGTCTGTTATCCACTACCTGGATGACTTCCTGTGCATAGGTCCTGCTAGCTCACCAGAGTTTCGCACGCTGTTGGGTACCGTGGAATGGGTGGCTCGGTCGTTTGGGGTTCCACTGGCCCCGGATAAAACTGAGGGGCCTGCAACGTCCTTGAATTTTTTGGAAATCACTCTTGATTCCGAAAAAATTAAATTTCGGCTGCCGGAGGACAAACTGGTGTCCTTGAGGCATGAGGTGAGATGGGCGCGTGGCCTAAAGAAGATCACACTCAGGGACTTGCAGTCGTTGCTAGGGAAATTAAACTTCGCATGCCGGATCATCCCTATGGGACGGGTTTTTTGCCGGAAGTTGGCTGGGGCAACTTCGGGTGTGAAAGCTGCGCACTATTTTATGAGTCTTACCAGGGAACATAGGGATGACCTGGCTGTTTGGGAGAGTTTCCTTGAGCACTATAATGGCCGATCCATAATGCTGACTGGAGTGGTGGAGAATGCGGACTGTGACTTGTACACTGACGCGGCTGGGAGCGCTGGTTTCGGTGCTTACTGCCGTGGACAGTGGTGCGCGGGCACATGGCCACCAGAATGGGAGGGCTCGAGCCTATTACGTAATCTTGCCTTTTTGGAGCTCTTCCCGATTCAGGTAGCCGTGTCCTTGTGGGGGGACAGTTTCCGGGACCAGAAAGTGCATTTTCATTGTGATAAAATGGCAGTGGTCATGGCTATCAATAACTTGACTGCCTCATCACCGCCGGTGATCCAGTTGCTGCGGCAGTTGGTGTTGGAATGTCCGAGGTTGAATGCGTGGGTAGTGGCTGTGCATGTCCCAGGAGTTCTGAATTCAATAGCCGACACGGAGGCGGAGGGGATAGTGTGCCTGGGGCATCTATGGAGACTGGCCTATGAGCAGCAGGGGAATTGATTCGTAATTCCTTGTCGTCGGATACGTGGGCGGCTTATGAGGTGGCTTGGGGTTTGTGGTCGGAATAGGTGCTGTCATTGGGTGTTGGGGATAGTGATGAAGAGAGGGTGGTGGCTCTGCTGTGTTGTTTGGGGCATGTGTCGGGAAGGATGGTCGGTGGCAAGGCTGAATAGACATGGTGGGGCTGGCGTTTGGTTTTAAATTGAGAAGGATGAGGGACATTACTAAGGATTTTGTTGTCAGCCAAGTGCTTAGAGGTTTTAGGCGGGGTGGGGTGATGCGAGATTCCCGTAGGCCTGTTTCTTTTCTGTTGTTGGAGCGTTTGGGTGGGGTTCTTGATGCTGTTTGCAGCTCGCCTTTTAAAGCAGTTTTATTTCGGATGGCATTCTCCCTTGCTTTTTGGGGGGCTTTGCGAGTAGGTGAGTTGGTGGCCACTAGTAAGAAGGTGGCAGGCGGTTTGTTGAGGGAAGATGTGGTGCTGTATCCGGGTAAAGTGGAGTTTTGGTTGCGGAAGTCAAAAACGGATCAGTTGGGTAGGGGGCGGCGTGTTACGCTGGGATCGGTGCAAGGGGCAGTTATGTATCTGGTACGCTGTTTGGAGGATTATTTGCTGGTCCGCCCGGGGGGGGGGGGGGGGGGGGGTCACCGTTGTTGTGTCATGCTTATGGGACGTCCCTGTTTCAGTATCAATTCACAGCGTTTTTTTGCCATTGCTTGGACGTGTTGGGGCTGGATAGTGCCCGTTTTACGCCCTACTCCTTTACAATCGGGGCGGCTACCAAAGCGGCTGGATGGGGGTTGGAGGCTGATGTGGTCCGGCGCATTGGGAGGTGAGAATCTAGCAGGTATAGATCCTATGTTCGTCCTCAGCTGCTTGTGTGAGTATCACGGTTATGGGGGGTAGGGGTGAATGTTGTTAAGGGGGGGGGGGGGTCTCTTGGTTTGCTTTATAAAATGGTGATTTGGTTGTGTTGCTGTGGTTCTCTTTTCAGGTTGCGGGCTCTGCTTGGTGTGGATATTGGGCCATTCCTTCGTGGCTAGGGGGGCCCGGCGGGCGGATATACGGCCGGACGGCATCTCGGGTTTTCCAGGGACACTGTGGTAGTGCGCTGGCTGGGCCTCGGAGGTATGGTCTGGAACAGAGTTCTCTCTGAGGTATACCGTTTTGTTGTCCTGGACCGTGCCCCCGATGTCTTAGTCATCCATGCGGGGGGTAATGATCTGGGTGTCCGCCGGGAGTTAATCAGGGACATAGGGCATGATCTTTTGAGGCTTTGGGTTCAGTTTCCAGGTTTGATCATAGTTTGATCCGAGATGGAGGGAGGGGCATCACAAGGTATGACTCCCCCTATCTTGATTATGGTAGCAATTTTGTGCTCGGCTGGCGCAATTTTGGGGCTCACTTATGATGTAACAACCAAGAGTTGGGAAAGTGTGGTAGCCAAAAAGTTTTGGCTTGGAGCCTCCGAGCTGGGAGGTGGACGGCTGGGGGAGAATAGTGTTGGTAAAGTTTGTTCCTTAACTGGGAGCGCCAGTCTATGTAGCTTCAAGGACCTTCCTTGCTTTTGTTAAATACATACTGTATAAGGGTTGCGTAAGTGGGTATGGAGGTATTTTATTATGTGCATGTTTTAACATCTGTGTTTTGTTATTTCTTAATAAAACATTGGCTGCTGTGGCCAAATTTATCCAATCCAGGTGTCGGTGTCCAGTTTCTGGGTATGGGTCAGTTGGCAAGTGGTAAGTGGGTGGGAGGAGGAGGAGGGGGTGCGGGTGGGTAACCCAGGGGTGGGCTTCGTATCTCAAGGGTGGAGAAAAGTAAGAGGTTTCTTCCCGCTTTTGGAGTTGTGGAGCTGGGTTGACCACTGGGCTCTGCAATGCCAGAGTCATGTCACATCTTTAAGGAATGACCAAGTTTTGGGTATAGAAAGAATAAAGCGGTGGGACACATGTTGGTTAGGAGTGATATGCAAAAACACATTGGGTGACAGAGCCTCAGTGGGCCCCTCATCCATCCACAATACACCCATCATCCACACACTATGCAATCACTTGAGGCACCACTAACATACACAAACACACATTACTGACTGACACTGACTGACTGACACAGACACTGACTGTGACACACTCAGACACTGACACACAGCACTTGCAGCTCAGTCTTCTGCCTCTTCCTCTCTGTCTGGCTGCTTTCCACACTGTAAGGTTAAGGACCTAGGGGTCATGTGATCAGGTCCTTGACGCTTTTTTCTTTCCATCTCTTGTGTCTTTTGATCAGCCCGCTCCGCCTGCACTAGAGTGAGTGAGCTGAACATTAGAACACCAGGTCCCTCTCCCTCTCTGGGCCCCTAGAGGCACTTTGGGCCCCGGCACCTGACTGGGTAAGCCCTGTGCTGATGCCGGCCCTGGGTGAGAGGATTTTTCACATGTAATGATAAAAACCTCCTTTGTCTTCTCATGTGCCGTGTGGCTTGTGCTCCGTGGGGCAGACCAGCAGACAAATTAAAATACGGGTGAATGAACACAAGTCAGCGATTAGGAAGTACAATAATAATAAGGATGGTAAGGAGAAGACGGAAGTAGTGCATCATTGTTCTGAGAAGAGGCAGTGCGAGTGGTGGAACAGCTTGAGCTATGGAACCATGTGGAGGAGAATCGAAGCGATTGCTCCGAAAAGAAACGGGGTGGATTATGAGATTGGAAACACTCAGTCCCAACAGGCTCAATGAGATTGGTAGCTTCAAAGCCGATGTGTAGTTTGTGTATGAGATATCGCTCACATTCTCTGCCTAGATGGATCATGACTCGTTTTCTATTATTAATATAGTTGTGTAATATCAATAAGGTATAATGTAACCTGGTTAATGAAGGGTTACTACATGGACTATGGCAGATACTTACCTGTACGTCCTCACGTAAGAGAAAGGAGGAGCCTTTCCCCCGAAACCTTCACCGGGAGATGTCGGATGGAGTGAACACATCAGCCTGTCAGCAGACTCCATTGTCCTGTATGAGAGCTCAATAGTTTTTGTATTCAATGTGAAAACCATTGTGAGTATATGTGCTTGGAGTAAAGACAGCAAATACTACCATGAGGTATTGCCCATACTTCACATCGTTGTTATTGGAGAGTACTCTCTCAGCAGCCTTGGTGGAGTCTAATCTAGTATTGGTTTAGACATCAGAGGAGAGAAGGACATACCAGACCCTCGACAGATGACATCAGAGGAGAGAAGGACATACCAGACCCTCGACAGATGACATCAGAGGAGAGAAGGACATACCAGACCCCTGACAGATGACATCAGAGGAGAGAAGGACATGCCAGACCCCCGACAGATGACATCAGAGGAGAGAAGGACATACCAGACCCCTGACAGATGACATCAGAGGAGAGAAGGACATACCAGACACTGACAGATGACATCAGAGGAGAGAAGGATATACCAGACCCTGACAGATGACATCAGAGGAGAGAAGGACATGCCAGACCCTCGACAGATGACATCAGAGGAGAGAAGGATATACCAGACCCTCGACAGATGACATCAGAGAAGGACATACCAGACCCCTGACAGATGACATCAGAGGAGAGAAGGACATGCCAGACCCCTGACAGATGACATCAGAGGAGAGAAGGACATACCAGACCCTCGACAGATGACATCAGAGGAGAGAAGGATACACCAGACCCCCGACAGATGGCATCAGAGGAGAGAAGGACATACCAGACCCCCGACAGATGACATCAGAGGAGAGAAGGACATACCAGACCCCGACAGATGACATCAGGGGAGAGAAGGACATACCAGACCTCGACAGATGACATCAGAGGAGAGATGGATATACCAGACCCTCGACAGATGACATCAGAGGACAGAAGGACATGCCAGACCCTCGACAGATGACATCAGAGGAGAGAAGGACATACCAGACCCCTGACAGATGACATCAGAGAAGAGAAGGACATACCAGACCTCGACAGATGACATCAGAGGAGAGATGGATATACCAGACCCTCGACAGATGACATCAGAGGAGAGAAGGACATGCCAGACCCCTGACAGATGACATCAGAGGAGAGAAGGACATACCAGACCCTCGACAGATGACATCAGAGGAGAGTAGGACATACCAGACCTCGACAGATGACATCAGAGGAGAGAAGGACATGCCAGACCCCTGACAGATGACATCAGAGGAGAGAAGGACATGCCAGACCCTCGACAGATGACATCAGAGGAGAGAAGGACATGCCAGACCCCTGACAGATGACATCAGAGGAGAGAAGGACATGCCAGACCCCGACAGATGACATCAGAGAAGAGAAGGACATACCAGACCCCTGACAGATGACATCAGAGGAGAGAAGGACATGCCAGACCCCTGACAGATGACATCAGAGGAGAGAAAGACATGCCAGACCCCGACAGATGACATCAGAGGAGAGAAGGACATACCAGAACCCGACAGATGACATCAGGGGAGAGAAGGACATATCAAACCCCCGACAGATGACATCAGAAGAGAGAAGGACATACCAGACCCCCGACAGATGACATCAGAGGAGAGAAGGACATACCAGACCCCGACAGATGACATCAGAGGAGAGAAGGACATACCAGACCCTCGACAGATGACATCAGAGGAGAGAAGGACATACCAGACCCCTGACAGATGACATCAGAGGAGAGAAGGACATACCAGACCCCGACAGATGACATCAGAGGAGAGAAGGACATACCAGACCCCGACAGATGACATCAGAGGAGAGAAGGACATACCAGACCCCTGACAGATGACATCAGAGGAGAGAAGGACATACCAGACCCCCGACAGATGACATCAGAGGAGAGAAGGACATACCAGACCCCGACAGATGACATCAGGGGAGAGAAGGACATATCAAACCCCCGACAGATGACATCAGAGGAGAGAAGGACATACCAGACCCCCGACAGATGACATCAGAGGAGAGAAGGACATACCAGACCCTCGACAGATGACATCAGGGGAGAGAAGGACATATCAAACCCCCGACAGATGACATCAGAGGAGAGAAGGACATACCAGACCCCGACAGATGACATCAGAGGAGAGAAGGACATACCAGACCCTCGACAGATGACATCAGAGGAGAGAAGGACATACCAGACCCCCGACAGATGACATCAGAGAAGAGAAGGATACACCAGACCCCAGGCAGATGACATCAGAGAAGAGAAGGATACACCAGACCCCGACAGATGACATCAGAGGAGAGAAGGACACATCAAACCCCCGACAGATGACATCAGAGGAGAGAAGGATACACCAGACCCCAGGCAGATGACATCAGAGGAGAGAAGGATACACCAGACCCCCGACAGATGACATCAGAGGAGAGAAGGACATACCAGACCCCCGACAGATGACATCAGAGGAGAGAAGGACATGCCAGACCCCTGACAGATGACATCAGAGGAGAGAAGGACATACCAGACCCTCGACAGATGACATCAGAGGAGAGAAGGATACACCAGACCCCCGACAGATGACATCAGAGGAGAGAAGGACATACCAGACCCCCGACAGATGACATCAGAGGAGAGAAGGACATACCAGACCCCGACAGATGACATCAGGGGAGAGAAGGACATTCCAGACCTCGACAGATGACATCAGAGGAGAGATGGATATACCAGACCCTCGACAGATGACATCAGAGGACAGAAGGACATGCCAGACCCTCGACAGATGACATCAGAGGAGAGAAGGACATACCAGACCCCTGACAGATGACATCAGAGAAGAGAAGGACATACCAGACCTCGACAGATGACATCAGAGGAGAGATGGATATACCAGACCCTCGACAGATGACATCAGAGGAGAGAAGGACATGCCAGACCCCTGACAGATGACATCAGAGGAGAGAAGGACATACCAGACCCTCGACAGATGACATCAGAGGAGAGTAGGACATACCAGACCTCGACAGATGACATCAGAGGAGAGAAGGACATGCCAGACCCCTGACAGATGACATCAGAGGAGAGAAGGACATGCCAGACCCTCGACAGATGACATCAGAGGAGAGAAGGACATGCCAGACCCCTGACAGATGACATCAGAGGAGAGAAGGACATGCCAGACCCCGACAGATGACATCAGAGAAGAGAAGGACATACCAGACCCCTGACAGATGACATCAGAGGAGAGAAGGACATGCCAGACCCCTGACAGATGACATCAGAGGAGAGAAAGACATGCCAGACCCCGACAGATGACATCAGAGGAGAGAAGGACATACCAGACCCCGACAGATGACATCAGGGGAGAGAAGGACATATCAAACCCCCGACAGATGACATCAGAGGAGAGAAGGACATACCAGACCCCCGACAGATGACATCAGAGGAGAGAAGGACATGCCAGACCCTCGACAGATGACATCAGAGGAGAGAAGGACATGCCAGACCCCTGACAGATGACATCAGAGGAGAGAAGGACATGCCAGACCCCTGACAGATGACATCAGAGGAGAGAAGGACATACCAGACCCCTGACAGATGACATCAGAGGAGAGAAGGACATACCAGACCCCTGACAGATGACATCAGAGGAGAGAAGGACATACCAGACCCCCGACAGATGACATCAGAGGAGAGAAGGACATACCAGACCCCGACAGATGACATCAGGGGAGAGAAGGACATATCAAACCCCCGACAGATGACATCAGAGGAGAGAAGGACATACCAGACCCCCGACAGATGACATCAGGGGAGAGAAGGACATACCAGACCCCCGACAGATGACATCAGAGGAGAGAAGGACATACCAGACCCTCGACAGATGACATCAGGGGAGAGAAGGACATATCAAACCCCCGACAGACAGGGGCGGGCTGGGCCGGGGGGCAGGGGGGCATATGCCCCCCGGGCCGGTCTTCCCCCAGTTGTCAGGGCCGCATGGCTGCTGACAGCTGGCTGGAGTCCTCAGTGCCCCGCCTCCCCTGCTTACAGCCCCGCCCTCTTCAGTCATATTTACCTGTGGCTGTGCTGTAGATCCGGACTGTGATGGAAGCGGCCGCTGAAGCCCCGCCCCCCATGACGGTAAGCCCCGCCCCCTTTATGGCCATTATGCAGATAAGCCTATGAGGCTTATGGTAAAAAGCAAACTGCTGTAGGCAGTATCTTCCTCCGGCCACCAGAGGCCGCTCTCTCCTCCCAGCTGGTTCTCCTGTGTCTGGGCTAGAAGAGCCTGAAGACAGAGAAGATGGTGTCTGCAGGAAGCCAGGTACCTACACAGGAGGACATAGGGCAGGGGGAGGGGACCAAGGCTCTCCAGATGTTACACAACTACTACTACCATCATACCTGGGCAGCCATAGGCTTACCATAGATGATGGGAGTTGTAGTTTTGCAACAGCTGAAGAGCCAAGGTTCCCTATCCCTGACATAGAGGATACATATATACAGGAGGATACATATATATAGGAGACCTACACAGGAGGATACATATATACAGGAGGATACATATATACAGGAGACCTACACAGGAGGATACATATACACAGGAGGATACATATATACAGGAGGAGACATATATACAGGAGACCTACACAGGAGGATACATATACACAGGAGGATACATATATACAGGAGGAGACATATATACAGGAGACCTACACAGGAGGATACATATATACAGGAGGATACATATATACAGGAGACCTACACAGGAGGATACATATACACAGGAGGATACATATATACAGGAGACCTACACAGGAGGAGACATATATACAGGAGGATACATATATACAGGAGGATACATATATACAGGAGACCTACACAGGAGGAGACATATACACAGGAGGATACATATATACAGGAGGAGACATATATACAGGAGGATACATATATACAGGAGGAGACATATATACAGGAGACCTACACAGGAGAAGACATATATACAGGAGGATACATATATACAGGAGACCTACACAGGAGGAGACATATATACAGGAGGATACATATATACAGGAGGATACATATATACAGGAGACCTACACAGGAGGAGACATATACACAGGAGGATACATACAGAGGAGTATATAGAGGATACATATATACAGGAGGATACATACAGAGGAGTATATAGAGGATACATATATACAGGAGGAGACATATATACAGGAGGATACATATATACAGGAGGAGACATATATACAGGAGGATACATATATACAGGAGGATACATATATACAGGAGACCTACACAGGAGGATACATATATACAGGAGGATACATATATACAGGAGACCTACACAGGAGGATACATATATACAGGAGGAGACATACAGAGGAGTATATAGAGGATACATATATACAGGAGGAGACATACAGAGGAGTATATAGAGGATACATATATACAGGAGTAGACATACACAGCAGTACATCGAGGATACATATATACTGGAGGAGACATATATACAGGGGTACATAGAGGATACATATATACAGGAGTAGACATATATACAGGAGGATACATATATACAGGAGACCTACACAGGAGGATACATATATACAGGAGGATACATATATACAGGAGGATACATATATACAGGAGACCTACACAGGAGGATACATATATACAGGAGGATACATATATACAGGAGACCCACACAGGAGGATACATATATACAGGAGGATACATATATACAGGAGACCTACACAGGAGGATACATATATACAGGAGGAGACATACAGAGGAGTATATAGAGGATACATATATACAAGAGGAGACATACACAGCAGTACATAGAGGATACATATATACAGGAGGAGACATACAGAGGAGTATATAGAGGATACATATATACAGGAGGAGACATACAGAGGAGTATATAGAGGATACATATATACAGGAGGAGACATATATACAGGAGGATACATATATACAGGAGGATACATATATACAGGAGACCTACACAGGAGGATACATATATACAGGAGGAGACATACAGAGGGGTACATAGAGGATACATATATACAGGAGGATACATATATACAGGGGTACATGGAGGATACATATATACAGGAGGAGACATACAGAGGGGTACATAGAGGATACATATATACAGGAGGATACATATATACAGGAGACCTACACAGGAGGATACATATATACAGGAGGATACATATATACAGGAGACCCACACAGGAGGATACATATATACAGGAGGATACATATATACAGGAGACCTACACAGGAGGATACATATATACAGGAGACCTACACAGGAGGATACATATATACAGGAGGAGACATACAGAGGAGTATATAGAGGATACATATATACAGGAGGAGACATACAGAGGAGTATATAGAGGATACATATATACAGGAGGAGACATATATACAGGAGGAGACATATATACAGGAGGATACATATATACAGGAGACCTACACAGGAGGAGACATATATACAGGAGGATACATATATACAGGAGGATACATATACACAGGAGGATACATATATACAGGAGGAGACATATATACAGGAGGATACATATATACAGGAGACCTACACAGGAGGATACATATAAACAGGAGGATACATATATACAGGAGGATACATATATACAGGAGACCTACACAGGAGGATACATATATACAGGAGGATACATATATACAGGAGACCCACACAGGAGGATACATATATACAGGAGGAGACATACAGAGGAGTATATAGAGGATACATATATACAGGAGGAGACATACAGAGGAGTATATAGAGGATACATATATACAGGAGTAGACATACACAGCAGTACATAGAGGATACATATATACAGGAGGAGACATATATACAGGGGTACATAGAGGATACATATACACAGGAGTAGACATATATACAGGAGGATACATATATACAGGAGACCTACACAGGAGAATACATATATACAGGAGACCTACACAGGAGGATACATATATACAGGAGGAGACATATATACAGGAGACCTACACAGGAGGATACATATATACAGGAGACCTACACAGGAGGATACATATATACAGGAGGATACATATATACAGTAGACCTACACAGGAGGATACATATATACAGGAGGAGACATACAGAGGAGTATACTGAGGATACATATATACAGGAGGACACATACATGCAGGGGTATATAGAGGATACATATATAGAGGAGGAGACATATATGCAGGGGTATATAGAGGATACATATATACAGGAGGAGACATATATACAGGGGTACATAGAGGATACATATATACAGGAGGAGACATATATACAGGAGACCTACACAGGAGGAGACATATATACAGGAGGAGACATATATACAGGAGGATACATATATACAGGAGGATACATATATACAGGAGGATACATATATACAGGAGACCTACACAGGAAGATACATATATACAGGGGTACATAGAGGAGACATATATACAGGAGGAGACATATATACAGGAGGATACATATATACAGGAGACCTACACAGGAAGATACATATATACAGGGGTACATAGAGGATACATATATACAGGAGGAGACATATATACAGGGGTACATGGAGGATACATATATACAGGAGGAGACATATATACAGGAGGAGACATATATACAGGAGACCTACACAGGAGGATACATATATACAGGAGGAGACATACAGAGGAGTATATAGAGGATACATATATACAGGAGGAGACATATATACAGGGGTACATGGAGGATACATATATACAGGAGAAGACATACAGAGGAGTATATAGAGGATACATATATACAGGAGGAGACATACAGAGGAGTATATAGAGGATACATATATACAGGAGGAGACATATATACAGGGGTACATGGAGGATACATATATACAGGAGGAGACATATATACAGGGGTACATGGAGGATACATATATACAGGAGGAGACATATATACAGGAGACCTACACAGGAGGATACATATATACAAGAGGAGACATACAGAGGAGTATATAGAGGATACATATATACAGGAGGAGATATACAGAGGAGTATATAGAGGATACATATATACAGGAGTAGACATACAGAGGAGTATATAGAGGATACATATATACAGGAGGAGACATATATACAGGGGTACATAGAGGATACATATATACAGGAGGAGACATATATACAGGGGTACATGGAGGATACATATATACAAGAGGAGACATATATACAGGAGGAGACATACAGAGGAGTATATAGAGGATACATATATACAGGAGGAGACATACAGAGGAGTATATAGAGGATACATATATACAGGAGGAGACATATATACAGGGGTACATGGAGGATACATATATACAAGAGGAGACATACAGAGGAGTATATAGAGGATACATATATACAGGAGGAGACATACAGAGGAGTATATAGAGGATACATATATACAGGAGGAGACATACAGAGGAGTATATAGAGGATACATATATACAGGAGGAGACATATATACAGGGGTACATGGAGGATACATATATACAAGAGGAGACATACAGAGGAGTATATAGAGGATACATATATACAGGAGGAGACATACAGAGGAGTATATAGAGGATACATATATACAGGAGGAGACATACAGAGGAGTATATAGAGGATACATATATACAGGAGGAGACATATATACAGGGGTACATGGAGGATACATATATACAAGAGGAGACATACAGAGGAGTATATAGAGGATACATATATACAGGAGGAGACATATATACAGGGGTACATGGAGGATACATATATACAAGAGGAGACATACAGAGGAGTGTATAGAGGACACATATATACAGGAGGATACATACAGAGGAGTATATAGAGGATACATATATACAGGAGGAGACATACTGTATATACAGGGGTACATGGAGGATACATATATACAGGAGGAGACATACAGAGGAGTATATAGAGGATACATATATACAGGAGGAGACATATATACAGGGGTACATGGAGGATACATATATACAAGAGGAGACATATATACAGGAGGAGACATACAGAGGAGTATATAGAGGATACATATATACAGGAGGATACATACAGAGGAGTATATAGAGGATACATATATACAGGAGGATACATACAGAGGAGTATATAGAGGATACATATATACAGGAGGAGACATACAGAGGAGTATATAGAGGATACATATATACAGGAGGAGACATATATACAGGGGTACATGGAGGATACATATATACAGGAGGAGACATACAGAGGAGTATATAGAGGATACATATATACAGGAGGAGACATACAGAGGAGTATATAGAGGATACATATATACAGGAGGAGACATACAGAGGAGTATATAGAGGATACATATATACAGGAGGAGACATATATACAGGGGTACATGGAGGATACATATATACAGGAGGAGACATACAGAGGAATTAGGGCTGGGTGAGTAATCAAATTAATTCGCCCAGAAGGTTAGAATCGATTAGATTTTTTGTGAAAATCTTAAATTAAATTTTCACAAAAAATCATTACAGGCGGAGCAGCATGGATTGTCGGGTTGGCGGCCGGGCAAGAGGTGCAGGTCAAGCGGGCTTATGGCGGTGCGTGGAGTGTTGGGCCGGAGGTGAGGTGCAGGGCGGGCTTATGGCGGTGCGTGGAGTGTTGGGCCGGAGGTGAGGTGCAGGGCGGGCTTATGGCGGTGCGTGGAGTGTCGGGCTGGAGGTGAGGTGCATGGCGGGCTTATGGCGGTGCGTGGAGTGTTGGGCCGGAGGTGAGGTGCAGGGCGGGCTTATGGCGGTGCGTGGAGTGTTGGGCCGGAGGTGAGGTGCAGGTCAAGCGGGCTTATGGCGGTGCGTGGAGTGTTGGGCCGGAGGTGAGGTGCAGGGCGGGCTTATGGCGGTGCGTGGAGTGTTGGGCCGGAGGTGAGGTGCAGGTCAAGCGGGCTTATGGCGGTGCGTGGAGTGTTGGGCCGGAGGTGAGGTGCAGGGCGGGCTTATGGCGGTGCGTGGAGTGTTGGGCCGGAGGTGAGGTGCAGGGCGGGCTTATGGCGGTGCGTGGAGTGTTGGGCCGGAGGTGAGGTGCAGGGCGGGCTTATGGCGGTGCGTGGAGTGTCGGGCTGGAGGTGAGGTGCATGGCGGGCTTATGGCGGTGCGTGGAGTGTCGGGCTGGAGGTGAGGTGCAGGGCGGGCTTATGGCGGTGCGTGGAGTGTTGGGCCGGAGGTGAGGTGCATGGCGGGCTTATGGCGGTGCGTGGAGTGTTGGGCCGGAGGTGAGGTGCAGGGCGGGCTTATGGCGGTGCGTGGAGTGTTGGGCCGGAGGTGAGGTGCAGGGCGGTCGGGCAGTCTGCCTAATAGAGCTGCGACTGACCTGCCTGAGCTATAAATATCACGTCCTGCTCCCCTCCCCGCCACACATGCAGGTCCCCGGTCTCTGGAGCAGGTGATATCACCACTACAGTCCCTGCGGCCTCCTTCAAAGACCGGGGACCTGCACGTGTGGCCGGGAGGGGAACTTGTGTGCCAGGGTGAGAGGAAGAGGAGGAGGGCTATGTGCACTCCTGCCCCAATCACCTCCAGCTGCCCCAGTCCCCCTAGAGTCACCCCCAGTCTGCCTCAGTGCCCCTCAGTCACCCCCAGTCTGCCCCAGTCCCCCTCAGTCACCCCCAGTCTTTCCCATTTCCCCTCCGTCATCCCCAGTCTGCCCCAGTCCCCCTTCAGTCACCCCCAGTTTGCCCCATACACCCCCAGCTCTCCCAGTCACCCCCAGCTCCCCCAGTTTGCCCCATACACCCCCAGCTCTCCCAGTCACCCCCAGCTCCCCCAGTTTGCCACATACACCCCCAGCTCTCCCAGTCACCCCCCGCTCCCCAGTTTGCCCCATACACCCCCAGCTCTCCCAGTCACCCCCAGCTCCCCCAGTTTGCCCCATACACCCCCAGCTCTCCCAGTCACCCCCAGCTCCCCCAGTTTGCCACATACACCCCCAGCTCTCCCAGTCACCCCCAGCTCCCCCAGTTTGCCCCATACACCCCCAGCTCTCCCAGTCACCCCCAGCTCCCCCAGTTTGCCCCATACACCCCCAGCTCTCCCAGTCACCCCCAGCTCCCCCAGTTTGCCCCATACACCCCCAGCTCTCCCAGTCACCCCCAGCTCCCCCAGTTTGCCACATACACCCCCAGCTCTCCCAGTCACCCCCAGCTCCCCCAGTTTGCCCCATACACCCCCAGCTCCCCCAGTTTTCCCCAGTGACCCCTCAGCTATACCCATATTACTACTACACCCCTCATCTTTACCTGTACTACTACAGCCCACATCTGTACCTGTACTACTAATCCCCCTCATCTGTACTACTACTACACCCCTCATTTATACCTGTACTACTACACCCCTCATCTTTACCTGTACTACTACTACACCCCTCATCTATACCTGTACTACTACTACACCCCTCATCTATACCTGTACTACTACTACTACTACTACTACACCCCTCATCTATACCTGTACTACTACTACACCCCTCATCTATACCTGTACTACTACTACACCCCTCATCTTTACCTGTACTACCATACCCCTCATCTGTACTACTACTACACCCCTCATCTATACCTGTACTACTACTACTACACCCCTCACCTATACCTGTACTACTACTACACCCCTCATCTATACCTGTACTACTACTACACCCCTCATCTATACCTGTACTACTACTACACCCCTCATCTTACCTGTACTACTACTACTACACCCCTCATCTATACCTGTACTACTACTACTACACCCCTCATCTATACCTGTACTACTACTACTACACCCCTCATCTATACCTGTACTACTACTACACCCCTCATTTATACCTGTACTACTACTACACCCCTCATCTATACCTGTACTACTACTACACCCCTCATCTATACCTGTACTACTACTACACCCTCATCTATACCTGTACTACTACACCCCTCATTTATACCTGTACTACCATACCCCTCATCTGTACTACTACTACACCCCTCATCTTTACCTGTACTACTACTACACCCCTCATCTATACCTGTACTACTACTACTACTATACCCCTCATCTTTACCTGTACTACTACTACACCCCTCATCTATACCTGTACTACTACTACACCCCTCATCTTTACCTGTACTACTACTACACCCCTCATCTATTCCTGTACTACTACTACACCCCTCATTTATACCTGTACTACTACACCCCTCATCTATACCTGTACTACTACTACTACACCCCTCATCTTTACCTGTACTACTACTACACCCCTCATTTATACCTGTACTACTACACCCCTCATCTATACCTGTACTACTACTACTACACCCCTCATCTTTACCTGTACTACTACTACACCCCTCATTTATACCTGTACTACTACACCCCTCATCTTTACCTGTACTACTACTACACCCCTCATCTATACCTGTACTACTACTACACCCCTCATCTATACCTGTACTACTACTACACCCCTCATCTATACCTGTACTACTACTACACCCTCATCTATACCTGTACTACTACTACTACACCCCTCATCTATACCTGTACTACTACTACTACTACACCCTCATCTTTACCTGTACTACTACTACACCCCTCATTTATACCTGTACTACTACACCCCTCATCTTTACCTGTACTACTACTACACCCCTCATCTATACCTGTACTACTACTACACCCCTCATCTATACCTGTACTACTACTACTACACCCCTCATCTATACCTGTACTACTACTACACCCCTCATCTATACCTGTACTACTACTACTACACCCCTCATCTATACCTGTACTACTACCCCACTCATCTATACCTGTACTACTACTACTACACCCCTCATCTATACCTGTACTACTACTACACCCCTCATCTATACCTGTACTACTACTACACCCCTCATCTATACCTGTACTACTACTACTACTACACCCTCATCTATACCTGTACTACTACTACACCCCTCATCTATACCTGTACTACTACCCCACTCATCTATACCTGTACTACTACTACTACATACCTCATCTGTACCTGTACTACTACTACTACACCCCTCATCTGTACCTGTACTACTACTACACCCCTCATCTTTACCTGTACTACTACTACACCCCTCATCTGTACCTGTACTACTACACCCCTTATTCACTATACCTCCACTACTACACCCCTTATTCACTATACCTCCACTACTACACCCCTCATCTATACCTGTACTACTACTACACCCTACCTAGATGGAGGCACCAGTGGTATGGTGGTATAAGTAACTATGTGGTGATAATATTTGTTACTTATATAATGGTAATAGATGATGTGGCTATGGGGTCATACAGCACAGTTATGGGCGTGGCTATGTCCCTCTTTCCCCCCAGCAAAAGTTGGGGGGTATGCATATATACAGGAGTACATAGAGAAGACATATATACAGAAGTATATAGATAATACATACAGTATATACAGTAGTACATAGAGGAGACATATATACAGAAGTATATAGATGATACATATATACAGGAGTACATAGAGGATACATCATATATCCTCTATGTACTCCTGTATATATGCATCCTCTATGTACTGCTGTATATATGTCTCCTCTGTACTGCTGTATATATGTCTCCTCTGTACTGCTGTATATATGTCTCCTCTATGTACTGCTGTATATATATCTCCTCTATGTACTCCTGTATATATGCATCCTCTATGTACTGCTGTATATATGTCTCCTCTGTACTGCTGTATATATGTCTCCTCTATGTACTCCTGTATATATGCATCCTCTATGTACTCCTGTATATATGCATCCTCTATGTACTGCTGTATATATGTCTCCTCTATGTACTGCTGTATATATGTCTCCTCTGTACTGCTGTATATATGTCTCCTCTGTACTGCTGTATATATGTCTCCTCTATGTACTGCTGTATGTCTCCTCCTGTATATATGTCCCCTCTATGTACTGCTGTATATATGTCCCCTCTATGTACTGCTGTATATATGTCTCCTCTGTACTGCTGTTATATGTCTCCTCTATGTACTCCTGTATATATGCATCCTCTATGTACTGCTGTATATATGTCTCCTCTGTACTGCTGTATATATGTCTCCTCTATGTACTGCTGTTATATGTCTCCTCTATGTACTCCTGTATATATGCATCCTCTATGTACTGCTGTATATATGTCTCCTCTGTACTGCTGTATATATGTCTCCTCTATGTACTGCTGTATATATGTCTCCTCTATGTACTCCTGTATATATGTCTCCTCTGTACTGCTGTATATATGTCTCCTCTGTACTGCTGTATATATGTCTCCTCTGTACTGCTGTATATATGTCTCCTCTATGTACTCCTGTATATATGCATCCTCTATGTACTGCTGTATATATGTCTCCTCTATGTACTCCTGTATATATGTCTCCTCTATGTACTGCTGTATATATGTCTCCTCTGTACTGCTGTATATATGTCTCCTCTATGTACTGCTGTATATATGCATCCTCTATGTACTCCTGTATATATGCATCCTCTATGTACTCCTGTATATATGTCTCCTCTGTACTGCTGTATATATGTCTCCTCTATGTACTGCTGTATATATGTCTCCTCTATGTACTCCTGTATATATGCATCCTCTATGTACTCCTGTATATATGCATCCTCTATGTACTGCTGTATATATGTCTCCTCTGTACTGCTGTATATATGTCTCCTCTATGTACTCCTGTATATATGCATCCTCTATGTACTCCTGTATATATGCATCCTCTATGTACTGCTGTATATATGTCTCCTCTATGTACTGCTGTATATATGTCTCCTCTATGTACTCCTGTATATATGCATCCTCCATGTACTGCTGTATATATGTCTCCTCTGTACTGCTGTATATATGTCTCCTCTGTACTGCTGTATATATGTCTCCTCTATGTACTCCTGTATATATGTCTCCTCTATGTACTGCTGTATATATGTCTCCTCTATGTACTGCTGTATATATGTTTCCTCTATGTACTGCTGTATATATGTCTCCTCTATGTACTGCTGTATATATGTCTCCTCTGTACTGCTGTATATATGTCTCCTCTATGTACTCCTGTATATATGTCTCCTCTATGTACTGCTGTATATATGTCTCCTCTATGTACTGCTGTATATATGTTTCCTCTATGTACTGCTGTATATATGTCTCCTCTATGTACTGCTGTATATATGCATCCTCTATGTACTGCTGTATATATGTCTCCTCTATGTACTCCTGTATATATGCATCCTCTATGTACTCCTGTATAAATGCATCCTCTATGTACTGCTGTATATATGTCTCCTCTGTACTGCTGTATATATGTCTCCTCTGTACTGCTGTATATATGTCTCCTCTGTACTGCTGTATATATGTCTCCTCTATGTACTGCTGTATATATGTCTCCTCTATGTACTCCTGTATATATGCATCCTCTATGTACTCCTGTATATATGCATCCTCTATGTACTGCTGTATATATGTCTCCTCTGTACTGCTGTATATATGTCTCCTCTATGTACTGCTGTCAGGCCCGCTTCTGCCATGAGGCGGAATGAGCCTTCCGCCTCAGGCGGCAGATTTTGCAGTCCGGCAGGGGGCGGCATTATGTCCCCCCTGCTGTCATTTTTGTTAAGTATCACTTAACAAAAATGACAGCGGCCGCTCACCTGTCCCGTCGCCTGCGCTCTCCACATCCCGTCAGGTCCTGCGACGTCACCCTGCAGCTGTCATCGACCTCCAGGCTGTGATGAGTGCCCGGGGTCGGTGGGGGACGCGCTGGGGCGATCGGGTTGTGTGGGGCCGCCGGGGGGTTGTTGCGGTTTGATGCGGTGCGGATGGCGCATCAAACCGCAACCCCCTCAACCCCCCCCCCCCCCCCCCGGCCGGCCCCGCACGACCCGACCGGCGTGACACTCACAGCCTGGAGGTCCATGACAGCTGCAGGGTGACGTCGCGGGACCTGACGGGATGTGGAGAGCGCGGGCCGGCTGCGGCGTTGGACAGGTGAGCGGCTGGCTGGGGGGGCGCGATGCCGGCCATCACTCAGGGGGCGGCTGCCTGAGGTTTGCCTCAGGCGGCAGAGACCCCAGAATCAGCCCTGACTGCTGTATATATGTCTCCTCTATGTACTGCTGTATATATGTCTCCTCTATGTACTGCTGTATATATGTCTCCTCTATGTACTGCTGTATATATGTCTCCTCTATGTACTGCTGTATATATGTCTCCTCTGTACTGCTGTATATATGTCTCCTCTATGTACTGCTGTATATATGTCTCCTCTATGTACTGCTGTATATATGTCTCCTCTATGTACTGCTGTATATATGTCTCCTCTATGTACTGCTGTATATATGTCTCCTCTATGTACTGCTGTATATATGTCTCCTCTATGTACTGCTGTATATATGTCTCCTCTATGTACTCCTGTATATATGCATCCTCTATGTACTGCTGTGTAGGTCTCCTTCTGTGTGTATATATATATATATATATATATATATTTACACTGATCCAAATTTTCCTGCATTGCATATTCCCTCGTGAATATATATATATATATATATATATATATATATATATATATATACACGCACACATAGGAGGAGACCTACACAGCAGTACATAGAGGATACATATATACAGGTGAAGACATACACAGCAGTACATAGAGGATACATATATACAGGAGTAGACATACACAGCAGTACATAGAGGATACATATATGCAGGAGTAGACATACAGAGGAGTATATAGAGGATACATATATACAGGAGGAGACATACACAGCAGTACATAGAGGATACATATATACAGGAGGGGACATACACAGCAGTACATAGAGGATACATATATACAGGAGGAGACATACACAGCAGTACATAGAGGATACATATATACAGGAGTAGACATACACAGCAGTACATAGAGGATACATATATACAGGAGTAGACATACACAGCAGTACATAGAGGGGACATATATACAGGAGGAGACATATACAGGAGTACATAGAGGATACATATATACAGGAGTACATAGAGGATACATATATACAGGGGGAGGCATATATACAGGAGTACATAGAGGATACATATAAGTATGTGTGTTTGTTGTTTTGTTTATTATTATTTTTACTAATGGGGGGTGCACACACGAGGGGGGTGTTCTAAAAAGAAGAATGCCTATACCCACAGGACCACAGCAGTGATATAAACTATTGTAAAAAAAAATACAGAAACCCCAGCTTTCCCAGCATCTTGTATTTGTAGTCAGTATAATGGAGGTCACCCAGCTTTTCCACCATCTTATACTCAGTATGATGGAGTTTACCCAGCTTTCCCAGCATCTTATAGTCAGTGTGATGGAGGTCACCCAGCTTTCCCAGTATCTTATAGTCAGTAGGATGGAGGTCACCCAGCTTTCCCAGTATCTTATAGTCAGTGTGATGGAGTTTACCCAGCTTTCCCAGCATCTTATACTCAGTATGATGGAGGCCACCCAGCTTTCCCAGCATCTTATACTCAGTATGATGGAGTTTACCCAGCTTTCCCAGCATCTTATAGTCAGTAGGATGGAGGTCACCCAGCTTTTCCACCATCTTATACTCAGTATGATGGAGTTTACCCAGCTTTCCCAGCATCTTATAGTCAGTGTGATGGAGGTCACCCA
Source organism: Dendropsophus ebraccatus (assembly GCA_027789725.1). Taxonomy (NCBI): domain Eukaryota; kingdom Metazoa; phylum Chordata; class Amphibia; order Anura; family Hylidae; genus Dendropsophus; species Dendropsophus ebraccatus. The sequence continues at coordinate 996,365 of JAQFWZ010000047.1, read as the reverse complement.
GCTTTCCCAGTATCTTATAGTCAGTGTGATGGAGTTTACCCAGCTTTCCCAGCATCTTATACTCAGTATGATGGAGGCCACCCAGCTTTCCCAGCATCTTATAGTCAGTATGATGGAGGTCACCCAGCGTTCCCAGTATCTTATAGTCAGTATGATGGAGGTCACCCAGCTTTCCCAGCATCATATACTCAGTATGATAGAGGTCACCCAGCTTTCCCAGCATCTGTCTGTGGGTACGTTCCGTGTCATCGCTGAGCCGCCCCATAGACTTATACAGGAAAGTGACTTCTGATCCCTTCACAGGGCACAGTAGGATATTTGGTCACAAATGACGAAGATGTTATAGGTAAGGGCCAGAGTGGTCCTTAAAGGATGGGCCGCCAGCCTGCTACTTATGGGCCAGTGCTGTGTGCTTGCCCCCCGGGCTAAAATTTGACAGCCAGCCCCTGCCGACAGATGACATCAGAGGAGAGAAGGACATACCAGACCCCGACAGATGACATCAGAGGAGAGAAGGACATACCAGACCCTCGACAGATGACATCAGAGGAGAGAAGGACATACCAGACCCCCGACAGATGACATCAAAGAAGAGAAGGATACACCAGACCCCAGGCAGATGACATCAGAGAAGAGAAGGATACACCAGACCCCGACAGATGACATCAGAGGAGAGAAGGACACATCAAACCCCCGACAGATGACATCAGAGGAGAGAAGGATACACCAGACCCCAGGCAGATGACATCAGAGGAGAGAAGGACATACCAGACCCCCGACAGATGACATCAGAGGAGAGAAGGATACACCAGACCCCAGGCAGATGACATCAGAGGAGAGAAGGATACACCAGACCCCCGACAGATGACATCAGAGGAGAGAAGGACATACCAGACCCCCGACAGATGACATCAGAGGAGAGAAGGACATACCAGACCCTCGACAGATGACATCAGGGGAGAGAAGGACATATCAAAACCCCCCGACAGATGACATCAGAGGAGAGAAGGACATACCAGACCCCGACAGATGACATCAGAGGAGAGAAGGACATACCAGACCCCCGACAGATGACATCAGAGGAGAGAAGGACATACCAGACCCTCGACAGATGACATCAGGGGAGAGAAGGACATATCAAACCCCCGACAGATGACATCAGAGGAGAGAAGGACATACCAGACCCCGACAGATGACATCAGAGGAGAGAAGGACATACCAGACCCTCGACAGATGACATCAGAGGAGAGAAGGACATACCAGACCCCCGACAGATGACATCAGAGAAGAGAAGGATACACCAGACCCCAGGCAGATGACATCAGAGAAGAGAAGGATACACCAGACCCCGACAGATGACATCAGAGGAGAGAAGGATACACCAGACCCCAGGCAGATGACATCAGAGGAGAGAAGGATACACCAGACCCCAGGCAGATGACATCAGAGGAGAGGATGTGCTGAACCCCCACTATAAGTACTGCATATAAGTACGAAGCTGTGTACAGGAAGGAACAGGAGCAGTCAGCACAGGTGGGGGAGCTATGTATAGGCAGGAACAGAAATAGTCCGCAGTGGTCTCAGGCACAGGGCCGGTCAGCAGCCGTTGTCAGGCACAGGGCCGGTCAGCAGCCGTTGTCAGGCACAGGGCCGGTCAGCAGCCGTTGTCAGGCACAGGGCCGGTCAGCAGCCGTTGTCAGGCACAGGGCCGGTCAGCAGCCGTTGTCAGGCACAGGGCCGGTCAGCAGCCGTTGTCAGGCACAGGGCCGGTCAGCAGCCGTTGTCAGGCACAGGGCCGGTCAGCAGCCGTTGTCAGGCACAGGGTCGGTCAGCAGCCGTTGTCAGGCACAGGGTCGGTCAGCAGCCGTTGTCAGGCACAGGGGCGGTCATCAGTCGTTGTCAGGCACAGGGGAGGTCAGCAGCCGTTGTCAGGCACAGGGGCGGTCATCAGTCGTTGTCAGGCACAGGGGCGGTCATCAGTCGTTGTCAGGCACAGGGCCGGTCAGCAGCCGTTGTCAGGCACAGGGCCGGTCAGCAGCCGTTGTCAGACACAGGGCCGGTCAGCAGCCGTTTTCAGGCACAGGGGCGGTCAGCAGCCGTTGTCAGGCACAGGGGCGGTCAGCAGTAATTTGTCAGGCACAGGGGCGGTCAGCAGCCGTTGTCAGGCACAGGGGCGGTCATCAGTCGTTGTCAGGCACAGGGGCAGTCATCAGTCGTTGTCAGGCACAGGGGTGGTCATCAGTCGTTGTCAGGCACAGGGGCGGTCAGCAGGCACTGGCAGGTGCAGGGAGTGGTAGATGAGGGTATTTCTGTCTCGCCTGGAGGGGCTTTTGTTCCTCGCTGTAACGCGACTCCTTAGTTACTGATGAATAGAAGGCGAAGCTTCAGTTATCACAGAGACCGGTACAACAATCCTGACAGCACAGTGACAGCGCAGTGACAGCGCAGAGCCTGCCACAGAACGCAGACCACCACCCGGATCCCATGTGAGTATCTGACTGATAATGTCTTCTGTCTGCCAGGGTGTATCTCACCTGATTAGATACAGCAGCTGAGTATACAGTATCTCACCTGATGTAGATACAGCAGCTCAGTATACAGTATCACACCTGAGTGGATTAGATACAGCAGCTCAGTATACAGTATCACACCTGATTAGATTAGATACAGCAGCTCAGTATACAGTATCACACCTGATTAGATACAGCAGCTCAGTATACAGTATCTCACCTGATTAGATACAGCAGCTCAGTATACAGTATCTCACCTGATGTAGATACAGCAGCTCAGTATACAGTATCTCACCTGATTAGATACAGCAGCTCAGTATACAGTATCTCACCTGATTAGATACAGCAGCTCAGTATACAGTATCTCACCTGATTAGATACAGCAGCTCAGTATACAGTATCACACCTGATGTAGATACAGCAGCTCAGTATACAGTATCACAACTTAATTAGATACAGCAGCTCAGTATACAGTATCACACCTGATGTAGATACAGCAGCTCAGTATACAGTATCACACCTGATTAGATACAGCAGCTCAGTATACAGTATCACACCTGATTGGATTAGATACAGCAGCTCAGTATACAGTATCACACCTGATGTAGATACAGCAGCTCAGTATACAGTATCACACCTGATGTAGATACAGCAGCTCAGTATACAGTATCACACCTGATTAGATTAGATACAGCAGCTCAGTATACAGTATCACACCTGATTAGATACAGCAGCTCAGTATACAGTATCACACCTGATTGGATTAGATACAGCAGCTCAGTATACAGTATCACACCTGATTGGATTAGATACAGCAGCTCAGTATACAGTATCTCACCTGATTAGATACAGCAGCTCAGTATACAGTATCTCACCTGATTAGATACAGCAGCTCAGTATACAGTATCTCACCTGATTAGATACAGCAGCTCAGTATACAGTATCACACCTGATGTAGATACAGCAGCTCAGTATACAGTATCACACCTGATTAGATACAGCAGCTCAGTATACAGTATCACACCTGATGTAGATACAGCAGCTCAGTATACAGTATCAAACCTGATTAGATACAGCAGCTCAGTATACAGTATCACACCTGATTAGATTAGATACAGCAGCTCAGTATACAGTATCACACCTGATTAGATACAGCAGCTCAGTATACAGTATCACACCTGATTAGATTAGATACAGCAGCTCAGTATACAGTATCACACCTGATTAGATACAGCAGCTCAGTATACAGTATCTCACCTGATTAGATACAGCAGCTCAGTATACAGTATCACACCTGATTAGATACAGCAGCTCAGTATACAGTATCACACCTGATTAGATACAGCAGCTCAGTATACAGTATCTCACCTGATTAGATACAGCAGCTCAGTATACAGTATCACACCTGATGTAGATACAGCAGCTCAGTATACAGTATCTCACCTGATTAGATACAGCAGCTCAGTATACAGTATCACACCTGATTAGATACAGCAGCTCAGTATACAGTATCACACCTGATGTAGATACAGCAGCTCAGTATACAGTATCACACCTGATTAGATACAGCAGCTCAGTATACAGTATCACACCTGATTAGATACAGCAGCTCAGTATACAGTATCACACCTGATTGGATAGATACAGCAGCTCAGTATACAGTATCACACCTGATGTAGATACAGCAGCTCAGTATACAGTATCACACCTTGATTAGATACAGCAGCTCAGTATACAGTATCACACCTGATGGATTAGATACAGCAGCTCAGTATACAGTATCACACCTGATGTAGATACAGCAGCTCAGTATACAGTATCCACACCTGATTAGATACAGCAGCTCAGTATACAGTATCACACCTGATTAGATACAGCAGCTCAGTATACAGTATCACACCTGATTAGATACAGCAGCTCAGTATACAGTATCTCACCTGATTAGATTAGATTAGATACAGCAGCTCAGTATACAGTATCACACCTGATTAGATACAGCAGCTCAGTATACAGTATCACACCTGATTTAGATACAGCAGCTCAGTATACAGTACCACACCTGATTATAGATACAGCAGCTCAGTATACAGTATTCAACCTGATTAGATACAGCAGCTCAGTATACAGTATCTCACCTGATGTAGATACAGCAGCTCAGTATACAGTATCACACCTGATTAGATACAGCAGCTCAGTATACAGATCACACCTGATTAAATACAGCAGCTCAGTATACAGTATCCACCTGATTATGATACAGCAGCTCAGTATACAGTATCTCCCTGATGTAGATACAGCAGCTCAGTATACAGTATCACACATGATTAGATACAGCAGCTCAGTATACAGTATCACACCTGATGTAGATACAGCAGCTCAGTATACAGTATCTCACCTGATTAGATACAGCAGCTCAGTATACAGTATCTCACCTGATTGGATTAGATACAGCAGCTCAGTATACAGTATCACACCTGATTAGATTAGATACAGCAGCTCAGTACACAGTATCACACCTGATTAGATTAGATACAGCAGCTCAGTATACAGTATCTCACCTGATTGGATTAGATACAGCAGCTCAGTATACAGTATCACACCTGATTAGATAAGATACAGCAGCTCAGTATACAGTATCACACCTGATTGGATTAGATACAGCAGCTCAGTATACAGTATCACACCTGATGTAGATACAGCAGCTCAGTATACAGTATCACACCTGATTAGATACAGCAGCTCAGTATACAGTATCACACCTGATTAGATACAGCAGCTCAGTATACAGTATCACACCTGATTAGATTAGATACAGCAGCTCAGTATACAGTATCACACCTGATTAGATACAGCAGCTCAGTATACAGTATCACACCTGATGTAGATACAGCAGCTCAGTATACAGTATCTCACCTGATTAGATACAGCAGCTCAGTATACAGTATCTCACCTGATTAGATTAGATACAGCAGCTCAGTATACAGTATCACACCTGATGTAGATACAGCAGCTCAGTATACAGTATCACACCTGATTAGATACAGCAGCTCAGTATACAGTATCACACCTGATTGGATACAGCAGCTCAGTATACAGTTTCACACCTGATGTAGATACAGCAGCTCAGTATACAGTATCACACCTGATTAGATACAGCAGCTCAGTATACAGTATCACACCTGATGTAGATACAGCAGCTCAGTATACAGTATCACACCTGATTAGATACAGCAGCTCAGTATACAGTATCACACCTGATTAGATTAGATACAGCAGCTCAGTATACAGTATCACACCTGATTAGATACAGCAGCTCAGTATACAGTATCACACCTGATGTAGATACAGCAGCTCAGTATACAGTATCTCACCTGATTAGATACAGCAGCTCAGTATACAGTATCTCACCTGATTAGATTAGATACAGCAGCTCAGTATACAGTATCACACCTGATGTAGATACAGCAGCTCAGTATACAGTATCACACCTGATGTAGATACAGCAGCTCAGTATACAGTATCACACCTGATTAGATACAGCAGCTCAGTATACAGTATCACACCTGATGTAGATACAGCAGCTCAGTATACAGTATCACACCTGATTAGATACAGCAGCTCAGTATACAGTATCACACCTGATTAGATTAGATACAGCAGCTCAGTATACAGTATCACACCTGATTAGATACAGCAGCTCAGTATACAGTATCACACCTGATTAGATACAGCAGCTCAGTATACAGTATCACACCTGATTAGATTAGATACAGCAGCTCAGTATACAGTATCACACCTGATTAGATTAGATACAGCAGCTCAGTATACAGTATCACACCTGATTAGATTAGATACAGCAGCTCAGTATACAGTATCACACCTGATTAGATACAGCAGCTCAGTATACAGTATCACACCTGATTGGATTAGATACAGCAGCTCAGTATACAGTATCACACCTGATTAGATTAGATACAGCAGCTCAGTATACAGTATCACACCTGATGTAGATACAGCAGCTCAGTATACAGTATCACACCTGATGTAGATACAGCAGCTCAGTATACAGTATCTCACCTGATTAGATACAGCAGCTCAGTATACAGTATCTCACCTGATTAGATACAGCAGCTCAGTATACAGTATCTCACCTGATTAGATACAGCAGCTCAGTATACAGTATCTCACCTGATGTAGATACAGCAGCTCAGTATACAGTATCACACCTGATTAGATACAGCAGCTCAGTATACAGTATCACACCTGATTAGATACAGCAGCTCAGTATACAGTATCACACCTGATTAGATACAGCAGCTCAGTATACAGTATTACACCTGATGTAGATACAGCAGCTCAGTATACAGTATCACACCTGATTAGATACAGCAGCTCAGTATACAGTATCACACCTGATTAGATACAGCAGCTCAGTATACAGTATCTCACCTGATTAGATACAGCAGCTCAGTATACAGTATCTCACCTGATTGGATTAGATACAGCAGCTCAGTATACAGTATCTCACCTGATTAGATTAGATACAGCAGCTCAGTATACAGTATCACACCTGATTAGATACAGCAGCTCAGTATACAGTATCACACCTGATTAGATTAGATACAGCAGCTCAGTATACAGTATCACACCTGATGTAGATACAGCAGCTCAGTATACAGTATCTCACCTGATGTAGATACAGCAGCTCAGTATACAGTATCACACCTGATGTAGATACAGCAGCTCAGTACACAGTATCACACCTGATTAGATACAGCAGCTCAGTATACAGTATCACACCTGATTAGATACAGCAGCTCAGTATACAGTATCACACCTGATGTAGATACAGCAGCTCAGTATACAGTATCTCACCTGATTAGATACAGCAGCTCAGTATACAGTATCACACCTGATTGGATTAGATACAGCAGCTCAGTATACAGTATCACACCTGATGTAGATACAGCAGCTATGTATACAGTATCTCACCTGATTAGATACAGCAGCTCAGTATACAGTATCACACCTGATTGGATTAGATACAGCAGCTCAGTATACAGTATCACACCTGATGTAGATACAGCAGCTCAGTATACAGTATCTCACCTGATTAGATACAGCAGCTCAGTATACAGTATCACACCTGATTAGATACAGCAGCTCAGTATACAGTATCACACCTGATTAGATACAGCAGCTCAGTATACAGTATCACACCTGATTAGATACAGCAGCTCAGTATACAGTATCACACCTGATTGGATTAGATACAGCAGCTCAGTATACAGTATCACACCTGATTAGATACAGCAGCGCAGTATACAGTATCTCACCTGATTAGATACAGCAGCTCAGTATACAGTATCTCACCTGATTAGATACAGCAGCTCAGTATACAGTATCACACCTGATTGGATTAGATACAGCAGCTCAGTATACAGTATCACACCTGATTAGATACAGCAGCTCAGTATACAGTATCACACCTGATGTAGATACAGCAGCTCAGTATACAGTATCTCACCTGATTAGATACAGCAGCTCAGTATACAGTATCACACCTGATTAGATTAGATACAGCAGCTCAGTATACAGTATCACACCTGATGTAGATACAGCAGCTCAGTATACAGTATCACACCTGATTAGATTAGATACAGCAGCTCAGTATACAGTATCACACCTGATTAGATACAGCAGCTCAGTATACAGTATCACACCTGATGTAGATACAGCAGCTCAGTATACAGTATCACACCTGATGTAGATACAGCAGCTCAGTATACAGTATCACACCTGATTAGATACAGCAGCTCAGTATACAGTATCTCACCTGATTAGATACAGCAGCTCAGTATACAGTATCACACCTTATTAGATTAGATACAGCAGCTCAGTATACAGTATCACACCTGATTAGATTAGATACAGCAGCTCAGTATACAGTATCACACCTGATGTAGATACAGCAGCTCAGTATACAGTATCACACCTGATTAGATACAGCAGCTCAGTATACAGTATCACACCTGATTAGATACAGCAGCTCAGTATACAGTATCACACCTGATGTAGATACAGCAGCTCAGTATACAGTATCACACCTGATTAGATACAGCAGCTCAGTATACAGTATCACACCTGATTAGATACAGCAGCTCAGTATACAGTATCACACCTGATTAGATACAGCAGCTCAGTATACAGTATCACACCTGATTAGATTAGATACAGCAGCTCAGTATACAGTATCACACCTGATTAGATACAGCAGCTCAGTATACAGTATCACACCTGATTAGATACAGCAGCTCAGTATACAGTATCACACCTGATTAGATACAGCAGCTCAGTATACAGTATCTCACCTGATTAGATACAGCAGCTCAGTATACAGTATCACACCTGATTGGATTAGATACAGCAGCTCAGTATACAGTATCACACCTGATTAGATACAGCAGCTCAGTATACAGTATCACACCTGATTAGATACAGCAGCTCAGTATACAGTATCACACCTGATGTAGATACAGCAGCTCAGTATACAGTATCACACCTGATTAGATACAGCAGCTCAGTATACAGTATCACACCTGATTAGATACAGCAGCTCAGTATACAGTATCTCACCTGATTAGATACAGCAGCTCAGTATACAGTATCACACCTGATTAGATACAGCAGCTCAGTATACAGTATCTCACCTGATGTAGATACAGCAGCTCAGTATACAGTATCACACCTGATTAGATACAGCAGCTCAGTATACAGTATCACACCTGATTAGATACAGTAGCTCAGTATACAGTATCTCACCTGATTAGATACAGCAGCTCAGTATACAGTATCTCACCTGATGTAGATACAGCAGCTCAGTATACAGTATCACACCTGATTAGATACAGCAGCTCAGTATACAGTATCACACCTGATTAGATACAGCAGCTCAGTATACAGTATCACACCTGATTAGATTAGATACAGCAGCTCAGTATACAGTATCTCACCTGATTAGATACAGCAGCTCAGTATACAGTATCACACCTGATTAGATACAGCAGCTCAGTATACAGTATCACACCTGATTAGATACAGCAGCTCAGTATACAGTATCACACCTGATTGGATTAGATACAGCAGCTCAGTATACAGTATCACACCTGATTGGATTAGATACAGCAGCTCAGTATACAGTATCACACCTGATGTAGATACAGCAGCTCAGTATACAGTATCTCACCTGATTAGATACAGCAGCTCAGTATACAGTATCTCACCTGATTAGATACAGCAGCTCAGTATACAGTATCACACCTGATGTAGATACAGCAGCTCAGTATACAGTATTACATCTGATTGGATTAGATACAGCAGCTAAGTATACAGTATCACACCTGATTAGATACAGCAGCTCAGTATACAGTATCACACCTGATGTAGATACAGCAGCTCAGTATACAGTATCACACCTGATGTAGATACAGCAGCTCAGTATACAGTATCACACCTGATGTAGATACAGCAGCTCAGTATACAGTATCACATCTGATTAGATTAGATACAGCAGCTCAGTATACAGTATCTCACCTGATGTAGATACAGCAGCTCAGTATACAGTATCTCACCTGATTAGATACAGCAGCTCAGTATACAGTATCACACCTGATGTAGATACAGCAGCTCAGTATACAGTATCTCACCTGATTAGATACAGCAGCTCAGTATACAGTATCACACCTGATTAGATACAGCAGCTCAGTATACAGTATCTCACCTGATGTAGATACAGCAGCTCAGTATACAGTATCTCACCTGATGTAGATACAGCAGCTCAGTATACAGTATCTCACCTGATTAGATACAGCAGCTCAGTATACAGTATCACACCTGATTAGATTAGATACAGCGGCTCAGTATACAGTATCACACCTGATTAGATTAGATACAGCAGCTCAGTATACAGTATCACACCTGATTAGATACAGCAGCTCAGTATACAGTATCACACCTGATTAGATACAGCAGCTCAGTATACAGTATCTCACCTGATTAGATACAGCAGCTCAGTATACAGTATCACACCTGATTAGATACAGCAGCTCAGTATACAGTATCACACCTGATTAGATACAGCAGCTCAGTATACAGTATCACACCTGATTGGATTAGATACAGCAGCTCAGTATACAGTATCACACCTGATTAGATTAGATACAGCAGCTCAGTATACAGTATCACACCTGATTGGATTAGATACAGAAGCTCAGTATACAGTATCACACCTGATTAGATTAGATACAGCAGCTCAGTATACAGTATCACACCTGATGTAGATACAGCAGCTCAGTATACAGTATCACACCTGATTGGATTAGATACAGCAGCTCAGTATACAGTATCACACCTGATTAGATTAGATACAGCAGCTCAGTACACAGTATCACACCTGATTAGATTAGATACAGCAGCTCAGTATACAGTATCTCACCTGATTGGATTAGATACAGCAGCTCAGTATACAGTATCACACCTGATTAGATAAGATACAGCAGCTCAGTATACAGTATCACACCTGATTGGATTAGATACAGCAGCTCAGTATACAGTATCACACCTGATGTAGATACAGCAGCTCAGTATACAGTATCACACCTGATTAGATACAGCAGCTCAGTATACAGTATCACACCTGATTAGATACAGCAGCTCAGTATACAGTATCACACCTGATTGGATTAGATACAGCAGCTCAGTATACAGTATCACACCTGATTGGATTAGATACAGCAGCTCAGTATACAGTATCACACCTGATTGGATTAGATACAGCAGCTCAGTATACAGTATCACACCTGATGTAGATACAGCAGCTCAGTATACAGTATCACACCTGATTAGATACAGCAGCTCAGTATACAGTATCACACCTGATTGGATTAGATACAGCAGCTCAGTATACAGTATCACACCTGATTAGATACAGCAGCTCAGTATACAGTATCACACCTGATGTAGATACAGCAGCTCAGTATACAGTATCACACCTGATTAGATACAGCAGCTCAGTATACAGTATCACACCTGATTAGATTAGATACAGCAGCTCAGTATACAGTATCACACCTGATTAGATACAGCAGCTCAGTATACAGTATCACACCTGATTGGATTAGATACAGCAGCTCAGTATACAGTATCACACCTGATTAGATTAGATACAGCAGCTCAGTATACAGTATCACACCTGATTAGATACAGCAGCTCAGTATACAGTATCACACCTGATTGGATTAGATACAGCAGCTCAGTATACAGTATCACACCTGATTAGATTAGATACAGCAGCTCAGTATACAGTATCTCACCTGATTAGATACAGCAGCTCAGTATACAGTATCTCACCTGATTAGATACAGCAGCTCAGTATACAGTATCTCACCTGATGTAGATACAGCAGCTCAGTATACAGTATCACACCTGATTAGATTAGATACAGCAGCTCAGTATACAGTATCTCACCTGATTAGATACAGCAGCTCAGTATACAGTATCACACCTGATGTAGATACAGCGGCTCAGTATACAGTATCTCACCTGATGTAGATACAGCAGCTCAGTATACAGTATCTCACCTGATTAGATACAGCAGCTCAGTATACAGTATCACACCTGATGTAGATACAGCAGCTCAGTATACAGTATCTCACCTGATTAGATACAGCAGCTCAGTATACAGTATCACACCTGATTGGATTAGATACAGCAGCTCAGTATACAGTATCACACCTGATTAGATACAGCAGCTCAGTATACAGTATCACACCTGATTAGATACAGCAGCTCAGTATACAGTATCACACCTGATGTAGATACAGCAGCTCAGTATACAGTATCTCACCTGATTAGATACAGCAGCTCAGTATACAGTATCACACCTGATTGGATTAGATACAGCAGCTCAGTATACAGTATCACACCTGATGTAGATACAGCAGCTCAGTATACAGTATCACACCTGATTAGATACAGCAGCTCAGTATACAGTATCACACCTGATTAGATTAGATACAGCAGCTCAGTATACAGTATCACACCTGATGTAGATACAGCAGCTCAGTATACAGTATCACACCTGATTAGATTAGATACAGCAGCTCAGTATACAGTATCACACCTGATGTAGATACAGCAGCTCAGTATACAGTATCTCACCTGATGTAGATACAGCAGCTCAGTATACAGTATCACACCTGATGTAGATACAGCAGCTCAGTATACAGTATCACACCTGATTGGATTAGATACAGCAGCTCAGTATACAGTATCTCACCTGATTAGATACAGCAGCTCAGTATACAGTATCACACCTGATTAGATTAGATACAGCAGCTCAGTATACAGCATCACACCTGATTAGATACAGCAGCTCAGTATACAGTATCACACCTGATGTAGATACAGCAGCTCAGTATACAGTATCTCACCTGATTGGATTAGATACAGCAGCTCAGTATACAGTATCTCACCTGATTAGATACAGCAGCTCAGTATACAGTATCACACCTGATTAGATACAGCAGCTCAGTATACAGTATCACACCTGATTAGATTAGATACAGCAGCTCAGTATACAGTATCACACCTGATTAGATACAGCAGCTCAGTATACAGTATCACACCTGATTAGATTAGATACAGCAGCTCAGTATACAGTATCACACCTGATTAGATTAGATACAGCAGCTCAGTATACAGTATCACACCTGATTAGATACAGCAGCTCAGTATACAGTATCACACCTGATTAGATACAGCAGCTCAGTATACAGTATCACACCTGATGTAGATACAGCAGCTCAGTATACAGTATCACACCTGATGTAGATACAGCAGCTCAGTATACAGTATCACACCTGATTAGATACAGCAGCTCAGTATACAGTATCACACCTGATTAGATACAGCAGCTCAGTATACAGTATCACACCTGATTAGATACAGCAGCTCAGTATACAGTATCACACCTGATGTAGATACAGCAGCTCAGTATACAGTATCACACCTGATTAGATACAGCAGCTCAGTATACAGTATCACACCTGATTAGATACAGCAGCTCAGTATACAGTATCACACCTGATGTAGATACAGCAGCTCAGTATACAGTATCACACCTGATTAGATACAGCAGCTCAGTATACAGTATCACACCTGATTAGATACAGCAGCTCAGTATACAGTATCACACCTGATTAGATACAGCAGCTCAGTATACAGTATCACACCTGATTAGATACAGCAGCTCAGTATACAGTATCACACCTGATGTAGATACAGCAGCTCAGTATACAGTATCACACCTGATTAGATACAGCAGCTCAGTATACAGTATCACACCTGATGTAGATACAGCAGCTCAGTATACAGTATCACACCTGATTAGATACAGCAGCTCAGTATACAGTATCACACCTGATTAGATACAGCAGCTCAGTATACAGTATCACACCTGATTAGATACAGCAGCTCAGTATACAGTATCACACCTGATTAGATTAGATACAGCAGCTCAGTATACAGTATCACACCTGATTAGATACAGCAGCTCAGTATACAGTATCTCACCTGATTAGATACAGCAGCTCAGTATACAGTATCACACCTGATTGGATTAGATACAGCAGCTCAGTATACAGTATCACACCTGATTAGATACAGCAGCTCAGTATACAGTATCACACCTGATTAGATACAGCAGCTCAGTATACAGTATCACACCTGATGTAGATACAGCAGCTCAGTATACAGTATCACACCTGATTAGATACAGCAGCTCAGTATACAGTATCACACCTGATTAGATACAGCAGCTCAGTATACAGTATCTCACCTGATTAGATACAGCAGCTCAGTATACAGTATCACACCTGATTAGATACAGCAGCTCAGTATACAGTATCTCACCTGATTAGATACAGCAGCTCAGTATACAGTATCACACCTGATTAGATACAGTAGCTCAGTATACAGTATCTCACCTGATTAGATACAGCAGCTCAGTATACAGTATCTCACCTGATGTAGATACAGCAGCTCAGTATACAGTATCACACCTGATTAGATACAGCAGCTCAGTATACAGTATCACACCTGATTAGATACAGCAGCTCAGTATACAGTATCACACCTGATTAGATTAGATACAGCAGCTCAGTATACAGTATCTCACCTGATTAGATACAGCAGCTCAGTATACAGTATCACACCTGATTAGATACAGCAGCTCAGTATACAGTATCACACCTGATTGGATTAGATACAGCAGCTCAGTATACAGTATCACACCTGATTGGATTAGATACAGCAGCTCAGTATACAGTATCACACCTGATGTAGATACAGCAGCTCAGTATACAGTATCACACCTGATGTAGATACAGCAGCTCAGTATACAGTATCAGACCTGATGTAGATACAGCAGCTCAGTATACAGTATCACATCTGATTGGATTAGATACAGCAGCTAAGTATACAGTATCACACCTGATTAGATACAGCAGCTCAGTATACAGTATCTCACCTGATTAGATACAGCAGCTCAGTATACAGTATCACACCTGATTAGATACAGCAGCTCAGTATACAGTATCTCACCTGATGTAGATACAGCAGCTCAGTATACAGTATCTCACCTGATTAGATACAGCAGCTCAGTATACAGTATCACACCTGATTAGATTAGATACAGCAGCTCAGTATACAGTATCACACCTGATTAGATACAGCAGCTCAGTATACAGTATCACACCTGATGTAGATACATCAGCTCAGTATACAGTATCACACCTGATGTAGATACAGCAGCTCAGTATACAGTATCTCACCTGATTAGATACAGCAGCTCAGTATACAGTATCACACCTGATGTAGATACAGCAGCTCAGTATACAGTATCTCACCTGATTAGATACAGCAGCTCAGTATACAGTATCACACCTGATGTAGATACAGCAGCTCAGTATACAGTATCTCACCTGATGTAGATACAGCAGCTCAGTATACAGTATCACACCTGATTAGATACAGCAGCTCAGTATACAGTATCTCACCTGATGTAGATACAGCAGCTCAGTATACAGTATCTCACCTGATGTAGATACAGCAGCTCAGTATACAGTATCTCACCTGATTAGATACAGCAGCTCAGTATACAGTATCACACCTGATTAGATACAGCAGCTCAGTATACAGTATCACACCTGATGTAGATACAGCAGCTCAGTATACAGATCTCACCTGATTAGATACAGCAGCTCAGTATACAGTATCACACCTGATTAGATACAGCAGCTCAGTATACAGTATCACACCTGATTAGATACAGCAGCTCAGTATACAGTATCACACCTGATTAGATACAGCAGCTCAGTATACAGTATCACACCTGATTAGATTAGATACAGAGGCTCAGTATACAGTATCACACCTGATTAGATTAGATACAGCAGCTCAGTATACAGTATCACACCTGATTAGATACAGCAGCTCAGTATACAGTATCACACCTGATTAGATACAGCAGCTCAGTATACAGTATCTCACCTGATTAGATACAGCAGCTCAGTATACAGTATCACACCTGATTAGATACAGCAGCTCAGTATACAGTATCACACCTGATTAGATACAGCAGCTCAGTATACAGTATCACACCTGATTAGATTAGATACAGAGGCTCAGTATACAGTATCACACCTGATTAGATACAGCAGCTCAGTATACAGTATCACACCTGATTAGATACAGCAGCTCAGTATACAGTATCACACCTGATTAGATACAGCAGCTCAGTATACAGTATCTCACCTGATTAGATACAGCAGCTCAGTATACAGTATCACACCTGATCTAGATACAGCAGCTCAGTATACAGTATCACACCTGATTGGATTAGATACAGCAGCTCAGTATACAGTATCACACCTGATTAGATACAGCAGCTCAGTATACAGTATCACACCTGATTGGATTAGATACAGCAGCTCAGTATACAGTATCACACCTGATTGGATTAGATACAGAAGCTCAGTATACAGTATCACACCTGATTAGATTAGATACAGCAGCTCAGTATACAGTATCACACCTGATTGGATTAGATACAGAAGCTCAGTATACAGTATCACACCTGATTAGATTAGATACAGCAGCTCAGTATACAGTATCACACCTGATTGGATTAGATACAGCAGCTGAGTATACAGTATCACACCTGATTAGATTAAATACAGCAGCTCAGTATACAGTATCTCACCTGATTGGATTAGATACAGCAGCTCAGTATACAGTATCACACCTGATTAGATTAGATACAGCAGCTCAGTACACAGTATCACACCTGATTAGATTAGATACAGCAGCTCAGTATACAGTATCTCACCTGATTGGATTAGATACAGCAGCTCAGTATACAGTATCACACCTGATTAGATTAGATACAGCAGCTCAGTATACAGTATCACACCTGATTGGATTAGATACAGCAGCTCAGTATACAGTATCACACCTGATGTAGATACAGCAGCTCAGTATACAGTATCACACCTGATTGGATTAGATACAGCAGCTCAGTATACAGTATCTCACCTGATGTAGATACAGCAGCTCAGTATACAGTATCACACCTGATTAGATACAGCAGCTCAGTATACAGTATCACACCTGATGTAGATACAGCAGCTCAGTATACAGTATCACACCTGATGTAGATACAGCAGCTCAGTATACAGTATCACACCTGATTAGATACAGCAGCTCAGTATACAGTATCACACCTGATGTAGATACAGCAGCTCAGTATACAGTATCACACCTGATGTAGATACAGCAGCTCAGTATACAGTATCTCACCTGATTAGATACAGCAGCTCAGTATACAGTATCACACCTGATTAGATTAGATACAGCAGCTCAGTATACAGTATCACACCTGATGTAGATACAGCAGCTCAGTATACAGTATCACACCTGATTAGATACAGCAGCTCAGTATACAGTATCACACCTGATTGGATTAGATACAGCAGCTCAGTATACAGTATCTCACCTGATTAGATACAGCAGCTCAGTATACAGTATCACACCTGATTGGATTAGATACAGCAGCTCAGTATACAGTATCTCACCTGATTGGATTAGATACAGCAGCTCAGTATACAGTATCACACCTGATTGGATTAGATACAGCAGCTCAGTATACAGTATCACACCTGATTAGATACAGCAGCTCAGTATACAGTATCTCACCTGATTAGATACAGCAGCTCAGTATACAGTATCACACCTGATTGGATTAGATACAGCAGCTCAGTATACAGTATCTCACCTGATTAGATTAGATACAGCAGCTCAGTATACAGTATCACACCTGATTGGATACAGCAGCTCAGTATACAGTATCACACCTGATTAGATACAGCAGCTCAGTATACAGTATCACACCTGATTGGATTAGATACAGCAGCTGAGTATACAGTATCACACCTGATTAGATTAGATACAGCAGCTCAGTATACAGTATCACACCTGATGTAGATACAGCAGCTCAGTATACAGTATCTCACCTGATTAGATACAGCAGCTCAGTATACAGTATCACACCTGATTAGATACAGCAGCGCAGTATACAGTATCTCACCTGATGTAGATACAGCAGCTCAGTATACAGTATCACACCTGATTAGATACAGCAGCTCAGTATACAGTATCACACCTGATTAGATTAGATACAGCGGCTCAGTATACAGTATCTCACCTGATGTAGATACAGCAGCTCAGTATACAGTATCTCACCTGATTAGATACAGCAGCTCACTATACAGTATCACACCTGATTAGATACAGCAGCTCAGTATACAGTATCTCACCTGATTAGATACAGCAGCTCAGTATACAGTATCTCACCTGATTAGATACAGCAGCTCAGTATACAGTATCACACCTGATTAGATACAGCAGCTCAGTATACAGTATCACACCTGATTAGATACAGCAGCTCAGTATACATTATCACACCTGATTGGATTAGATACAGCAGCTGAGTATACAGTATCTCACCTGATTAGATACAGCAGCTCAGTATACAGTATCACACCTGATTAGATACAGCAGCTCAGTATACAGTATCTCACCTGATTAGATACAGCAGCTCAGTATACAGTATCACACCTGATTAGATACAGCAGCTCAGTATACAGTATCTCACCTGATTAGATTAGATACAGCAGCTCAGTATACAGTATCACACCTGATGTAGATACAGCAGCTCAGTATACAGTATCACACCTGATTAGATACAGCAGCTCAGTATACAGTATCACACCTGATGTAGATACAGCGGCTCAGTATACAGTATCTCACCTGATGTAGATACAGCAGCTCAGTATACAGTATCACACCTGATTAGATTAGATACAGCAGCTCAGTATACAGTATCACACCTGATTAGATACAGCAGCTCAGTATACAGTATCACACCTGATTAGATACAGCAGCTCAGTATACAGTATCACACCTGATTAGATACAGCAGCTCAGTATACAGTATCACACCTGATTAGATACAGCAGCTCAGTATACAGTATCACACCTGATTAGATACAGCAGCTCAGTATACAGTATCACACCTGATTAGATACAGCAGCTCAGTATACAGTATCACACCTGATTAGATACAGCAGCTCAGTATACAGTATCACACCTGATGTAGATACAGCAGCTCAGTATACAGTATCACACCTGATTGGATTAGATACAGCAGCTGAGTATACAGTATCTCACCTGATTAGATACAGCAGCTCAGTATACAGTATCTCATCTGATGCAGATACAGCAGCTCAGTATACAGTATCTCACCTGATTAGATACAGCAGCTCAGTATACAGTATCACACCTGATGTAGATACAGCAGCTCAGTATACAGTATCACACCTGATGTAGATACAGCAGCTCAGTATACAGTATCACACCTGATTAGATACAGCAGCTCAGTATACAGTATCACACCTGATTAGATTAGATACAGCAGCTCAGTATACAGTATCTCACCTAATTAGATACAGCAGCTCAGTATACAGTATCACACCTGATTGGATTAGATACAGCAGCTGAGTATACAGTATCTCACCTGATTAGATACAGCAGCTCAGTATACAGTATCTCACCTGATTGGATTAGATACAGCAGCTGAGTATACAGTATCTCACCTGATTAGATACAGCAGCTCAGTATACAGTATCACACCTGATTGGATTAGATACAGCAGCTCAGTATACAGTATCACACCTGATTAGATACAGCAGCTCAGTATACAGTATCACACCTGATTAGATTAGATACAGCAGCTCAGTATACAGTATCTAGCCTGATTAGATACAGCAGCTCAGTATACAGTATCACACCTGATTAGATACAGCAGCTCAGTATACAGTATCACACCTGATTAGATACAGCAGCTCAGTATACAGTATCTCACCTGATTAGATTAGATACAGCAGCTCAGTATACAGTATCACACCTGATTAGATACAGCAGCTCAGTATACAGTATCACACCTGATTAGATACAGTAGCTCAGTATACAGTATCACACCTGATTGGATTAGATACAGCAGCTCAGTATACAGTATCACATCTGATTGGATTAGATACAGCAGCTAAGTATACAGTATCACACCTGATGTAGATACAGCAGCTCAGTATACAGTATCACACCTGATTAGATTAGATACAGCGGCTCAGTATACAGTATCACACCTGATTAGATACAGCAGCTCAGTATACAGTATCACACCTGATTAGATTAGATACAGCAGCTCAGTATACAGTATCACACCTGATTAGATTAGATACAGCAGCTCAGTATACAGTATCTCACCTGATGTAGATACAGCAGCTCAGTATACAGTATCACACCTGATTAGATACAGCGGCTCAGTATACAGTATCACACCTGATGTAGATACAGCAGCTCAGTATACAGTATCACACCTGATTAGATACAGCAGCTCAGTATACAGTATCACACCTGATTAGATACAGCAGCTCAGTATACAGTATCACACCTGATTAGATACAGCAGCTCAGTATACAGTATCACACCTGATTGGATTAGATACAGCAGCTCAGTATACAGTATCTCACCTGATGTAGATACAGCAGCTCAGTATACAGTATCACACCTGATTAGATACAGCAGCTCAGTATACAGTATCACACCTGATGTAGATACAGCAGCTCAGTATACAGTATCTCACCTGATTAGATACAGCAGCTCAGTATACAGTATCACACCTGATTAGATACAGCAGCTCAGTATACAGTATCACACCTGATTAGATACAGCAGCTCAGTATACAGTATCTCACCTGATTAGATTAGATACAGCAGCTCAGTATACAGTATCACACCTGATGTAGATACAGCAGCTCAGTATACAGTATCTCACCTGATGTAGATACAGCAGCTCAGTATACAGTATCACACCTGATTGGATTAGATACAGCAGCTCAGTATACAGTATCTCACCTGATTAGATTAGATACAGCAGCTCAGTATACAGTATCACACCTGATTAGATACAGCAGCTCAGTATACAGTATCTCACCTGATTAGATTAGATACAGCAGCTCAGTATACAGTATCACACCTGATTAGATACAGCAGCTCAGTATACAGTATCACACCTGATTGGATTAGATACAGAAGCTCAGTATACAGTATCTCACCTGATTAGATTAGATACAGCAGCTCAGTATACAGTATCACACCTGATTAGATACAGCAGCTCAGTATACAGTATCACACCTGATTAGATACAGCAGCTCAGTATACAGTATCACACCTGATTGGATTAGATACAGCAGCTCAGTATACAGTATCTCACCTGATGTAGATACAGCAGCTCAGTATACAGTATCACACCTGATTAGATACAGCAGCTCAGTATACAGTATCTCACCTGATTAGATTAGATACAGCAGCTCAGTATACAGTATCACACCTGATTAGATACAGCAGCTCAGTATACAGTATCACACCTGATTAGATACAGCAGCTCAGTATACAGTATCACACCTGATTAGATACAGCAGCTCAGTATACAGTATCACACCTGATTAGATACAGCAGCTCAGTATACAGTATCACACCTGATTGGATTAGATACAGCAGCTCAGTATACAGTATCTCACCTGATGTAGATACAGCAGCTCAGTATACAGTATCACACCTGATTAGATACAGCAGCTCAGTATACAGTATCTCACCTGATTAGATTAGATACAGCAGCTCAGTATACAGTATCACACCTGATTAGATACAGCAGCTCAGTATACAGTATCACACCTGATTAGATACAGCAGCTCAGTATACAGTATCACACCTGATTAGATACAGCAGCTCAGTATACAGTATCACACCTGATTGGATTAGATACAGCAGCTCAGTATACAGTATCTCACCTGATTAGATACAGCAGCTCAGTATACAGTATCACACCTGATTAGATACAGCAGCTCAGTATACAGTATCACACCTGATTAGATACAGCAGCTCAGTATACAGTATCACACCTGATTAGATTAGATACAGCAGCTCAGTATACAGTATCACACCTGATTAGATACAGCAGCTCAGTATACAGTATCACACCTGATTAGATACAGCAGCTCAGTATACAGTATCACACCTGATTAGATACAGCAGCTCAGTATACAGTATCACACCTGATTGGATTAGATACAGCAGCTCAGTATACAGTATCTCACCTGATGTAGATACAGCAGCTCAGTATACAGTATCACACCTGATTAGATACAGCAGCTCAGTATACAGTATCTCACCTGATTAGATTAGATACAGCAGCTCAGTATACAGTATCACACCTGATTAGATACAGCAGCTCAGTATACAGTATCACACCTGATTAGATACAGCAGCTCAGTATACAGTATCACACCTGATTAGATACAGCAGCTCAGTATACAGTATCACACCTGATTAGATTAGATACAGCAGCTCAGTATACAGCATCACACCTGATTAGATACAGCAGCTCAGTATACAGTATCACACCTGATTAGATACAGCAGCTCAGTATACAGTATCTCACCTGATTAGATTAGATACAGCAGGTCAGTATACAGTATCTCACCTGATGTAGATACAGCAGCTCAGTATACAGTATCTCACCTGATGTAGATACAGCAGCTCAGTATACAGTATCACACCTGATTAGATTAGATACAGCAGCTCAGTATACAGTATCACACCTGATTAGATACAGCAGCTCAGTATACAGTATCACACCTGATTGGATTAGATACAGCAGCTCAGTATACAGTATCACACCTGATTAGATTAGATACAGAAGCTCAGTATACAGTATCACACCTGATTAGATTAGATACAGCAGCTCAGTATACAGTATCACACCTGATTAGATACAGCAGCTCAGTATACAGTATCTCACCTGATTAGATTAGATACAGCAGCTCAGTATACAGTATCACACCTGATGTAGATACAGCAGCTCAGTATACAGTATCTCACCTGATTAGATACAGCAGCTCAGTATACAGTATCTCACCTGATTAGATACAGCAGCTCAGTATACAGTATCACACCTGATGTAGATACAGCAGCTCAGTATACAGTATCACACCTGATTAGATACAGCAGCTCAGTATACAGTATCTCACCTGATTAGATACAGCAGCTCAGTATACAGTATCTCACCTGATTGGATTAGATACAGCAGCTCAGTATACAGTATCACACCTGATTAGATTAGATACAGCAGCTCAGTATACAGTATCTCACCTGATTTAGATACAGCAGCTCAGTATACAGTATCTCACCTGATTAGATACAGCAGCTCAGTATACAGTATCACACCTGATTAGATTAGATACAGCAGCTCAGTATACAGCATCACACCTGATTAGATACAGCAGCTCAGTATACAGTATCACACCTGATTAGATACAGCAGCTCAGTATACAGTATCACACCTGATTGGATTAGATACAGCAGCTCAGTATACAGTATCACACCTGATGTAGATACAGCAGCTCAGTATACAGTAATCACACCTGATGTAGATACAGCAGCTCAGTATACAGTATCACACCTGATTAGATTAGACAGCAGCTCAGTATACAGTATCACACCTGATTAGATACAGCAGCTCAGTATACAGTATCACACCTGATTAGATACAGCAGCTCAGTATACAGTATCACACCTGATTAGATAGATACAGCAGCCTCAGTATACAGTATCACACACTGATTAGATTACAGCAGCTCAGTATACAGTATCTCACCTGATTAGATACAGCAGCTCAGTATACAGTATCTCACCTGATTAGATACAGCAGCTCAGTATACAGTATCACACCTGATGTAGATACAGCAGCTCAGTATACAGTATCACACCTGATTGGATTAGATACAGCAGCTCAGTATACAGTATCTCACCTGATGTAGATACAGCAGCTCAGTATACAGTATCTCACCTGATTAGATACAGCAGCTCAGTATACAGTATCACACCTGATTAGATTAGATACAGCAGCTGAGTATACAGTATCACACCTGATGTAGATACAGCAGCTCAGTATACAGTATCACACCTGATTAGATACAGCAGCTCAGTATACAGTATCACACCTGATTAGATACAGCAGCTCAGTATACAGTATCACACCTGATTAGATACAGCAGCTCAGTATACAGTATCACACCTGATTAGATACAGCAGCTCTGTATACAGTATCACACCTGATTAGATACAGCAGCTCAGTATACAGTATCAAACCTGATTAGATACAGCAGCTCAGTATACAGTATCACACCTGATGTAGATACAGCAGCTCAGTATACGGTATCACACCTGATTAGATACAGCAGCTCAGTATACAGTATCACACCTGATTAGATTAGATACAGCAGCTCAGTATACAGTATCACACCTGATGTAGATACAGCAGCTCAGTATACAGTATCACACCTGATTAGATACAGCAGCTCAGTATACAGTATCACACCTGATTAGATACAGCAGCTCAGTATACAGTATCACACCTGATTAGATACAGCAGCTCAGTATACAGTATCACACCTGATTAGATACAGCAGCTCTGTATACAGTATCACACCTGATTAGATTAGATTAGATACAGCAGCTCAGTATACAGTATCACACCTGATTAGATACAGCAGCTCAGTATACAGTATCACACCTGATTAGATACAGCAGCTCAGTATACAGTATCACACCTGATGTAGATACAGCAGCTCAGTATACAGTATCTCACCTGATTAGATTAGATACAGCAGCTCAGTATACAGTATCTCACCTGATTAGATACAGCAGCTCAGTATACAGTATCACACCTGATTGGATTAGATACAGCAGCTCAGTATACAGTATCACACCTGATGTAGATACATCAGCTCAGTATACAGTATCACACCTGATGTAGATACATCAGCTCAGTATACAGTATCACACCTGATTAGATACAGCAGCTCTGTATACAGTATCACACCTGATTAGATTAGATTAGATACAGCAGCTCAGTATACAGTATCACACCTGATTAGATACAGCAGCTCAGTATACAGTATCACACCTGATTAGATACAGCAGCTCAGTATACAGTATCTCACCTGATTAGATTAGATACAGCAGCTCAGTATACAGTATCTCACCTGATTAGATACAGCAGCTCAGTATACAGTATCACACCTGATTGGATTAGATACAGCAGCTCAGTATACAGTATCACACCTGATGTAGATACAGCAGCTCAGTATACAGTATCACACCTGATTAGATACAGCAGCTCAGTATACAGTATCACACCTGATGTAGATACAGCAGCTCAGTATACAGTATCACACCTGATGTAGATACAGCAGCTCAGTATACAGTATCACACCTGATTAGATACAGCAGCTCAGTATACAGTATCACACCTGATTAGATACAGCAGCTCAGTATACAGTATCTCACCTGATTAGATACAGCAGCTCAGTATACAGTATCACACCTGATGTAGATACAGCAGCTCAGTATACAGTATCACACCTGATTAGATACAGCAGCTCAGTATACAGTATCACACCTGATTAGATACAGCAGCTCAGTATACAGTATCACACCTGATTAGATACAGCAGCTCAGTATACAGTATCACACCTGATTAGATTAGATACAGCAGCTCAGTATACAGTATCACACCTGATTAGATACAGCAGCTCAGTATACAGTATCACACCTGATTGGATTAGATACAGCAGCTCAGTATACAGTATCTCACCTGATGTAGATACAGCAGCTCAGTATACAGTATCACACCTGATTAGATTAGATACAGCAGCTGAGTATACAGTATCACACCTGATGTAGATACAGCAGCTCAGTATACAGTATCACACCTGATTAGATACAGCAGCTCAGTATACAGTATCACACCTGATTAGATACAGCAGCTCAGTATACAGTATCACATCTGATGTAGATACAGCAGCTGAGTATACAGTATCACACCTGATTAGATACAGCAGCTCAGTATACAGTATCACACCTGATTAGATTAGATACAGCAGCTCAGTATACAGTATCACACCTGATGTAGATACAGCAGCTCAGTATACAGTATCACACCTGATTAGATTAGATACAGCAGCTGAGTATACAGTATCTCACCTGATTAGATACAGCAGCTCAGTATACAGTATCACACCTGATTAGATACAGCAGCTCAGTATACAGTATCTCACCTGATTAGATACAGCAGCTCAGTATACAGTATCACATCTGATTGGATTAGATACAGCAGCTCAGTATACAGTATCTCACCTGATTAGATACAGCAGCTCAGTATACAGTATCACACCTGATTGGATTAGATACAGCAGCTCAGTATACAGTATCTCACCTGATTAGATACAGCAGCTCAGTATACAG
Source organism: Dendropsophus ebraccatus (assembly GCA_027789725.1). Taxonomy (NCBI): domain Eukaryota; kingdom Metazoa; phylum Chordata; class Amphibia; order Anura; family Hylidae; genus Dendropsophus; species Dendropsophus ebraccatus. The sequence goes on along the minus strand of JAQFWZ010000047.1, from coordinate 969,815 downwards.
TATCACACCTGATTGGATTAGATACAGCAGCTCAGTATACAGTATCACACCTGATTAGATTAGATACAGCAGCTCAGTATACAGTATCACACCTGATTGGATTAGATACAGCAGCTCAATATACAGTATCACACCTGATTAGATACAGCAGCTCAGTATACAGTATCACACCTGATTGGATTAGATACAGCAGCTCAGTATACAGTATCACACCTGATTAGATTAAATACAGCAGCTCAGTATACAGTATCACACCTGATTAGATACAGCAGCTCAGTATACAGTATCACACCTGATTAGATACAGCAGCTCAGTATACGGTATCACATCTGACTGGATTCGATACATCAGCTCAGCATACCAATCACATAGGATAGGCTTAGATACACTTTGCACTGTATACATGTAAGCTGCACTGATTTTTTTTCATCCCCTGGTCCCGTGTTGGGTGCAGTGTCTCGGGTCACGCGTTGGGTGCAGTGTCTCGGGTCACGCGTTGGGTGCAGTGTCTCGGGTCACGCGTTGGGTGCAGTGTCTCGGGTCACGCGTTGGGTGCAGTGTCTCGGGTCACGCGTTGGGTGCAGTGTCTCGGGTCACGCGTTGGGTGCAGTGTCTCGGGTCACGCGTTGGGTGCAGTCTCTCGGGTCACGCGTCGGGTTCAGTGTCTCGGGTCACGCGTCGGGTGCAGTCTCTCGGGTCACGCGTCGGGTTCAGTGTCTCGGGTCACGCGTCGGGTGCAGTGTCTCGGGTCACGCGTCGGGTTCAGTGTCTCGGGTCACGCGTCGGGTTCAGTGTCTCGGGTCACGCGTCGGGTGCAGTCTCTCGGGTCACGCGTCGGGTGCAGTCTCTCGGGTCACGCGTCGGGTGCAGTCTCTCGGGTCACGCGTCGGGTGCAGTCTCTCGGGTCACGCGTCGGGTTGAGTGTCTCGGGTCACGCGTCGGGTTCAGTGTCTCGGGTCACGCGTCGGGTGCAGTCTCTCGGGTCACGCGTCGGGTTGAGTGTCTCGGGTCACGCGTCGGGTTGAGTGTCTCGGGTCACGCGTCGGGTGCAGTCTCTCGGGTCACGCGTCGGGTGCAGTCTCTCGGGTCACGCTTCGGGTGCAGTCTCTCGGGTCACGCAGTCTCTCGGGTGACGCGTCGGGTGCAGTCTCTCGGGTCACGCGTCGGGTGCAGTCTCTCGGGTCACGCGTCGGGTGCATGCAAAAGGACGCTGGTTGACCTCAGGGAGATCAACCAAAACACCGCAGAGACACCATCACGTGTCTCAGCGTCAGTGTATTCTAGAACATTGCCCCCTGGGAAATCAAATATGCAAAAGAACACTGCAGAGACACCATCACGTGTCTCGACGTCAGTGAACTAGCCAGACCTTCCCTCCGGGAAGGAACAACCAAGCCAAAGGCGTTCTCCAGTCAAGGAAACCACCTCAGCAAGGTATCCATCCACAGACAGCTGTTTCGGGGTTTTTGCCCCTCATCAGTGTGGAGTATGTTTCTGGCTAGCGGGTCACGCGTCGGGTTCAGTGTCTCGGGTCACGCGTCGGGTTCAGTGTCTCGGGTCACGCGTCGGGTGCAGTCTCTCGGGTCACGCGTCGGGTTCAGTGTCTCGGGTCACGCGTTGGGTTCAGTGTCTCGGGTCACGCGTCGGGTGCAGTCTCTCGGGTCACGCGTCGGGTTCAGTGTCTCGGGTCACGCGTCGGGTGCAGTCTCTCGGGTCACGCGTCGGGTGCAGTCTCTCGGGTCACGCGTCGGGTGCAGTCTCTCGGGTCACGCGTCGGGTGCAGTCTCTCGGGTCACGCGTCGGGTGCAGTCTCTCGGGTCACGCGTCGGGTGCAGTCTCTCGGGTCACGCGTCGGGTGCAGTCTCTCGGGTCACGCGTCGGGTTCAGTGTCTCGGGTCACGCGTCGGGTTCAGTGTCTCGGGTCACGCGTCGGGTTGAGTGTCTCGGGTCACGCGTCGGGTGCAGTCTCTCGGGTCACGCGTCGGGTGCAGTCTCTCGGGTCACGCTTCGGGTGCAGTCTCTCGGGTCACGCGTCGGGTGCAGTCTCTCGGGTCACGCGTCGGGTGCAGTCTCTCGGGTCACGCGTCGGGTGCAGTCTCTCGGGTCACGCGTCGGGTGCAGTCTCTCGGGTCACGCGTCGGGTGCAGTCTCTCGGGTCACGCGTCGGGTGCAGTCTCTCGGGTCACGCGTCGGGTGCAGACTCTCGGGTCACGCGTCGGGTGCAGTCTCTCGGGTCACGCGTCGGGTGCAGACTCTCGGGTCACGCGTCGGGTGCAGTCTCTCGGGTCACGCGTCGGGTGCAGTCTCTCGGGTCACGCGTCGGGTGCAGTGTCTCGGGTCACGCGTCGGGTGCAGTGTCTCGGGTCACGCGTCGGGTTCAGTGTCTCGGGTCACGCGTCGGGTTCAGTGTCTCGGGTCACGCGTCGGGTTCAGTGTCTCGGGTCACGCGTCGGGTTCAGTGTCTCGGGTCACGCGTCGGGTTCAGTGTCTCGGGTCACACGTCGGGTTCAGTGTCTCGGGTCACACGTCGGGTTCAGTGTCTCGGGTCACGCGTCGGGTTCAGTGTCTCGGGTCACGCGTTGGGTTCAGTGTCTCGGGTCACGCGTTGGGTTCAGTGTCTCGGGTCACGCGTTGGGTTCAGTGTCTCGGGTCACACGTTGGGTTCAGTGTCTCGGGTCACACGTTGGGTTCAGTGTCTCGGGTCACATGGAAAAGAAAAAGGAGAAAGTCCAGCACAAAATCTATAAAAGACTTGTTTTTTATTGGAGTTGAATCTGTAAAATTACATGTAGTAAGAAAATACACACACTAGAGGCGCTTTGGCCGTTTCTCAGCTTGCATATTAGGTTCAGTGTCTTTCTTGGGTCACTCATTGGGATAAGTGTCTTTCTTGGGTCACACATTGGGCTCAGTGTCTTTCTTGGGTCACACATTGGGCTCAGTGTCTCTTTCTTGGGTCACACATTGGGATAAGTGTCTTTCTTGGGTCACACATTGGGATCAGTGTCTCTTTCTTTGGTCAAACATTGGGCTCAGTGTCTTTCTTGGGTCACACATTGGGATAAGTGTCTTTCTTGGGTCACACATTGGGCTCAGTGTCTCTTTCTTGGGTCACACATTGGGCTCAGTGTCTTTCTTGGGTCACACATTGGGATCAGTGTCTCTTTCTTGGGTCACACATTGGGATCAGTGTCTTTCTTGGGTCACACATTGGGCTCAGTGTCTCTTTCTTGGGTCACAAATTGAGATAAGTGTCTCAGGTTGCACATTAGGTTCAGTGTCTCTTTCTTTGGTCAAACATTGGGATCAGTGTCTCTTTCTTGGGTCACACATTGGGCTCAGTGTCTTTCTTGGGTCACTCATTGGGATAAGTGTCTTTCTTGGGTCACACATTGGGATCAGTGTCTCTTTCTTGGGTCACACATTGGGATCAGTGTCTTTCTTGGGTCACACATTGGGCTCAGTGTCTCTTTCTTGGGTCACAAATTGAGATAAGTGTCTCAGGTTGCACATTAGGTTCAGTGTCTCTTTCTTTGGTCATACATTGGGCTCAGTGTCTCTTTCTTGGGTCACACATTGGGCTCAGTGTCTCTTTCTTGGGTCACACATTGGGCTCAGTGTCTTTCTTGGGTCACACATTGGGATCAGTGTCTCTTTCTTGGGTCACACATTGGGCTCAGTGTCTCTTTCTTGGGCCACACATTGGGATCAGTGTCTCTTTCTTTGGTCACACATTGGGCTCAGTGTCTCTTTCTTGGGTCACACATTGGGATCAGTGTCTCTTTCTTGGGTCACACATTGGGATCAGTGTCTTTCTTGGGTCACACATTGGGATCAGTGTCTCTTTCTTGGGTCACACATTGGGATCAGTGTCTCTTTCTTGGGTCACACATTGGGATCAGTGTCTCTTTCTTGGGTCACACATTGGGCTCAGTGTCTCTTTCTTGGGTCACACATTGGGATCAGTGTCTCTTTCTTGGGTCACACATTGGGCTCAGTGTCTCTTTCTTGGGTCACACATTGGGATAAGTGTCTTTCTTGGGTCACACATTGGGCTCAGTGTCTCTTTCTTGGGTCACACATTGGGCTCAGTGTCTCTTTCTTGGGTCACACATTGGGATCAGTGTCTCTTTCTTGGGTCACACATTGGGATCAGTGTCTCTTTATTGGGTCACACATTGGGATCAGTGTCTCTTTCTTGGGTCACACATTGGGCTCAGTGTCTCTTTCTTGGGTCACACATTGGGCTCAGTGTCTCTTTCTTGGGTCACACATTGGGCTCAGTGTCTCTTTCTTGGGTCACACATTGGGATCAGTGTCTCTTTCTTGGGTCACACATTGGGCTCAGTGTCTTTCTTGGGTCACACATTGGGATCAGTGTCTCTTTCTTGGGTCACACATTGGGATAAGTGTCTTTCTTGGGTCACACATTGGGATCAGTGTCTCTCTCTCTTGGGTCACACATTGGGATCAGTGTCTCTTTCTTGGGTCACACATTGGGATCAGTGTCTCTTTCTTGGTTCACACATTGGGCTCAGTGTCTCTTTCTTGGGTCACACATTGGGCTCAGTGTCTTTCTTGGGTCACACATTGGGCTCAGTGTCTCTTTCTTGGGTCACACATTGGGATCAGTGTCTCTTTCTTGGGTCACACATTGGGATCAGTGTCTCTTTCTTGGGTCACACATTGGGCTCAGTGTCTTTCTTGGGTCACACATTGGGATCAGTGTCTCTTGGGTCACACATTGGGATCAGTGTCTTTCTTGGGTCACACATTGGACTCAGTGTCTCTTTCTTGGGTCACACATTGGGATCAGTGTCTCTTTCTTGGGTCACACATTGGGCTCAGTGTCTTTCTTGGGTCACACATTGGGATCAGTGTCTCTTGGGTCACACATTGGGATCAGTGTCTTTCTTGGGTCACACATTGGACTCAGTGTCTCTTTCTTGGGTCACACATTGGGCTCAGTGTCTCTTTCTTGGGTCACACATTGGGATCAGTGTCTCTTTCTTGGGTCACCCATTGGGATAAGTGTCTCAGGTTGCACATTAGGTTCAGTGTCTTGCTGTTATTTCACACGTTGCAGCTTAATAAGTGCTCTGTGCGTTCTGCGCCATCCACTGTATTACCACTATGTGTTCTAGTTTGTGTAGGTCCTTGTCCCATGAAGCTTTGACAATATGGGGAACGCAAAGACAAAAACCAAAGCTCCCGACCATGTGGATGGGTCTGAGCTGCACCAGAGGAGACCACAGACTGCCTATCGTCCTGGCACAGCAGACGCTAAGAAGAAGAAGAAGGCAGCAACACAATTCCTGGATGAGTCCAAGGTGATAGAAGCCACCACCCTTACTGCTGTAATTTGTGTAGAATCAAATCATTGAGGGAGGAGCCAGGACAGTGAGGCCCCTCCCACCTCTTAGGACTGGCCATGCCAACCATCTGACAGTGAGGCCCCTCCAACCTCTAAGGACTGGCCATGCCAACCATCTGACAGTGAGGCCCCTCCCACCTCTCAGGACTAGCCATGCTAACCATCCAGCAGCTGTCCCTCTATTCTCTCAGGACTGGCCATGCCAACCATCTGACAGCTGTCCCTCTCTCTTCTCAGGACTGGCCAAGCCAACCATCTGACTGGTGTCCCTCTCTATTCTTAGGACTGGCCATGCCAACCATCTGACAGCTGTCCCTCTCTCTTCTCAGGACTGGCCATGTCAACCATCTGACAGCTGTCCCTCTCTCTTCTCAGGACTGGCCATGCCAACCATCTGACTGGTGTCCCTCTCTCTTCTCAGGACTGGCCATGCCAACCATCTGACAGCTGTCCCTCTCTCTTCTCAGGACTGGCCATGCCAACCATCTGACTGGTGTCCCTCTCTCTTCTCAGGACTGGCCATGCCAACCATCTGACTGGTGTCCCTCTCTCTTCTCAGGACTGGCCATGCCAACCATCTGACAGCTGTCCCTCTCTCTTCTTAGGACTGGCCATGCCAACCATCTGACTGGTTTCCCTCTCTCTTCTCAGGACTGGCCATGCCAACCATCTGACAGCTGTCCCTCTCTCTTCTCAGGACTGGCCATGCCAACCATCTGACTGGTGTCCCTCTCTCTTCTCAGGACTGGCCATGCCAACCATCTGACTGGTGTCCCTCTCTCTTCTCAGGACTGGCCATGCCAACCATCTGACTGGTGTCCCTCTCTCTTCTCAGGACTGGCCATGCCAACCATCTGACTGGTGTCCCTCTCTATTCTTAGGACTGGCCATGCCAACCATCTGACTGGTTTCCCTCTCTCTTCTCAGGGCTGGCCATGCCAACCATCTGACTGGTGTCCCTCTCTCTTCTCAGGACTGGCCATGCCAACCATCTGACTGGTGTCCCTCTCTCTTCTCAGGACTGGCCATGCCAACCATCTGACTGGTTTCCCTCTCTCTTCTCAGGGCTGGCCATGTCAACCATCTGACTGGTGTCCCTCTCTCTTCTCAGGACTGGCCATGCCAACCATCTGACTGGTGTCCCTCTCTCTTCTCAGGACTGGCCATGCCAACCATCTGACTGGTTTCCCTCTCTCTTCTCAGGGCTGGCCATGTCAACCATCTGACTGGTGTCCCTCTCTCTTCTCAGGACTGGCCATGCCAACCATCTGACTGGTGTCCCTCTCTCTTCTCAGGACTGGCCATGCCAACCATCTGACTGGTGTCCCTCTCTCTTCTCAGGACTGGCCATGCCAACCATCTGACAGCTTTCCCTCTCTCTTCTCAGGACTGGCCATGCCAACCGTCTGACTGGTGTCCCTCCCTATTCTTAGGACTGGCCATGCCAACCATCTGACAGCTTTCCCTCTCTCTTCTCAGGACTGGCCATGCCAACCATCTAAGAGCTGTCCCTGTCCCTCTTACTCTTCTTGGGGTCCTGGCCAACCTATATCATATCTGTCTCACCATTTTATCACTTCAAGCTAGAAGGTGAATTTGAGCTCTGCAGAGCATTCACCACATTATAGATAAGTGCAGAACATTGCAGATCATGAGAGATCGCCACTCTCTGGAGCTTAAAGGGGTTATCTCAGGAGGCTCAGCCATATGTGTGGCCATAGATGTCCAAGCTTGGCCACCAGCCCCGATGGTCCACAGTCCTACAGGCTAGCATCACCCTCAGATCTCTGCCGAAGCAGAGTATGGACCAAATAAGGTGTAACCCTGGAGACCTGGGCTCCTCTGTCCCTCCTCACAGGTGTCATGGCCGTCCTTGTTCTCACCTTCTACCTATAGGTCACCATCACAGCCTCATCCTCATTGTCTCTATAACTTGTATTCTCAGGTCGATGTCCTGAACTCGTGGGTATCGAAGCACATAAAGAAGAAGGAATGTGTGGCCTTCATCCCCAGAGGACCCCAGGAGCCGTGAGTGTGAGAGAGAAAGGGGGGGCCGTGAGTGCGAGGGGGAAATGGGGGGCCGTGAGTGTGAGGGGGAAAGGGGGGGCCGTGAGTACGAGGGGGAAAGGGGGGGCCGTGAGTGTGAGGGGGAAAGGGGGGGCCGTGAGTGTGAGGGGGAAATGGGGGGCCGTGAGTGTGAGGGGGAAAGGGGGGGCCGTGAGTGTGAGGGGGAAATGGGGGGCCGTGAGTGTGAGGGGGAAAGCGGGGTCCGTGAGTGCGAGGGGGAAAGGGGGGCTGTGAGTGCGAGGGGGAACGCAGGGTCCGTGAGTGCGAGGGGGAACGCAGGGTCCGTGAGTGCGAGGGGGAGGTGCATATACAAGTGTTGTCAGGAGGCCCCATATCTATCTAGTGTGGTGTCCCACCACAGGTGTTTTTCCTTGACACCTGTCCAAAAGTTCCAGTTACATGTGCTCTTCTTTCTTGTCCTATTGTCAGGAACTTACCTGAGCGGCTTCTGCGCTCAGGTTGAGTGACAGACGTCCTGCCACATACAGGTGCGGGCTCCTGGTCCTGTATATAATGTGCCAACAGCCTGTCAGTCCCTGCTGGCTATTAGGTTTCATCCCCTGGTCCCAGCTCCCCCTGTCTATACCTGCCATCCCTGTTCCTAATTCCTCTGCTTGCTACTCGTTACCTGACCTCCCGCCTGACCTTTGACTATCCGTTTGATCCCTGGTTTTGTACTGCGTTGTCCGTTCGGTTCTGACTGGGCTTGTTGACTTTCCTTTGTTGTGCATGTGGTGACCCCCAGATGATGTTGTAGCGATGGGACGGCCGGTCACTTGCTAGATGGAAGTGTGGTGGATGGCCGAGATAGAGCCGGACCTTTGGGTTTTGTCACGTGACGCCAGGGCTGGTGGGCACGCAGGTGGGATGGCACGCCTGCTGTTCTAGTGTAAGGCCGGTTGTACCCTTCTCCCCTGTGGTCGGTGTCCTGTCGGCCTGCTGCAGGGTCCCTTGGGTCAGTGTAGTCACAGGTGGTCAGAGAGGTGTAATGACCCTCCCGGATAGTGGTAGGACACAGAAAGGGGAGATGTCCCAAGGTTGCGGTGTATATTCTGGGCAGGTGGTGGTGAATAATCACAGACTCCGTGGATAACGTTGACTTGGTTACTTCTTGTAAATGTGAGCAGGTGACACAACAAATATTTGATACACTTGATACAGGTCCAATAAGTACACGAACATAGAACCAGGAGATCTGTGGGATAAGTGCGGAGTAGGATGTAGTAGAGAGGAGGGGGCCGTGGGAGTCTCAACCCAAGTAGTAACGTGCTCTGCCGGGAGGTTGGAGTGTAGAGAAGAATACTTGTAGAATGAGAATGCGATGCCCTGGCCCCTGGGGGCCACTTCCGCAGTGCTGGTGTTATGAGCGGGCAATGACCGGGGCAGCTGCAGGGGTTATACTTGTCACGGTATAGGCCTGAGGGCGGCACAGCTGTAGGGCCGGTCTGTGGGATCTGCGGGTGATGATGGGCATGCGATTCTTCGCTGCACCAGTTAGTGGACACCAATGCCAGGGCTCAGTAACAGCGGTTTTATTAAAGTTGAAGTAACTTGTAGTAACGAGTTCCTCCGGTCACAACCGGGTATATAGCAGGCTTAGACAGTTAGTGCAGGAGTGATGCTGCATAGGCTGCGGAGATACGTGCCGGATGTTGGGAGTAGTAGTATGAGAAGAAACTAGCGTTGCTGGGTGGATGAACTTGGGAGTAATACTTGCTGTGGGTACTTGTAGAGATGAGAGAGATATCCGCACGACACCCAGATGAGAGAGAAGATGACTCCGGACACTTGTATAGGCAGGCAGTCGGTTACTGGAAGGCAGCAGCAGAATCAGTCACTCTTCTTATGGTGAAGAGGCTGCAGAGACGCTTCTGTCCCCTTCTGAGGGAGAGGACAGAGCAACACAACCTCCTTGCCTGGAAGCCGGGGCTGAACTCTCCTGTCAGCAGGAAGTGGGAGGTCACATGGTCGCTCCTGGCCAGAGCTAGTCCGCCATTGGAGGAACCATGGTTACAGGGCACTGGCACGTGATCCACAGCCTTGCATACCACTGTACAAGGTAATAATAATACACAGGAGTATATATATATACCAAGATATACATGAGAATACACATAACCAGGGAATATCCGGGGGAAAACTAGCAGCAGTTGCAGTGTGCACAGTTACCAGAACCAGCATGGACTAAGTGATAGAAATGAGCACGATAGGAGTAGTAGTCCTTGCGTTCTGGGACACTGCAAGAAGGAGAAGAAGAAACAACCTGTGTCTGTGTTTTGACCTTTCCTATAGTCTTCACACCACCTTATGCCCACTAGCTTTGGCTGAACCGTACTAACGTGTGACACAGGCCCCAGACCTTGTTACCTGGGATGAGCAGAGTGGTCAGAATTGGAGATGGAGTTCATCGACTTTTAGTAACTTTGCTCAGTTCCTAGTTCTTTGGCTCTTTTGTGGATACCGTCCTGCACTGTAGTTACTCCTAGTCCTCGGCGTTGGTTGAGGTGATCTGTTGGCTAGTCCTCTTGAAAGGTTTAGCAGTACATCACACGGCGTGTGGGTGCTTTAAGAAAGAAGTTTGTAAGAAGGGTCTGTCCCTGCGTCCTACTCATGCAGGGTACTGACTAAGACTAGACTTGTTAGGGGGGACCTGGCAGAGGACCAGGGCCCAGGTAGGAGCACTTTGGAGAGCTATCTGAGCTGCGTCCTTTCTCCACTGAAGCTCAACTAAACTCCTCCCTCACCTAAGGGACTAACTTCTTTAGGACAGAAGAAAGGAGAGATCCTACTGGTCTACAGAAACTGGTTCACACATATACAATAACCCTTTGAGACACTTCAGCTGTGCAGCTTCCATACGTTAGTTATACAATACAGCGACATCTAGTGGTCATCTTTAGTAATACTGTAGCTGCAATAAGACCTCAAAAAGTACAGACTTTTACGAAGGGTGTGAATAGTAGCAACACTCCTAGTGGGATACCACAAGTTTGTCTGTCTGTCTTGTTCTGTGTTACACTTATATAGTGTAGAGCCCGTCTTTGTGGTTTTCCCCAGCTGCCTAGGGCTGACTGAGGCAAGTAGGTAGGGACAGTGGGTGGGCTCAGGCTTAGGGCCCACTGTCTCATCTTGTCCCTACCTCCCAGTCCTGACAGAATTGCAAGACAACTTTTTTGGGCTCACAGACACCATGAATGCCATGACCAACATAGTGGATCAGATGCAGAAACCTTCCCCTCCTGTTTTACCCCCTCTGGAGGAACCTATACAAGTAGATGCCACAGACGCCAAGGCCAGACAGGCACACCGTCTTCAGAACAACCTTTGCCTGTACTGTGGGAAAGAGTACGGCAATGTCCCTCCAGACCGGGACCACCACCGGAAAACTCCAGCGCCTGAAGGACTAGCAGAGGGGTCCCTCAGGCGCACAGGTAACCTTCACTCAAAAGAACAAACTATTACTGCCTATTTCTCTGGTTTTGGGGATAGATGCATTTCAGGGTACGCCCAGGTCGATTCTGGGTCCTCTGCCAATTTTATTAATCCCATATTTTGGTCTGGTTTAGAGGTATGTCCCCTGCAGCTCAGGTGTCCGGTGAATGTCACTGGAGCAGACTCAAGGTGATGCACGGTATATAACCCCCCGCCTTGAAGTAAAGGTGGGTCTGTTCATGTGGAGACCCTCGATTTTCTCCGTATAAATAATTTATCTTCTGATGGGATCCTGGGGTGTCCCTGGCTGGAAGCACATAACCCCGTGTTCAATTGGTCCAGCAGGGGACTGGTTCAGTGGGGCCTAAGTGTGGTCCTCATTGTATTGCTGTGTCGCTTGCAGAATGTTCCCCTGGGGGGGGGGGGGGGGGGAATCCAGAGTTTTTGGCTGACTATGCTGATGTATTTGATGGGTGTTCAGTTGAGGGGTTGCCACCCCATCGACCCTATGATTGCTCAATTGATCTCATTACAAGTGCCAAATATCCCAAGTGAAGCATATTCAACCTATCTTGCCCAGAGAGGGAGGCCATGCGTGAGTATATAAAGGAGAGCTTACATAAGGGCCACATTCACCCCTCCTCCTCTCCTTTGGGGGCTGGGATTCTTTTTCATGGGCTTCGGCCCTGTATAGACTATCATGAGTTGAACAAGATCACGATTAAGAACTAGCACCCGCTACCCCTTATCTCTGACCTGTTTTACCAGATTGTGGGTGCTAAATGGTTCCCTAAGATAGACCTGCGGGGAGCCTACAATCTGATTAGAATTAAGGAAATCGATGAATGGAGGACCGCCTTCAATACCCTAGAGGCCCATTTCGAGTATCTGGTCATGCCTTTTGGGTTAGGCAATGCCGCAGCGGTCTTCCAGCACTTTGTGAATGATATCTTCCGGGAATACCTTGGTCGTTTTCTTATTGTGTATCTTGAGGAGATTCTAATTTTTTCCCCTGATTGGTCTTCTCACATTCTGCATGTCCGTACTGTCATGGAGCTTCTGAGAGTAAATCATCTGTGCACCAAGCTGTCAAAGTGCCAACTAGGGATGGTCTGAACAGAGTTCGGTTCGGGTTCGAACGCGAACCCGAACTCTCGGCAATGATTCCCGCTGTCTGCCCGCTCCGTGGAGAGGGTGGATACAGCGGGAGGACCGCTTGGAAAACTGGGATACAGCCATAGCCATAGGCTGTATCCCAGTTTTCTAGGCGGTCCTCCCGCTGTATCCACCTGCTGCACGGAGCAGGCAGACAGCGGGAATCTGATGCCGAGCGTTCGGGTTCATACGAACCCGAACCTCGGCAGTTTCAGACCATCCCTAGTCCCAATACAGGAGGTCTCATTCTTGGGGTATGAGATAACCTCGAACTCATTCAGTATGGACCCTCTGAAGGTCATAGCCATTGAAAACTGGAAGCGACCCAATAACCTTAAGGCTTTGCAAAGGTTCTTGGGTTTTGCCAATTACTACTGGAAATTCATCAAGGCGTGCTTGCTCATAGCCAAACCCTTTTACCCATTTAACCAAAAAGGGGGCGGATCTGGTAAATTGGACCCCAGACGCTATCATAGCATTTTACAAACTTAAGCGGTGTTTCTCAGAGGCTCCGTTGCTGATAAAGCCGGACTTTGAGCGTGGACGCATCTGAGGTGGGGGTAGGAGCGGTTCTGTCTCAAGGATCCGCATCTCTTACCAATCTCTGACCAGTTGCATTCTTCTCTAGGAAGTTCTCCAAGGCGGAATGTAACTACGACATAGGGAACAGAGAGTTACTGGCTATAAAAATGGCTTTTAATCAATGGAGACACTTCCTAGAGAGTGCAAAACATAAGGTTGTGGTTCTTACCGATCATAAGAACCTCATGTATCTGGAGCAAGCCAAACGTCTCACACCACGCCAGGCCAGATGGCCCTTGTTTTTCACTCGGTTCAATTTTGAGATAACCTACCGGCCTGGTTCCAGGAATGTCAAGGCTGATGCACTGTCTTGCAGATTTGACATCAAGACCACTCCCAAGGTCCAGCCCGATACTGTCCTGTCCCCCAGTGTGCTTGTGGCCATCTTGCAGCCGGACCTGGTAAATGAGATTGTTAAGTCTCAGTCCCTGGAGCCCTGGAACACTCCATAATCGGTGTTGTTTGTATCCCCAAATCTTTGCCTCTGGGTCTTTGAGAAGATTCACAGTTCTGTGTTAGCTGGTCACCCAGGGGTGGCGGAAACCAGATACTTGCTCTTGCGCCATTACTGGTGGTCTTCCTGGGCCCGAGAAGCCAAGTCCTTTGACATGTGCGAGACCTGTGCTAGGTCCAAGGTCCCTTGTAGGCCACCTGAGGGTTTATTACATCCTCCCCCAGTGCCTACGAGACCGTGGACACACATCTCAATGGACTTCATCACAGACTTGCCCCTGTCCAAAGGGGAAAACATCTTATGCCTTTGTGCAAACTCACTTATGCACGTACCTTAGCCTCACTGTTCATTACCACATTTTGCGCCTGCATAGTATTCCAGAAAATATTGCGTCTGATCGAGGTGTTCAGTTTGAGGCTAAGTTTTGGTTAGAATTCTGTGGTCGATTGGGTGTCTCCTTGTCTTTCTCGTCTGCCTTCCATCCGCAGATGAAAGTACAGACGGAGAGGATCAACCAATCTCTGGAACAGTTTCTGAGATGTTTCGTGGCTGATGCCCAGGACAAATGGAGGGACTTTATATTCCTAGCAGAATTTGGGTTAAACAATCATGAGCAGCACTGTCACTGTTTTTCTGCAATTATGGTTTTAACCCGAGGTATTCATCTATTCATGCCACCGAATCTGTGAACCCCTCAGCTGAAGCCATATTCTCTAAACTGTGCACAGTTTGGACCCAACAGAACCTGGTTAAAGCCCAAGAGCTATCCCCAAAAACATGCTAATAAAAGAGGCGTACCTGGCCATCAGTACGTAGTAGGGGAAAAGGTCTGGCTCTCTACCAAGAACCTAAGGTTACGGATGCAGTCCGGCAAACTGGCACCCAAGTATATCGGTCCGTACACCATTCTACAGATCATTAATCCTGTTACTTTGAGATTGAAATTGCCGAGATCATTCCAGATCCACAATGTATTTCATAAATCTCTCTTCCGGTTTCTCCGTCAACTCCCCCTGCTCGGCTGATTGTCCAGGGGGAGCTGGAATATGAAGTAGAAAAGATTTTAGATTCATGCCGGGTACAGGGTTCCATAGAATACCTTGTGCATTGGAAAGGATTCGGCCCAGAGGAACGTACGTGGGTGTCTGGCAAGAATGTGCATGTCCCATGTCTTATCCATCAATTCCACGTACATAATCCTTCGAAGCCGGGTCCATTGTTAAAAGGTCCTGAGGCCTCTCCTAAGAGGGGGGGTAATGTCAGGAACTTACCTGACCGCGCTCCAGCAACGTCTTCCTCGACTGGTTACCAGGGGCGCCGCGGGCTTCAGTGACATACGGCCGTTCAGCTGAGCGGCATCTGTGCTCGGGTTGAGTGACAGACGTCCTGCCACTCAGCCTGCAGCACAGCAGGTGTTCTGGATCAGGACTCAGGAGTCCGGACCAATGATGTTCTCGTCTGGGCTCCTAGTCCTGTATATAATGTTATCACAGTCTTCCAGACCCTGCTGGCTATTAGGTTTCACACCCTGGTCCCAGCTCCCCCTGTCTACTCCTGCCATCCCAGTTCCTAATTCCTGTTTGCTTGACTCATTACCTGACCTCCCGCTTGACCTCTCTAATATCGGTTTGATCCCTGGTTTTGTACTGCGTTGCCCGTTTGCTTCTGACTTGGCTTGTTGACTCTCCTTTGTTGTGTTTGTCTCGCTTGTTCTGTGTTACACTTATATAGTGTAGTGCATGTCTTCATGGTTGTCCAAGGCCGCCTAGGGCTGACTGAGGCAAGTAGGTAGGGACAGTGGGTGAATTCAGGCTTAGGGCCCACTGTCTCGCCTTGTCCCTACCTCCCAGTCCTGACACTTATCCTGTTCTTCCTCTCTCACCCACACTCAGCCCCACCACTCACAGGAGGGTTTAGAGATAGCCCCTGTAGGAGGAGTTAACCGGGTGAAGGAAATGGTTCAGTGGAGTACTAGTTTTCAGTGAGAGAGAACACACAGAGACCAAGTTCCTGCACAAGTTAAGCCAAGGCCTGGCTTTGGCCAGGACACATTGAAAGGGACCAGAGACAGATGCAGCAAAATACTTTATTCTTTGTACAAGCAACTACTACAGTTATACAATGCTAAGCTCCACGGAGGGGAGAGAAGCCACCTAGAAAAACCCTAGCCCATGCCAGGAACCTCTCAAAAACGTACAGGACTGTCTCCTAAAACAGGACGAACTGACCACAGTAGGACAAAGCTACCAGAATAGGTCTACGTATCCTACTGCGCATTGCAAGATGACCGGGTAATTTTGGAAGTCTGCTACACCCACATAACCGACGGCTGGGGCTCGTATTACCCACCTAGGATGGGTTCTATGCAACTAGGGGGCAGAAGGTGGTCAGACTATATAGGCTCTACATGAGTACGAGTATCACTTATCTCTTATCTACACTCCTGTTCTGGAGTACTACATTGTTCTACATTGGGCAGGGCAGAACTCCTCTGGCAACTCCTCTCCTCTTCCTTCTCTTCACAAGGCACCTACTACTACAAGCACCTACATCTACAAAGCACTGGTCTTACTCTACTGTCAGCAACTACGTTTGTCAAGTTTCCCTACCTGTATTACTTGTACTGTTCACCTGCAACGTTATCCAGTAAAGTCTGTTATCTTTCATACTAAATGCACAGGACTCTGTCTCATATATCTGCACCTGCACCCATACACACAACTGTCTACCTTGGGTTATTTTTCCCCTCTCTGTGAGTGACGGTACCGACATCCCGGGTGGGTCTAATACCACTGCAGGTTACCGTGACAAGAGACCCGCAACAACTCGGAGGTCACCGACCATTTGGGGAAAACATACCGGCCACAACAGGTACCAACATCACACCTGTGTACTACTATAGTGCTGGCGTCATGAATAACAACATCATAACACAACTGGCCGAGTACCACATCTGGTATCAGTGTAGAGTCGGGGGGCCCCCATATACATCAGGTAGTATCAGAGTAGTCGGGAGGCCCCCATAGACATCAGGTAGTATCAGAGTAGTCGGGAGGCCCCCATAGACATCAGGTAGTATCAGAGTAGTCGGGAGGCCCCCATATACATCAGGTAGTATCAGAGTAGTCGGGAGGCCCCCATACACATCAGGTAGTATCAGAGTAGTCGGGAGGCCCCCATACACATCAGGTAGTATCAGAGTAGTCGGGAGGCCCCCATACACATCAGGTAGTATCAGATTAGTCGGGAGGCCCCCATACACATCAGGTAGGATCAGAGTAGTCGGGAGGCCCCCATATACATCAGGTAGTATCAGAGTAGTCGGGAGGCCCCCATACACATCAGGTAGTATCAGAGTAGTCGGGAGGCCCCCATACACATCAGGTAGTATCAGAGTAGTCGGGAGGCCCCCATACACATCAGGTAGTATCAGAGTAGTCGGGAGGCCCCCATACACATCAGGTAGTATCAGATTAGTCGGGAGGCCCCCATACACATCAGGTAGGATCAGAGTAGTCGGGAGGCCCCCATATACATCAGGTAGTATCAGAGTAGTCGGGAGGCCCCCATACACATCAGGTAGTATCAGAGTAGTCGGGAGGCCCCCATACACATCAGGTAGTATCAGAGTAGTCGGGAGGCCCCCATACACATCAGGTAGTATCAGAGTAGTCGGGAGGCCCCCATACACATCAGGTAGTATCAGAGTAGTCGGGAGGCCCCCATACACATCAGGTAGTATCAGAGTAGTCGGGAGGCCCCCATACACATCAGGTAGTATCAGAGTAGTCGGGGGGGCCCCCATATACATCAAGTAGTATCAGAGTAGTCGGGAGGCCCCCATACACATCAGGTAGTATCAGAGTAGTCGGGAGGCCCCCATACACATCAGGTAGTATCAGAGTAGTCGGGAGGCCCCCATACACATCAGGTAGGATGAGAGTAGTCGGGAGGCCCCCATACACATCAGGTAGTATCAGAGTAGTCGGGAGGCCCCCATACACATCAGGTAGTATCAGAGTAGTCGGGAGGCCCCCATACACATCAGGTAGTATCAGAGTAGTCGGGAGGCCCCCATACACATCAGGTAGTATCAGAGTAGTCGAGAGGCCCCCATACACATCAGGTAGTATCAGAGTAGTCGGGAGGCCCCCATACACATCAGGTAGGATCAGAGTAGTCGGGAGGCCCCCATACACATCAGGTAGTATCAGAGTAGTCGGGAGGCCCCCATACACATCAGGTAGTATCAGAGTAGTCGGGAGGCCCCCATACACATCAGGTAGTATCAGAGTAGTCGAGAGGCCCCCATACACATCAGGTAGTATCAGAGTAGTCGGGAGGCCCCCATACACATCAGGTAGGATGAGAGTAGTCGGGAGGCCCCCATACACATCAGGTAGTATCAGAGTAGTCGGGAGGCCCCCATACACATCAGGTAGGATGAGAGTAGTCGGGAGGCCCCCATACACATCAGGTAGTATCAGAGTAGTCGGGAGGCCCCCATATACATCAGGTAGTATCAAAGTAGTCGGGAGGCCCCCATACACATCAGGTAGGATGAGAGTAGTCGGGAGGCCCCCATACACATCAGGTAGTATCAGAGTAGTCGGGAGGCCCCCATACACATCAGGTAGTATCAGAGTAGTCGGGGGGCCCCCATACACATCAGGTAGTATCAGAGTAGTCGGGAGGCCCCCATACACATCAGGTAGGATGAGAGTAGTCGGGAGGCCCCCATACACATCAGGTAGGATGAGAGTAGTCGGGAGGCCCCCATACACATCAGGTAGTATCAGAGTAGTCGGGAGGCCCCCATATACATCAGGTAGTATCAGAGTAGTCGGGAGGCCCCCATACACATCAGGTAGTATCAGAGTAGTCGGGAGGCCCCCATACACATCAGGTAGTATCAGAGTAGTCGGGAGGCCCCCATACACATCAGGTAGGATGAGAGTAGTCGGGAGGCCCCCATACACATCAGGTAGGATGAGAGTAGTCGGGAGGCCCCCATACACATCAGGTAGGATGAGAGTAGTCGGGAGGCCCCCATACACATCAGGTAGTATCAGAGTAGTCGGGAGGCCCCCATACACATCAGGTAGTATCAGAGTAGTCGGGAGGCCCCCATACACATCAGGTAGTATCAGAGTAGTCGGGAGGCCCCCATATACATCAGGTAGTATCAGAGTAGTCGGGAGGCCCCCATACACATCAGGTAGGATGAGAGTAGTCGGGAGGCCCCCATACACATCAGGTAGTATCAGAGTAGTCGGGAGGCCCCCATAGACATCAGGTAGTATCAGAGTAGTCGGGAGGCCCCCATACACATCAGGTAGGATGAGAGTAGTCGGGAGGCCCCCATACACATCAGGTAGGATGAGAGTAGTCGGGAGGCCCCCATACACATCAGGTAGTATCAGAGTAGTCGGGAGGCCCCCATACACATCAGGTAGTATCAGAGTAGTGGGGAGGCCCCCATACACATCAGGTAGTATCAGAGTAGTCGGGAGGCCCCCATATACATCAGGTAGTATCAGAGTAGTCGGGAGGCCCCCATACACATCAGGTAGGATGAGAGTAGTCGGGAGGCCCCCATACACATCAGCTAGTATCAGAGTAGTCGGGGGGCCCCCATACACATCAGCTAGTATCCAGGCCTGTATTTAGAGTTCATGCTGCCCTAGGCACTTTGCATGCTGAGGCGCCTGCAATCTGTGGGTGACAACCATCAGCCCTGAAGGTCCAGTAATACATCTGTCTACAGCGGCAGCTATCAGAGGATTGTACTACTTTACTACAACTCCCAGCATATCCTGAGGGCTGTAGACTGTCAGTACATGCTGGGAGTTGTAGTGCCTGCAGCTGTTGTAGTTGGGTCCTATGTGCATTATGCACTGGATACTTTGTGGGAGATCAGAATACATAGATCTGTGGGGGCTCAGTGCAGGGACGTGACCCCAGAACATCACTAATAGGGGACAGAACAAAAACATCTCCCCCTATCCCCTATTAGTGATGTTCTGGGGTCACGTCCCTGCACTGAGCCCCCACAGATCTATGTATTCTGATCTCCCACAAAGTATCCAGTGTATAATGCACATAGGACCCAACTACAACAGCTGCAGGCACTACAACTCCCAGCATTTACTGACAGTCTGCAGCCCTCAGGATATGCTGGGAGTTGTAGTACCTGCAGCTGTTGTAGTTGGGTCCTAGTTTAACGGTTTGCGCTAGTGTACTGTAGTGACGGCGGGGCTGTGTCAGTACACTACCGCAAACAATACACTGACCCATTTAGACCCCAATGGTACACAGGCTCTGCACACTATAGAAGTGATTACAGTGCAGTTACTAATGACTCACAGGTGACGTCTTCTCACATTGCTGCCGATCACTTTTTGCTTTCTTCTCCATCTGGTGCAGCATCATGAAGACTTCTCCGACCACAACTCGTCTGCAGGCGGGCAGCTGGGGGTGACTGGGGAAGGGAGGCAGCTGGGGGTGACTGGGGAAGGGAGGCAGCTGGGGGTGACTGGGGCAGGAGGGCAGCTGGGGGGGGACTGGGGAAGGGAGGCAGCTGGGGGTGACTGGGGAAGGGAGGCAGCTGGGGGTGACTGGGGAAGGGAGGCAGCTGGGGGTGACTGGGGAAGGGAGGCAGCTGGGGGTGACTGGGGAAGGGAGGCAGCTGGGGGTGACTGGGAAAGGGAGGCAGCTGGGGGGGGACTGGGGAAGGGAGGAGCAGCTGGGGGTGACTGGGGAAGGGAGGCAGCTGGGGGTGACTGAGGAAGGGAGGCAGCTGAGGGTGACTGGGGAAGGGAGGCAGCTGAGGGTGACTGGGGAAGGGAGGCAGCTGGGGGGGACTGGGGAAGGGAGGCAGCTGGGGGTGACTGGGGAAGGGAGGCAGCTGGGGGTGACTGGGGAAGGGAGGCAGCTGGGGGGGACTGGGGAAGGGAGGCAGCTGGGGGGGACTGGGGAAGGGAGGCAGCTGGGGGGGACTGGGGAAGGGAGGCAGCTGGGGGTGACTGGGGAAGGGAGGCAGCTGGGGGTGACTGGGGAAGGGAGGAGCAGCTGGGGGTGACTGGGGAAGGGAGGCAGCTGGGGGTGACTGGGGAAGGGAGGCAGCTGGTTGTGACTGGGGAAGGGAGGCAGCTGGGGGTGACTGGGGAAGGGAGGCAGCTGGGGGGGTGACTGGGGAAGGGAGGCAGCTGGGGGGGGGAAGGGAGGCAGCTGGGGGTGACTGGGGAAGGGAGGCAGCTGGGGGTGACTGGGGAAGGGAGGCAGCTGGGGGGGCTGAGGAAGGGAGGCAGCTGGGGGGGCTGAGGAAGGGAGGCAGCTGGGGGTGACTGGGGAAGGGAGGCAGCTGGGGGTGACTGGGGAAGGGAGGCAGCCGGGGGTGACTGGGGAAGGGAGGTAGCTGGGGGTGACTGGGGAAGGGAGGCAGCTGGGGGTGACTGGGGAAGGGAGGCAGCTGGGGGGGCTGGGAAAGGGAGGCAGCTGGGGGTGACTGGGGAAGGGAGGCAGCCGGGGGTGACTGGGGAAGGGAGGCAGCCGGGGGTGACTGGGGAAGGGAGGCAGCTGGGGGTGACTGGGGAAGGGAGGCAGCTGGGGGTGACTGGGGAAGGGAGGCAGCTGGGGGTGACTGGGGAAGGGAGGCAGCTGGGGGTGACTGGGGAAGGGAGGCAGCTGGGGGGGGGGGAAGGGAGGCAGCTGGGGGTGACTGGGGAAGGGAGGCAGCTGGGGGGGCTGGGAAAGGGAGGCAGCTGGGGGTGACTGGGGAAGGGAGGCAGCTGGGGGTGACTGGGGAAGGAGAGGCAGCTGGGGGGGAAAGGAGGCAGCTGGGGGGGGGACTGGGGAAGGGAGGCAGCTGGGGGGGGAAAGGAGGCAGCTGGGGGGGGGACTGGGGAAGGGAGGCAGCTGGGGGGGGGAAGGGAGGCAGCTGGGGGTGACTGGGGAAGGGAGGCAGCTGAGGGTGACTGGGGAAGGGAGGCAGCTGGGGATGACTGGGGAAGGGAGGCAGCTGGGGGGGGGAAGGGAGGCAGCTGGGGGTGACTGGGGAAGGGAGGCAGCTGGGGGGGGGCTGGGGAAGGGAGGCAGCTGGGGGGGCTGAGGAAGGGAGGCAGCTGGGGGTGACTGGGGCAGGGAGGCAGCTGGGGGGGGGTGGGGAAAGGAGGCAGCTGGGGGGGACTGGGGAAGGGAGGCAGCTGGGGGGGTGACTGGGGAAGGGAGGCAGCTGGGGGTGACTGGGGAAGGAAGGCAGCTGGGGGTGACTGGGGAAGGGAGGTAGCTGGGGGTGACTGGGGAAGGGAGGCAGCTGGGGGTGACTGGGGAAGGGAGGCAGCTGGGGGGGCTGGGAAAGGGAGGCAGCTGGGGGTGACTGGGGAAGGGAAGCAGCTGGGGGGGACTGGGGAAGGGAGGCAGCTGGGGGGGGGGCGGGAGGCAGCTGGGGGGGACTGGGGAAGGGAGGCAGCTGGGGGGGGGAAGGGAGGCAGCTGGGGGGGACTGGGGAAGGGAGGCAGCTGGGGGTGACTGGGGAAGGGAGGCAGCTGAGGGTGACTGGGGAAGGGAGGCAGCTGAGGGTGACTGGGGAAGGGAGGCAGCTGGGGGGGACTGGGGAAGGGAGGCAGCTGGGGGTGACTGGGGAAGGGAGGCAGCTGGGGTGACTGGGGAAGGGAGGCAGCTGGGGGTGACTGGGGAAGGGAGGCAGCTGGGGGGGACTGGGGAAGGGAGGCAGCTGGGGGGGACTGGGGAAGGGAGGCAGCTGGGGGGGACTGGGGAAGGGAGGCAGCTGAGGGTGACTAGGGAAGGGAGGCAGCTGGGGGTGACTGGGGAAGGGAGGCAGCTGGGGGGGGTGACTGGGGAAGGGAGGCAGCTGGGGGGGACTGGGGAAGGGAGGCAGCTGGGGGGGGGTGACTGGGGAAGGGAGGCAGCTGGGGGGGACTGGGGAAGGGAGGCAGCTGGGGGAGACAGGGAAAGGGAGGCAGCTGGGGGTGACTGGGGAAGGGAGGCAGCTGGGGGTGACTGGGGAAGGGAGGCAGCTGGGGGTGACTGGGGAAGGGAGGCAGCTGGGGGGGACTGGGGAAGGAAGGCAGCTGGGGGTGACTGGGGAAGGGAGGCAGCTGGGGGGGACTGGGGAAGGGAGGCAGCTGGGGGGGGACTGGGGAAGGGAGGCAGCTGGGGGGGACTGGGGAAGGGAGGCAGCTGGGGGTGACTGGGGAAGGGAGGCAGCTGGGGGTGACTGGGGAAGGGAGGCAGCTGGGGGGGACTGGGGAAGGGAGGCAGCTGGGGGGGACTGGGGAAGGGAGGCAGCTGGGGTGACAGGGGGAGCAGCTGGGGGTGACTGTGGAGAATCTGGGGAGGCAGCTGGGGTGACAGGGGGAGCAGCTGGGGTGACAGGGGAAGCAGCTGGGGGTGACTGGGGGAAAGGAGGCAGCTGGGGGACAGAAGGTGGGGAAAAGCTGGGGGGCAGGAGGGGGAGAAGCTGGGGAACAGGGGGAGCAGCTGGGGTGACAGGGGAAGAAGATGGGGGCAGGGGGGGAAATGATGGGGGGCAGCTGGGGTTGCAGGGGGAGAAGATGAGAGGGCAGCTGGGGTTGCACGGGGAGAAGATGGGGGGCAGGGGGGAGAAGATGGGGTAAGCTGGGGTGACAGCTGGGGCGACAGGGGGAGGGGAATAAGCTGGGGAACGGGGGGAGGGGGAGAAGCTGGGGAACAGGGGGAGAAGCTGGGGTGACGGGGCAGGGGGAGAAGATGGGAGGGCAGCTGGGGTGGCAGGGGGAGAAGCTGGGGTGACAGGGGGAGAATCTGGGGAACAGGGGGAGCTGCTGGGGCGACAGGGGGAGGGGAGAAGATGGAAGGGCAGCTGGGGTTGCAGGGGGAGAAGATGGGGGGGGCAGGGGGAGAAGATGGGGAGCAACTGGGGTTGCAGAGGAGAAGATAGGGAAGGGGGGAGAAGATGGGGGGCAGCTGGGGTTGCAGGGGGAGAAGATGGGGAGCAGGGGGGGAGAAGATGGGGAGCAGGGGGGAGAAGATGGGGGGCAGCTGGGGTTGCAGGGAGAGAGGATGGGTGGGGGCAGCTGAGGTGACAGGCAGGGAGGAAGAGGGAGTGGATCAGCCAGGCGGCAGGGAGATCAGCCAGGCGGCAGGGACAGAGGCAGGCTGGGAAGGTCTCCCCCATGCGGGGCCAGCGTCAGCTTCTGGCACATACAGCCCCGCGATGCCCGAACTTCTTCCCTGCTCAGCAGTGTACATGTGACGTCATCACGCCGCTGCCAAACAGGAGAGAAGGACCACGGGTACCTAGTGGCAAATACGTCCATGGTAGTATCAGAGTAGTCGGGAGGCCCCCATACACATCAGGTAGTATCAGAGTAGTCGGGAGGCCCCCATACACATCAGGTAGGATGAGAGTAGTCGGGAGGCCCCCATACACATCAGGTAGTATCAGAGTAGTCGGGAGGCCCCCATACACATCAGGTAGTATCAGAGTAGTCGGGAGGCCCCCATACACATCAGGTAGTATCAGAGTAGTCGGGAGGCCCCCATACACATCAGGTAGTATAAGAGTAGTCGGGAGGCCCCCATACACATCAGGTAGTATCAGAGTAGTCGGGAGGCCCCCATACACATCAGGTAGGATGAGAGTAGTCGGGAGGCCCCCATACACATCAGGTAGTATCAGAGTAGTCGGGAGGCCCCCATACACATCAGGTAGTATAAGAGTAGTCGGGAGGCCCCCATACACATCAGGTAGTATCAGAGTAGTCGGGAGGCCCCCATACACATCAGGTAGTATCAGAGTAGTCGGGAGGCCCCCATACACATCAGGTAGTATCAGAGTAGTCGGGAGGCCCCCATACACATCAGGTAGGATGAGAGTAGTCGGGAGGCCCCCATACACATCAGATTGATGGCTGCTTTTGCTGAGAGGTAAATGGAGGATGGTTTTTACCCATAGTTCCCTTTTTTCCTCCCTCAGAGAGGTCTGCAGCTGCGGTCACACCAGAGAGCTGCACTTCCGGGGTCAGGAACTGACGGTGCCTCCCGGGGTCTCCTGGGACCCCCAGAAACATGTCAGAGAATTCCCTAGTGACTCACATGGGGATATGACCTTTACTGGAACCAACAGAACTTGGGCAAAGGTGAGTGTGGTCAACATGTGACTATAGCGCCCCCTCCAGGTGGTCACTGATCTGGGGTCCGGACCATGGTCTTCTGTGTGTCCACCATTGGTATGTAACATGCATCTTTCACCCATGTGCAGTACGTACGCGCCTCTTGTGACACGAACCCCAGCGTTCTTTTTGAGCTGATGACACAGCAGTGGGGACTCAGCGTGCCAAGCCTACTGATATCAGTCACTGGAGGAGCCAAGAACTTCAACATAAGCCCAAGATTAAAGAACCAGTTCAGCCGGGGCCTGGTGAAGGCAGCGCAGAGTACAGGTGAGGCCATAGAAAGCCACCAAAGCTGGGTCAGGTTTATCCCATTAGGCTGGATCAAGGGCTGGATCAGGTTCATCTGGTTAGGAAGGATCAGGATCTAGATCAGGTTTATATCATTAGGCTGGATCAGGTTTATATCATTAGGCTGGATCAGGTTTATATCATTAGGCTGGATCAGGTTTATATCATTAGGCTGGATCAGGTTAATCCCATTAGGCTGGATCAGGTTTATATCATTAGGCTGGATCAAGGGCTTGATCAGGTTCATCTGGTTAGGAAGGATCAGGATCAAGATCAGGTTTATTCCATTAGGCTGGATCAGGTTTATCCCATCATACATGGGTATATATATATATATATATATATATATATATATATATATAAAGGCAACATGAGACACATAGAAGAGAGGAGGCCTCAATCATGTCCCAAGGGCTTGGTGGTTGTTTGCCTCTTCTCTCCCAGGCCCATTCCACCCCTCAGTTGCTAGTTATGGGTTTCATCATCCTAAGGGGAGTCCTATATTGATTCTAGAGATTCCATTGGGCAGGGGATTGGCCAGCCAGGACAGGTCTCTCATGGCCCCATGGTTATTCATACCCTGAGACTAATGGTGGTCCACAGTGAGGCCCTTGGGGGAGTCTCATTTGTCCCATTATTGTCTGTGAGATTGCTCCCTGGTGGTCCTCATGTTGGAAGGTCTTTCCCCATTCAGGTGCCTGGATCATCACTGGTGGGTCTCATGCAGGGGTCATGAAGCACGTGGGAGAGGCCATACGAGATTTCAGTGGAGACCAGCTGGGCTCAGAGATTGTCCTCATCGGCATTGCCACCTGGGGCATTGTTCACAAAAGAGAATACCTGCTGAGTGAAGCGGTGAGACCCTCAAAACATAAAGCAGATTTTTTATGCAATTCACTAAGGTCCAGGAGTAGAGGACACCTACCCATCATTGACCTTTAACCACCAGGGGTTATGATAGGGGCACCTACCCATCACTGACCTGTTCTCTAACCACCAGGGGCTAGCATAGGGGCACCTACCCATCACTGACCTGTTCTCTAACCACCAGGGGCTAGCATAGGGGCACCTACCTATCACTGCTCTGTCCTCTAACCACCAGGGGCTAGCATAGGGGCACCTACCTATCACTGCTCTGTCCTCTAACCACCAGGAGCTAGCATTGGAGCACCTACCCATCACTGACCTGTTCTCTAACCACCAGGGGCTAGCATAGGGGCACCTACCCATCACTGACCTGTTCTCTAACCACCAGGGGCTAGCATAGGGGCACCTACCCATCACTGACCTGTTCTCTAACCACCAGGGGCTAGCATAGGGGCACCTACCTATCACTGCTCTGTCCTCTAACCACCAGGGGCTAGCATAGGAGCACCTACCCATCACTGCTCTGTCCTCTAACCACCAGGGGCTAGCATAGGAGCACCTACCCATCACTGCTCTGTCCTCTAACCACCAGGGGCTAGCATAGGGGCACCTACCTATCACTGCTCTGTCCTCTAACCACCAGGGGCTAGCATAGGAGCACCTACCCATCACTGCTCTGTCCTCTAACCACCAGGGGCTAGCATAGGAGCACCTACCCATCACTGCTCTGTCCTCTAACCACCAGGGGCTAGCATAGGGGCACCTACCCATCACTGACCTGTTCTCTAACCACCAGGGGCTAGCATAGGAGCACCTACCCATCACTGCTCTGTCCTCTAACCACCAGGGACTAGCATAGGAGCACCTACCCATCACTGACCTGTCTACTAACCACTAGAAGCTAGGATCAGGGCACCTATTCATCATTGTCCTGTTTACTAACCACCACTTGTGTTTCGCCCCACAGGGTGTCCCCTTACACTTGTGTTTTGCCCCACAGGGTGTCCCCTTACACTTGTGTTTTGCCCTGCAGGGTGTCCCCTTACACTTGTGTTTTGCCCCACAGGGTGTCCCCTTACACTAGTGTTTTGCCCCACAGGGTGTCCCCTTACACTAGTGTTTTGCCCTGCAGGGTGTCCCCTTACACTTGTGTTTTGCCCCACATGGTGTCCCCTTACACTTGTGTTTTGCCCTGCAGGGTGTCCCCTTACACTTGTGTTTTGCCCCACAGGGTGTCCCCTTACACTAGTGTTTTGCCCCACAGGGTGTCCCCTTACACTAGTGTTTTGCCCTGCAGGGTGTCCCCTTACACTTGTGTTTTGCCCCACAGGGTGTCCCCTTACACTAGTGTTTTGCCCCACAGGGTGTCCCCTTACACTTGTGTTTTGCCCCATGGGGTGTCCCCTTACACTTGTGTTTTGCCCCATGGGGTGTCCCCTTACACTTGTGTTTTGCCCCGCAGGGTGTCCCCTTACACTAGTGTTTTGCCCCGCAAGGTGTCCCCTTACACTTGTGTTTTGCCCCGCAGGGTGTCCCCTTACACTAGCGTTTTGCCCCATGGGGTGTCCCCTTACACTACTGTTGTGCCCCATGAGGTGTCCCCTTACACTACTGTTGTGCCCCATGGGGTGTCCCCTTACACTTGTGTTTTGCCCCATGGGGTGTCCCCTTACACTAGTGTTTTGCCCTGCAGGGTGTCCCCTTACACTTGTGTTTTGCCCCGCAGGGTGTCCCCTTACACTAGTGTTTTGCCCCGCAAGGTGTCCCCTTACACTTGTGTTTTGCCCCGCAGGGTGTCCCCTTACACTAGTGTTTTGCCCCATGGGGTGTCCCCTTACACTTGTGTTTTGCCCCGCAAGGTGTCCCCTTACACTTGTGTTTTGCCCTGCAGGGTGTCTCCTTACACTAGTGTTTTGCCCTGCAGGGTGTCCCCTTACACTTGTGTTTTGCCCCATGGGGTGTCCCCTTACACTAGTGTTTTGTTCTGCAGGGTGTCCCCTTACACTTGTGTTTTGCCCCGCAGGGTGTCCCCTTACACTAGTATTTTGCCCCATGGGGTGTCCCCTTACACTTGTGTTTTGCCCCACAGGGTGTCCCCTTACACTTGTGTTTTGCCCCACAGGGTGTCCCCTTACACTTGTGTTTTGCCCCACAGGGTGTCCCCTTACACTTGTGTTTTGCCCCATGGGGTGTCCCCTTACACTTGTGTTTTGCCCCACAGGGTGTCCCCTTACACTAGTGTTTTGCCCCATGGGGTGTCCCCTTACACTTGTGTTTTGCCCTGCAGGGTGTCTCCTTACACTAGTGTTTTGCCCTGCAGGGTGTCCCCTTACACTTGTGTTTTGCCCCATGGGGTGTCCCCTTACACTAGTGTTTTGCCCTGCAGGGTGTCCCCTTACACTAGTGTTTTGTTCTGCAGGGTGTCCCCTTACACTTGTGTTTTGCCCCACAGGGTGTCCCCTTACACTAGTGTTTTGCCCCATGGGGTGTCCCCTTACACTTGTGTTTTGCCCCACAGGGTGTCCCCTTACACTTGTGTTTTGCCCCATGGGGTGTCCCCTTACACTTGTGTTTAGCCCCACAGGGTGTCCCCTTACACTTGTGTTTTGCCCCATGGGGTGTCCCCTTACACTTGTGTTTATCCCCACAGAGTGTCCCCTTATACTTGTGTTTTTTGCCCCACAGGGAGGAGCTCCAGCCTTGTACCCAATGGATGAAGGCTCTCAGGGAAGGTTGTGCTGTCTGGATAACAACCACACTCACTTTATTCTGGTGGACGATGGAACGCATGGAAATTACGGAGTAGAAATCCCTCTGAGAATTTGGCTAGAGAGATACATCTCCCAGCAAACAATGCAAAAAGGAGGTGAGAGGGGACCTGGAGCCCATTGGGAGGGGGAGCTGATGACTGGTCTATAATACGCAGATGGTGCCTGGACCTGACTGTGGCCCCTCATTTTAGCTTCTTGGACTTCCATGGCAATCTTTTGTGCCTACAGTGGTCTTTAGAGTAGGTAGTGGCCGGTCTTAACATGACCCCATGGTTGGTCCAGCTGGGACATAGGGCTCATGGAATGTTATCCTGTTATAGCGGTGGTCATCAGGACTTTGTGTGTCTTATCTTCATTGCCTTTAGCAGATCAGCCGGTTCTCGAAATGTCTGGTGTAATATAGGACCTGATGGTCCATACCACGTTCTTCCATCCTCAGTATCATTAACATAAATGGTCTTTGTTGTCCATATTGTCACATTTCAGGTCAGGGTAGCATCACGTTTCTTTAATGTGTTTTGTAATAAAGACCTGACCTGGAGCACCAGAAGGTCGGGACTCTCACGGCTATGTTCATGTGTGGTGTGGTATCTGCTGGGAGCACCAGAAGGTCGGGACTCTCACGGCTATGTTCATGTGTGGTGTGGTATCTGCTGGGAGCACCAGAAGGTCGGGACTCCCACGGCTATGTTCATGTGTGGTGTGGTATCTGTTGGGAGCACCAGAAGGTCGGGACTCTCACGGCTATGTTCATGTGTGGTGTGGTATCTGCTGGGAGCACCAGAAGGTCGGGACTCCCACGGCTATGTTCATGTGTGGTGTGGTATCTGCTGGGAGCACCAGAAGGTCGGGACTCTCACGGCTATGTTCATGTGTGGTGTGGTATCTGCTGGGAGCACCAGAAGGTCGGGACTCTCACGGCTATGTTCATGTGTGGTGTGGTATCTGCTGGGAGCACCAGAAGGTTGGGACTCTCACGGCTATGTTCATGTGTGGTGTGGTATCTGCTGGGAGAAGGTCGGGACTCTCACGGCTATGTTCATGTGTGGTGTGGTATCTGCTGGGAGCACCAGAAGGTCGGGACTCTCACGGCTATGTTCATGTGTGGTGTGGTATCTGCTGGGAGAAGGTCGGGACTCTCACGGCTATGTTCATGTGTGGTGTGGTATCTGCTGGGAGCACCAGAAGGTCGGGACTCTCACGGCTATGTTCATGTGTGGTGTGGTATCTGCTGGGAGCACCAGAAGGTCGGGACTCTCATGGCTATGTTCATGTGTGGTGTGGTATCTGCTGGGAGAAGGTCGGGACTCTCACGGCTATGTTCATGTGTGGTGTGGTTTCTGCTGGGAGCACCAGAAGGTCGGGACTCTCACGGCTATGTTCATGTGTGGTGTGGTATCTGCTGGGGAAAGGTCGGGATTCTCACGGCTATGTTCATGTGTGGTGTGGTATCTGCTGGGAGCACCAGAAGGTCGGGACTCTCACGGCTATGTTCATGTGTGGTGTGGTATCTGCTGGGAGCACCAGAAGGTCGGGACTCTCACGGCTATGTTCATGTGTGGTGTGGTATCTGCTGGGAGCACCAGAAGGTCGGGACTCTCACGGCTATGTTCATGTGTGGTGTGGTATCTGCTGGAAGAAGGTCGGGACTCTCACGGCTATGTTCATGTGTGGTGTGGTATCTGCTGGGAGCACCAGAAGGTCGGGACTCTCACGGCTATGTTCATGTGTGGTGTGGTATCTGCTGTGAGAAGGTCGGGACTCTCACGGCTATGTTCATGTGTGGTGTGGTATCTGCTGGGAGCACCAGAAGGTCGGGGCTCTCACGGCTATGTTCATGTGTGGTGTGGTATCTGCTGGGAGCACCAGAAGGTTGGGACTCTCACGGCTATGTTCATGTGTGGTGTGGTATCTGCTGGGAGAAGGTCGGGACTCTCACGGCTATGTTCATGTGTGGTGTGGTATCTGCTGGGAGCACCAGAAGGTCGGGACTCTCACGGCTATGTTCATGTGTGGTGTGGTATCTGCTGGGAGAAGGTCGGGACTCTCACGGCTATGTTCATGTGTGGTGTGGTATCTGCTGGGAGCACCAGAAGGTCGGGACTCTCACGGCTATGTTCATGTGTGGTGTGGTATCTGCTGGGAGCACCAGAAGGTCGGGACTCTCATGGCTATGTTCATGTGTGGTGTGGTATCTGCTGGGAGAAGGTCGGGACTCTCACGGCTATGTTCATGTGTGGTGTGGTTTCTGCTGGGAGCACCAGAAGGTCGGGACTCTCACGGCTATGTTCATGTGTGGTGTGGTATCTGCTGGGGAAAGGTCGGGATTCTCACGGCTATGTTCATGTGTGGTGTGGTATCTGCTGGGAGCACCAGAAGGTCGGGACTCTCACGGCTATGTTCATGTGTGGTGTGGTATCTGCTGGGAGCACCAGAAGGTCGGGACTCTCACGGCTATGTTCATGTGTGGTGTGGTATCTGCTGGGAGCACCAGAAGGTCGGGACTCTCACGGCTATGTTCATGTGTGGTGTGGTATCTGCTGGAAGAAGGTCGGGACTCTCACGGCTATGTTCATGTGTGGTGTGGTATCTGCTGGGAGCACCAGAAGGTCGGGACTCTCACGGCTATGTTCATGTGTGGTGTGGTATCTGCTGTGAGAAGGTCGGGACTCTCACGGCTATGTTCATGTGTGGTGTGGTATCTGCTGGGAGCACCAGAAGGTCGGGGCTCTCACGGCTATGTTCATGTGTGGTGTGGTATCTGCTGGGAGAAGGTCGGGATTCTCACGGCTATGTTCATGTGTGGTGTGGTATCTGCTGGGAGCACCAGAAGGTCGGGACTCTCACGGCTATGTTCATGTGTGGTGTGGTATCTGCTGGGAGCACCAGAAGGTTGGGACTCTCACGGCTATGTTCATGTGTGGTGTGGTATCTGCTGGGAGCACCAGAAGGTCGGGACTCTCACGGCTATGTTCATGTGTGGTGTGGTATCTGCTGGGAGCACCAGAAGGTCGGGACTCTCACGGCTATGTTCATGTGTGGTGTGGTATCTGCTGGGAGAAGGTCGGGACTCTCACGGCTATGTTCATGTGTGGTGTGGTATCTGCTGGGGAAAGGTCGGGATTCTCACGGCTATGTTCATGTGTGGTGTGGTATCTGCTGGGAGAAGGTCGGGACTCTCACGGCTATGTTCATGTGTGGTGTGGTATCTGCTGGGAGCACCAGAAGGTCGGGACTCTCACGGCTATGTTCATGTGTGGTGTGGTATCTGCTGGGAGCACCAGAAGGTCGGGACTCTCACGGCTATGTTCATGTGTGGTGTGGTATCTGCTGGGAGCACCAGAAGGTCGGGACTCTCACGGCTATGTTCATGTGTGGTGTGGTATCTGCTGGGAGCACCAGAAGGTCGGGACTCTCACGGCTATGTTCATGTGTGGTGTGGTATCTGCTGGGAGCACCAGAAGGTCGGGACTCTCACGGCTATGTTCATGTGTGGTGTGGTATCTGCTGGGAGCAGCCCGGCCTTCTTGTTGTAGGTTCACCACATTTGTTCCCATCGTATGTGGCTGGTTTGCCTTTGATGTAACATCTTATCATTCTGCCACCATAACGTCTTTTTCTCTTGCAGGCATAGCATTGAAAATCCCGATAGTGTGTGTGGTGCTGGAAGGAGGCCCAGGAACCCTGGATGTGAGTAGCCTATAGACCTGACTGGCACTTCCTATATCTCAGACTTGGGGGCGCTCTCTTGGTTCTATGGTCATTTTGAGTCACAGTGATCATTTTGTGGACATTGCTGGAGTCTGTTCTCCAGAGTTAACAGCTCCAGATTAGTCCCTGGACTGGGCGGAAGCTCCTGGTCTGATGAGAAAGCTTAGTGCCAGGACTGTGGTGCAGGGTCTGCTGTCTCTATAGGGCTGGCCACCAATGTACCAGACATTGAGCTCCACCAACCATAATGCACAGGTCCCTGTGACTATAAAGCCTCCTGGATACCTGGCTCTGGGACCTTCCTGGTCATATCATCAGACTCCTAACTGAGGTGGACATTGACTGAAGAGGCCACCTAATATAGTGGTTTGGTCCGGAACACCTCCTAAAATAAAGACACTATCCTACCAACTAGCCTAAAATAAAACACCCCCCACAAGTAAGGCTGCTAACCACCCACCCGACCCAGCCCCCACCCCACTCACCTAATCCCCTTGTGCAGGGCCGGATTATAGTGAGGGCACCCGGGGCACGTGCCTCGGGACCCCAACATCCAAGGGCCCCCACCAGCCAGAACCCAAAAGCAGTGTTCCGGGTTCAGGCTGGTGGATCTATGACAGGGGTGGGGAACTCTGTTCTACGAGCCGCATCAGACCCCCACATCTCCTGATGCGGCCCGTGTGCACTGCGCTCTCCTGTGTCCAGTGGCCACTAAACACAGGAGAGCGCTGTGCCTGTCAGCCCCTCTCTGGCGGGCCGCACGATGACATCATTTCATTGCGCGCCGCCTGCCTAAGAAGACTTGCGCTGTAGGAGATGATAGAGGACCCGGCCAGCTCTGGAGTGAGGAAAGGTGAGTTAGAAAGGGAGGGGGGGGGGGAATGAACTACAGCTACCAGGACATCACTGGGGGGAAGAATTACAGCTACCAGGACACCATTGGACATAGGGGGCTGACTACAGCTACTAGGACACCACTGGGGATTTGGGGGAGGGGGTTTAACTACAGTTACCAGGACACCACTGGTGGTTGACTACAATGTTAGGGCATTGGGGGGCACAGTACTTTTCCTTGCTGCTAAACCAGACAGCACAACCTTCCCAGGTGCTGCTAAACCACACACAGCACTTCTGCGCAGCAGGAGACATTATTACTATATGGGGGCACAGCAGTTAGACATTACTATATAGAGGGCACAGCAGGGGGCATTATTGTTATATGGAGGCACAGTAGGGGACATTATTACTATATGGGGGCACAGCAGGGGATCCTACATACTGGGGAAAATCACAAAAAAAAGTGGAATTACTACTGTATGGGACCTTATGGGTTGGAATAAGGGAAGGAAGTTGCTGGAAAAGTGCGAAGCCTTAGATGTTTGTCTGGCAGGTTCTGAAGAGATGAATTGTAGCTGATAGAAATCATCATGGTGGTCTGGGCCAGATGGAGAGGAAAAGGGAAAGTGAGGCCTCAGATCAGAGAAGACGTCACCTGTGAGTCACTGTATGAGGTTTCTTTTGTATTTTTTAGCACATTATTCAGTCGGGGTGCCCTGGGGTAAAAGGTTAGCCATAATACACACACTGCTTCTCCCTAGCAGATTCCCCCCCATTAACTGATCAATGTCTTTCCACATGTTCAAAAATCATTGGCCACCGGCCGTGCATCGCTGCGTTTAATAGTGATGTGCGACCGATGGCTGATCCAGCCTTATAATCTGCTCTGTTAGCGAGCGCCCATCTAGCAGAACGCCGCTGCTTACCCAGGATATCAGACTATGTAATATGGTCCTAACACAGTAGGTAAGAACACAGAGAAAGTGCTGGGCTCTCACGTTGCGTTATTAACACAAACACAACGTGACAACACTGAGCCCCCCCCTCTCCTGTCTCTAGGGCCTGGCATCTTCCTCTGCACTGCAGCCTCTTGTGACCATCATGTGCACAACAGAGGAGGATGCTGGGCCACACAGCCAGGAGCGAGGAGGGGTCTGTGCTAAGTCGCCTACAGTAAGCGGGCATCTGTATAGATAATGGTTTAGTTTTTGGGGGGATGGGGGGCTCCCAACAAGATTGTCGCCCAGGGCCTCCACCAACCTTAAACTGGCCTTGCCCTTGTGGACCTTGACAGCCGACACCGCAGGCACACTGTTCCATGGCCCCGATGTCCGGCTGCATGTACCAACGTCCTAACGTCCTGCCACATGTACCAACGTCCTAACGTCCTGCCGCATGCTCCTGGTCCTACAGGACGTCAGTGAGTATGCAGGGGGGGGGTTCTGGGAGGAGAGGCCGAGGGTGAGAGAGCCACAGGGGGAGGCCGAGGGGGAGAGAGCCACAGGGGGAGACCGAGGGGGAGAGCCGAGGGTGAGAGAGCCACAGGGGGAGACCGAGGGGGAGAGCTGAGGGTGAGAGAGCCACAGGGGGAGACCGAGGGGGAGAGCTGAGGGGGAGAGAGCCACAGGGGGAGGCCGAGGGTGAGAGAGCCACAGGGGGAGAGCCGAGGGTGAGAGAGCCACAGGGGGAGAGCCGAGGGTGAGAGAGCCACAGGGGGAGAGCCGAGGGGGAGAGAGCCACAGGGGGAGGCCGAGGGGGAGAGAGCCACAGGGGGAGGCCGAGGGGGAGAGCCGAGGGTGAGAGAGCCACAGGGGGAGACCGAGGGGGAGAGCTGAGGGGGAGAGAGCCAGGGGAAGAGAGCTGAGGGGGGAGGATGGGGCAGACAGAGATGGGACAGAGATAAGACATACCCAGAAAATAAGACATAGAGCCTCTTTGGGAGAAAAAATAAATATAAGGCTCTGTCCTATTTTTGGGGAAACGCGGTCGTTCAGTTCCCATTAGCTGATGGACGCCTCCTCTCATATCCTATAAACCAAGTGGATCTACTGTAAGGATTGACCAAATGTATAGATACCGGGTGGGTAAACAGCAATTATATATATATATACTTCGGCTAAGTCCCCCCAATGTACATATGACTGCTGACACATAGGTCAAACAGCCCAGGGAAGTATATGGTAGTAAATAACCAGGTATATGGATGATTCCCGGGTTCACTGGAACGTATATCTCCCATACGGGATCATGGATATTAATTAATGGGGAAAAATCCCCTGATATAAGAAAATATTCCTAAAGCATAATCTATAGCTCAGCACTGGCCCAGCCATGAACCCAGGAGAGCGTCCATGTAAGACAATGTGCAGGGGAATACAGTCAGGTGCAGGGAGTGTTTGTTGGGATACACTCCGGCGGAGTCAGCTGTTATGTCGGGGTGGTAGCTGGGTGGCTCTAGGGTCACTTGGGCACTTGCCACGGCAGCCTGGAGTGGTATAGGACCCACCCCGGACAGTCTTGGCACCTCACCAGCACTCAAAAGAGAATGAAGAGACAAGCCAGAGTCTGGTGCTTCCGAAAAAAAATAGAACAGTTTACTAAGAGTAACCATAGTGCAATACAAGGAATACTGACAGCAACAATAAAGTCCAGTGTAATACAGTCTTGTAGTAACTAAGGTGCTTATAGTTGAGGTAGAGACCAGGTGCTTGTTGTATGAAGGCGTTTTGCAGTAGAGTGAGGAGAGTAGAGGAGTTGCCAGAGGGGCCCTGCCCAATGCAGAAGTGTACTCTGCCTGAACAGTAGAGGTGTATAGTAGAAGAAGAGATAGAGAATACTTGTACTCACGGATGACTTTCTAGTCTTGACCGCCTTATGCCCCCTAGTTGCGAGCTACCTGTCCTAGGTGGGTAATACAAGGCCCGGCCTTGTTATCTAGGTTAAGCAGACTCCCGAGTCTTCCCAGTTGTCATGCACTGCGCAGTGGAATACGTAGACGTTCTGCAACTTTTTTCCACCTGGGTCAGTTCCTTAGGCTTCTCTCCCCTTGTGAAGGCTTTGCACTGCATAGCGGTTCTAGTGCTCATAGCAGAAACAACATGTCTAGTTGCGTCCATGTTAGAAGCCCCGGCCAAAGCCTGGCTTAGCTTCTCCAGAGACGTGTCTGCTGTGCTCCCTCTCACACTGAATCTAGATGGGAACTCACTAACTCCTCCCACCAGGAACTAGTTCCTAACCTCAGGGATCTATCTAACCCTGGCTGTGATTGGTGGGCTGTGTGTGTTCAGAGAAGAGAGCGAAGGAGATAGGTGCAGGTGCTTTCCCTCCTTTCTCTAACCCATGAGTGGCCAGAAAGGCAACACATGACACATAACAGTTAACCCCTGGAATACTTCAGCTGTGCAAAAGACATATTACAGATAAACACAGTAGTGACACCTGGTGGGAAAAATGCTAAGTACAGCAGACACCTCATCCCACTTGTGTGAGCCCAAGAGAGATACCTTACTCAGGTGCAACAGAACTTAGGGGTCCATACCGGGTCACTATAAATACTCTTTATATAATGTTATATGCCGCCACAATACGCCAGTGTTTATATGCTAAAGCCGGAACAATCAGCTGCAGAATCAGAAACCTGTAGTGGCCTGCTGTATGAAGCCCGTATCTACTTCATCCATCCATATCCACTAAACAAGACCAATCACCTAGAATGTACCACCACCTCAAATGTCCATAAGCGCAGCACAGATTGAAGGACGTCACCAGTCCTCCATAGTCTTCTCCACCAGTGACCACTGGGAGGTCAGATCTTCTCTTGATGGGATGAGAGAAGCCTCCATGATGTGTGGACGTGTTGCATCTTCTCTGCACTAGGAATCATGTCACCACCAGTACATACGTTGTGATTTATTTCTCTCTTTCTGTTCTTGGATACTGAGAAAATCTCAATGGTTCTAGGTGGGAAATCTACTCCAGGCCTGCTCCACCAGTAATGATGGCTGGATGGGCCCCTTCACCATCTTAAGTCAATGTTCTTCTCTCTCCAGACCATCTACAGCTCCATGTGTAATAATACGCCATGCGTCATCGTGGAGGGGTCTGGCCGCGTTGCTGATGTCATTGCACAAGTGGCAAATCTTAGTCCTTCAAGGATCACGATCAATCTTATTAAGGAGAAGTTGAGGAGCCTTTTTGAGGATGCGTATGACAGTTTCACAGAAGCTCAGATCATTATGTGGACAAAGAAGGTAAGTCCTGGCTTGGCCCCCTGAGTCATGGCTTGGCCTGGCTTGTTTCTTTCTTCCATTAAAGTGATGGAGGCCTCGCTGACATGGGGAGGGGGGGTAAATTCTCTCTTCATTTCTTTTTTTACAGATTCAAGATATTGTGCGGATGGCATCTCTGCTCACCATCCTGAGGGAAGAGAAAGTGGGTGATCAAGGAATGGACGTAGCTATCCTGCAGGCTTTACTGAAGGGTCAGTGTCCATCATGAGGGTGGGGGGAGGTGTAGGACTAGCAAGGCTTGTGTTGGGGTTCTTCTTCTCCCTAATGTAAGGAGAGATTTATCTTCAGTATTGTCCCAACAAGCCAGACGTAAGATTAAATCTGCACCCAGTGGGGGTGGGGTACAGGGCATGAAGGACACAGGTCATATGTGCTCCATACAGGCAGCTTCTTCATTGTATATACTCCAGTATCTATAAGTAGAGACAAGCTGATCCAGCTGAATCTTTGGTCAGATCTGACAGTGCCCTAAGATCACATGACACTCAGGGTCCCAGGGCTGTATCCGAATAATAAATTCACTTATCTATGAAAGGCTTGAAAATTGTGGCCTGGAATCTGATAGGGGTCCATATCTTTCAGCATCTCACAGTACTGACCACTATGGACAAGAAAACTGGGACCATCAGCTGAAACTCGCCGTGTCCTGGAACCGGCCAGATATCGCTGAGACACAGATCTTCACAGAAGACTGGACCTGGAAGGTAAGACCATGGTCATGCTAGGGTCTTCTATCTGCTTTTATCATCAATGGGATCCTTCTTCAGGACCAGTAAGAGTAATCTGGGGAAAGTGGAGACAAGACTGGGACAGGAAGGTAAGACCATGTAACTCCAGTGGGTGGAAAGTTGCCTAATCTCTAGTCCATGTAGAATGGTGTCAGAGGTTGTGGTGGGTGTGTAGGCGCTGGGTAACTGAGGACACATGTTCTGTATTTCAGCCCTCTGATCTGCACCCGTGTCTGACGCTGTCACTAATCGAGGATAAGCCTTTGTTTGTCCGCCTCTTCCTGGAACATGGAGTCAATCTGTCAGAGTACGTCACTCGGGAGACACTCACATACTTGTACAATAACATCGAGTCTTCCAGTCTGATGTGCAGCAAGCTGGAGAGAATGGCTACCGGGGAAGGATCAAGACAAAGTGTTGAACCCTCAATTGAACTGCACCATGTGTCCCGTGTCCTGCAGGAGCTCCTTGGAGATGGTTCTGAGCCGCTATATCCCGAGGGACGAAACCGTACAATGCGCGGTCTGGCGCAGGTCAACATCAAGGTGAATGTTGTGTAAACTATATAGTAGATAAATGGTCATGACAGTCACTGGTGCCATCATAGTGATCACAGGAGATGGAGGAGAGGATTTGACATAATGAGCTTTAGATATCAGACTCTGGTCCTCCTTATGGTCTGCTCCTCCTTATGGTCTGCACCATGGCTGGGGTCACACTAGGTTTGGTCCCCCTGATGGTCTACACCACAGTTGGGGTCACACTAGGTCTGCTCCTCCTGATGGTTTGCACCACAGCTGTGGTCACACTAGGTCTGCTCCTCCTGATGGTTTGCACCACAGCTGTGGTCACACTAGGTCTGCTCCTCCTGATGGTCTACACCACGGCTGAGGTCACACTATGTTTGGCCCTCCTGATGGTCTACACCACGACTGGGGTTACATTAGGTCTGCTCCTCCTGATGGTCTGCACCATGGCTGGGGTCACACTAGGCCTGGCCCTCTTGATGGTCTGCACCACGGCTAAGGCCTCCCACCCTACACCCACCCCTTTACCTACACTATGCTCCACACACTCCAGCAAGGTGTCCAAGCGCAGAGTTCAACTGTCCCTACAACAGACCTTTGAACGGAAGCACAAGTACACTGCCACTCACCCACATGCACAAGCCCTAAATTTGCACATAGGCAAACTATTGAGCCTGGAGATGCTGCCCTATCGGTTGGTAGAGACAGAGGCTTTTAGGAACCTCATGGTGGTGGCTGTCCCTCGGTACTCTGCTGTGTCAGGCCTAATTTTTGGGAGGTTCCACCCCTGCCTTATCTACCTTGTTCCCTGAGTTCTCACCGCCATGCTGTGTCTGGCCTAATTTTTGTGAGGTTCCACGCCTGCCTCATCTAAAGGCCGGTAATGGCCACTTTATGGGCTGTTTTTTTAATCTTCAATTTAAATTTTTAAATTAAATCGACTTCAATTCAAATGCTATTTTGCAGGGCTGTCTGGTCATCTATTGTATCTCCAAGATACACGCCACTGTTCAAAGTAACAGACAGTGATAATGGTGGATCCTAATTTAGCATCCTTGTGTTATCCATTTCAAACCATATAATCTGTGAATGTCAACTTGTGTGTGTCCTCTGCCGCCCTTTCATTTTTTAGCTGTTTCAAAGGCAGTAGTCAGCTACTGGTCAGTCTAGTAATTTAAAAAAAGACAAGTTATTAAGGGGAGGAGGGGAGCAGTCAGCTTGTCAGGCACTGGCACCGTTCAAAGGAACAGACAGTGAAAATGGTGGATCCTAATTTAGCATCCTTGTGTTGTCCATTTCGAACCATACTATCTGTGGATGTCAACTTGCGGGTGTTCTTGGCCGTCCTCTCATTTTTTTAGCTGTTTCAAAGGCAGTAGTCAGCTGCTCTTTAAAGACCACTTTATGGCCTATTTTTTCATCTTCAATTTTCAAATTAAATCAACTTAAATTCGACTAATAGTCAAATTCAAATTCGACTATTTTGCAGGGCTGTCTGGTCATCTATTGTATCTCTGTGGTGTCAGGCTAAGTTTTTGGGTGGTTCATATGCTACCTGTGTTTTAATGGTTCCCTGTGTTCACTGCCATGCTGTGTCAGGCTAAATTTTGGGGTGGTTCATGTGCCCACGTGGTGGAATTCCACCCTCCATTGTGGGTTGCCAGAGTGGACGTGGATGTCTGCTATCTGTCAGGTACTGGGCCCCTTTGAGTAGTCAACACAGACAGTCAGCGGCGATGCCGCCATCATCAGCCTCACCATCCCACTGCTGTGTCTGCTTCAAACCTCCCAGCTCAGCCTGAAGTCTGAGACTTTGCCTTTGTCTCAGGAGACGGGTGAAGAACATCCGCCACTAGATAGCCAGACCACCCTGACGTCAGTTTCTCAGCACGAAGTAGAGGAGAAGCAAGAGAAGCAGACTGCTGCCGCCACTGAAGAGGGTACCCATGCTCAATCCTTAGTTGTTGAGAGTGTATGGCCTGAAGAGGAGGAATTGGTGGAGGAGGAGGAAATTGAGGCTAGTCAGGAGAGGGAGTTCTTGCGTGTTGGGACCCTGGCGCACATGGCTGACTTTATGTTAGGCTGTCTTTCCCATGACCCTCGGGTTAAATTTTTTTTTTGACAACACCGATTGCTGGGTGTTCACCCTCCTGGAGCCTTGGTACAAACAGAACTTTCCCACTTTCATTCCGCCCGAGGAACGCAGTATGAGAGTGAAACAATATCAACAGGCCCTGGTGCAGAAGCTGAAAATGTACTCCCCATCTGACACCACTAGCGCCAGAGGACGTAATTCTGTGGGCCAAAGAGCGGGGGAGAGGAGCGGTGGAGCAGGCAGCTTGTCAAGGGGCAGGGGAACACTCTCCAAGGCCTTTGACAGTTTCATGGCACCCCAGCAAGACTATGTCAACCTTCCCCAGTCTAGACAGAGTAGGGGGGAAGCCTTCAGGAAGATGGTGAGGGAGTACCTTGCTGACCATACCAACGTACCAACAATCTGTGGGTAACTGCAGCTATATATTTTATACACAATAGCTCCAATGGACACTGAAAAATATGTCACGGTCTCCGTCTAGAGGAGTTAGTTACCCTTAATATTTTGGTCCATACTATAATATCTGTAATTATAGCCAAGATACACGACAATTTATACACAACAAGGCTATAAATGTTTCAACAAATTTTATTAGCATAATTTTAAAATCTACAACAGGAATAAACTAGATTTGCATTTCCAGGAAAATACATAGTGCTTGAAAAGAGCGCCCCATTACCAGTGACCTATAGAGCGCCCCATTACCAGTGACCTCCAGAGCGCCCCATTACCAGTGACCTCCAGAGCGCCCCATTACCAGTGACCTATAGAGCGCCCCTTTACCAGTGACCTCCAGAGCGCCCCAATACCAGTGACCTATAGAGCGCCCCTTTACCAGTGACCTCCAGAGCGCCCCAATACCAGTGACCTATAGAGCGCCCCATTACCAGTGACCTCCAGAGCGCCCCATTACCAGCGACCTCCAGAGCGCCCCATTACCAGTGACCTATAGAGCGCCCCATTACCAGTGACCTCCAGAGCGCCCCATTACCAGTGACCTATAGAGCGCCCCTTTACCAGTGACCTCCAGAGCGCCCCATTACCAGTGACCTATAGAGCGCCCCATTACCAGTGACCTCCAGAGCGCCCCTTTACCAGTGACCTCCAGAGCGCCCCATTACCAGTGACCTCCAGAGCGCCCCATTACCAGTGACCCCCAGAGCGCCCCTTTACCAGTGACTTCCAGAGCGCCCCTTTACCAGTGACCTCCAGAGCGCCCCTTTACCAGTGACCTCCAGAGCGCCCCATTACCAGTGACCTCCAGAGCGCCCCTTTACCAGAGACCTCCAGAGCGCCCCTTTACCAGCGACCTCCAGAGCGCCCCTTTACCAGCGACCTCCAGAGCGCCCCTTTACCAGCGACCTCCAGAGCGCCCCTTTACCAGAGACCTCCAGAGCGCCCCTTTACCAGCGACCTCCAGAGCGCCCCTTTACCAGTGACTCCCAGAGCGCCCCTTTACCAGCGACTCCCAGAGCGCCCCATTACCAGCGACTCCCAGAGCGCCCCTTTACCAGTGACTTCCAGAGCGCCCCATTACCAGTGACTCCCAGAGCGCCCCTTTACCAGTGACTTCCAGAGCGCCCCTTTACCAGAGACCTCCAGAGCGCCCCTTTACCAGCGACCTCCAGAGCGCCCCTTTACCAGCGACCTCCAGAGCGCCCCTTTACCAGCGACCTCCAGAGCGCCCCTTTACCAGCGACCTCCAGAGCGCCCCTTTACCAGCGACCTCCAGAGCGCCCCTTTACCAGCGACCTCCAGAGCGCCCCTTTACCAGAGACCTCCAGAGCGCCCCTTTACCAGCGACCTCCAGAGCGCCCCTTTACCAGCGACTCCCAGAGCGCCCCTTTACCAGCGACTCCCAGAGCGCCCCATTACCAGCGACTCCCAGAGCGCCCCATTACCAGTGACCTCCAGAGCGCCCCATTACCAGTAACCTCCAGAGCGCCCCTTTACCAGTGACCTCCAGAGCTCCCCTTTACCAGTGACTTCCAGAGCTCCCCTTTACCAGTGACTTCCAGAGCGCCCCATTACCAGTGACTCCCAGAGCGCCCCTTTACCAGTGACTTCCAGAGCTCCCCTTTACCAGTGACTTCCAGAGCGCCCCATTACCAGTAACCTCCAGAGCGCCCCTTTACCAGTGACCTCCAGAGCTCCCCTTTACCAGTGACTTCCAGAGCTCCCCTTTACCAGTGACCTCCAGAGCGCCCCTTTACAAGTGACTTCCAGAGCGCCCCATTACCAGTGACCTCCAGAGCGCCCCTTTACCAGTGACTCCCAGAGTGCCCCTTTACCAGTGACTTCCAGAGCGCCCCTTTACCAGTGACTCCCAGAGCGCCCCTTTACCAGTGACTCCCAGAGTGCCCCTTTACCAGTGACTTCCAGAGCGCCCCTTTACCAGTAACTCCCAGAGCGCCCCTTTACCAGTGACCTCCAGAGCGCCCCATTACTAGTGACTTCCCTTTAAGAGAAACTTTACCCTGGGTGCTATGCCTTTAAAAGCGACTTGGGTCCCGTCCCTTTAAGAGAGACTTGGATCCCTTTAAGAGCGACCCTTAAATATGCCCCTTAAAGGGACACATTTCGCTCTTAAAGGGACTTAGGTTGCTCTTAAAGGGACCCATTTAGAGCGGCTT
Source organism: Dendropsophus ebraccatus (assembly GCA_027789725.1). Taxonomy (NCBI): domain Eukaryota; kingdom Metazoa; phylum Chordata; class Amphibia; order Anura; family Hylidae; genus Dendropsophus; species Dendropsophus ebraccatus. The sequence continues at coordinate 926,828 of JAQFWZ010000047.1, read as the reverse complement.
GGGTACCGCCCCTTTAAGAGCGGCTTGGGTACCGCCCCTTTAAGAGCGGCTTCGGTACCCTTCCTGCTACATGGCTGCCTCAGCTCTGCTATTTTACTGACTGACCTCTGCTACTTATAATGGTAAAGATTATTGCTCGGTTACCATGACAATCTTACTCATGTCAGGGAGACAAAATTGTTAAGGACCTTCCATCTTCTACGTCTTCTATTGGCCAATAGTGGACATGTGACTGTGGATGGTGTGAGACATTGCCTGACGAGACCTTAGAGTTCCTATTGGCTGCTATATCTCAGCTATTTGCATATGTGCTGTGATTGGCTGTCAGCGGTTAGAGTGTGGCCATTATTTTCTATGGGAAATTTGGGGTCTTTAAACGTAAATTCGACAAATCTGAACGAAACGAAAAATAGATAGCACACCACACACCGCCGAGGGCTTCGAAACGCAGTCTGAACAGAGTCTGTGCGCAAAACGGTTCGGGCTGTATTAAGCGCAGAAAAATGGCTGGAAGAAGAAGAATACGGAATGTGGGGATTTTCAAGCACTATAATAAATATACGTAGTGTGAACGCAGCCTAATAAATATAGTGCAAGAAGGATCCAGTGACAGAAGACAACCCAGAGCCTTAATATTTACCATTTCATATTGGCGTATAGCCGTAATGGTAAACATGTAGATGGCTATTTGTATACATGCAGTGTATCCGCATGGCCTCCCAGGTATCCGAAGCATTAATATGCAGAACCTGTCACAGCTATAAGCTTACCCATGGGGGCAATGGTGTCGCTAACCCTGACGCACGTTTCGCGTACTTCCGCTTTTTCAAGGGGCGTGTCTTAACTCCCGTCACTTCCACTATTTATGCTGAATGCAGGGATCCCTTCCCGGGAACTGCGTACACAGAAGTTATCAAATGAGCATTTAATACCTTCTGTGTACACAGTTCCCTGGAGAATTGGGCACAGGCGCCTTTCCGGAATGGCCTCAAGGTTCGCTGTGCGCATGCCCGCTTGCGTTCCACCGGCACGCGTGCGTTCCAGTGACGCAGGCCAGAAGGAAGTGGCGTGATCCCTGGCTCCCCCTGTGACCTGCGTCAACGCCTGGAAGGGATCCCTGCATTCAGCATAAATAGTGGACGGGAGTTAAGACACGCCCCTTGAAAAAGCTGAAGTACGCGAAACGTGCGTCAGGGTTAGCGACACCATTGCCACCATGGGTAAGCTTATAGCTGTGACAGGTTCTGCATATTAATGCTTCGGATACCTGGGAGGCCATGCGGATACACTGCATGTATACAAATAGCCATCTACATGTTTACCATTACGGCTATACGCCAATATGAAATGGTAAATACTAAGGCTCTGGGTTGTTTTCTGTCACTGGATCCTTCTTGCACTATATTTATTTATTCCTGTTGTAGATTTTAAAATCATGCTAATAAAATTTGTTGAAACCTTTTTAAATTATAGCCTTGTTGTGTATAAACTGCAGGTATATAGTATATGCCACCCTCTTACACAGGGCAATTAGCAGTGAGCTTGGATGTGACTGCAGTGAGAAATGAAGAAATAAGAAAATATACTGGTCACCTAGTTTTTGGAGGTTGTCGTATAAAATCTGTGGGTAACTGCAGGTATATAGTACATGCCACCCTCTTACACAGGGCAATTAGCAGTGAGCTTGGATGTGACTGTGCGATGCCCTGGCCCCTAGGGTCCACTCCGCAGTATAGATGGTGCTAACAGGCAGGAACCGGGGCAGCTGTAGGATATAGGGTTGTCACGGTGTAGGCACGAGAGTGATACAGCTGGAAACCGGGCTCCTGACCCTGCGGGAATACTGGGCATGCGATTCCTCGTTGTCCTTAGTCAGGGCACCAATGATCACACCAATGCCAAGGGTCAGAAACAACGGTAGTTGTATATTTATTGTAACGGTGGTAACTAGTAGTAACAGTCTCTCCGGATGCAACCGGGAATAAGGCAATCTTGAATAAAGCAGAGTAATGGGTGATGCTGCAATAGGCTGTGAGAGTAGCGTGCTGAATGATGGGAGTAGTAGTGATACTGAGGATAAGATGCTGGGTGGAATGAGACTTGAATGAAATACTTGCTGTTGATGATTAGAGAAGATGATGATGAGAGGAACTGAAGAATGACTGAAGAATCGACACCCAAGTGAGGATCTTGAGACTTGAGACAGGAACACAGCCAGTGGACTGGAGCAGCAGAGCACACGCAGGCCTCTCTCTTAGCAGGGAGAGAGGACAAACACACAACTTGTCTCCTGAAGGTGGAGGACAAGACTGAGGTAGAACAGGAAGTCACATGGTAACCCCAGCCAAAAGCTCGATGACCATTGGTGTTACCATGGAAGCAGGGCACAGTCACGTGACACCCAGCCATTGCATCATCACACCATTAGGCATATACAGAGAAATATACATGAGAAGTACCATACTTGAACACTAGGAGGCGACATAATCCCATTAGACACTGATACCTGAATATACATGCAATAAATGAACAAAACAGCAGACCTGAACACTGCAGGGGTGACACAATACACGCAGTTTGCAGTGGACCATAGCTTTCCAGAACAGAACTGGTTATAATAAAAGTATGAGCATGAGAAGGGCTGTTCTGGGACACTGCATACCTCCCTACTAGAAATGAGCCGACCTCGGCGAACCACAAGCTGAGGTAGATGTGGCCGAATGAACATAGAGGATCAGGACAACAAGACAAGAGGAAGGAATGTTAGTGTGAGTGAGTATGAGTGAGTATGTTTATGTGTGTTTCCCACGCTCAAGGCACAGGTGACAAGAGAAAGTATGAAGAGAAAGAAAACCCTAGTGGCAGGACTTCACCTAGGGGTGCCTAACGTACTCTGGTTACAGGTAGTTAGTGCGTGGACCATCTGACATGGAAGCCAGGACAACTTAACTGCTGGCGGGGGACCCTCAATATTCCAGTCAGTTTGACAGTAGGTTTCCAATGAAATGAGTTACCCTACTGGAAAGAAAACTGTGAAGACCTGTGTACTACCTTGGGTGTCTGTGTGAAGTGACTTGAACATCTGGAAGAGAAAGAAAAAAATAACAAAAGCAAGCATACACCTGGTGCGCCATACATACCAGTCAATAACGCGACACAATTACTCAATAGGCCAAACACACGAAAAGGTATCCAAGGTGCAATATGTATGGACAAGTGTGAATGTTAGGTATGACTATGTGTAGCAACTACGGTGTGTAGGGACAAGACAGAGGTGAACAGACACTGTAAACAAAAGGAAAGGAAATACAAAAGACAACAAATACTGCGAGGTCTGGAGGAGGATTGGCTCACATAACTCTGAAGACATCTGAAGAAAACCGGCTCCAATAATCTTTCCAGCTGTAGATACAATAGATACAATAATATTATACATGGAGAAAATAGAAGATTCTTCTGAAAAATACACTCTTTAGAAAATACACTTTTTTAGAAAATAAACTCTCTCTGAGGCTATAGATATAAATATGTAAGCTGACTACTTTACTCAGAGGAGGAGGAAACTGTCTGACTCTGACATGAGAACATACACTGTGAGAAGAAATACTTTTTCTAAAGACACACTTTACTCTGAGACTATCTAAACGACTTTTCTGCTTACTCAGAGATAGGAAAATATATATATACGACTGACAAGAAAATAGACTTTTGACTACTGAAGTGCAATACTGAAATACAATAATAAACGTCTGACAATCACATAATCATGACAAGTGCTTTAGGAAGGACTGGATAAGTGTCTCTGTGTGGTAGAGTCTCTTTAGGCAATATACACCATCGTCCATGTAAAGGCTCTGGGACAGGCACTGAGAACAGTTTGGTCAATGAGTGTCCATCAGCACAAAGCTGGGTGATAATAAGGGAACTTGGTCAGGAGGACCAGGCACGAACCCTGAACGTAGCATAGGAATTCTTAATCACACAGGAACAACAACAAAACAGGAACAGTTTATGGACTTTGGTCTCTGTAGCGGATTGGTGGTGTTCCCCGAGTTGAGCGCTCAGACCGTCTCAGCATGAGGTTGGCTTCCTGGGTAACTTGCTCTGGAACAGAATATGAAAAAAGAAAAAATAGGAGGGCACTCACCGTTAAAATTTAACTTTTATTTCGTATCTTTAAAAGACATCCATTCGGTCAGGTACGAGGACGCCAGCTCCGGCGTGATTGTGAAGGGCGTGACAGCTGTTTCACACGTGATTCGTGCTTCTACAGACGTCTGTAGAAGCACGAATCACGTGTGAAACAGCTGTCACGCCCTTCACAATCACGCCGGAGCTGGCGTCCTCGTACCTGACCGAATGGATGTCTTTTAAAGATACGAAATAAAAGTTAAATTTTAACGGTGAGTGCCCTCCTATTTTTTCTTTTTTCATATTTTGTGTGGAACTACTTCTACTTAATTTCCCTAACAGGAGTGAGCACCACCGTAAAACAAAACATACACATTCCTTCGTTTGCACCATATATATTTTTCTGTATTCTAATGTGAACTATATGGTAGTGCCAGCTACGTTATCTCACGTGCTCTGGAACAGATTGGGGGTCATTGACAGCAGCTGGTTGCAGAGGAGGAACCGCAGGAGGCGGAGCCGCAGGAGGCGGGACAACTGGGGTGTTCATCGGAATCCCCTGATAGCCAACAGCCATGGGGAATGGTTCAGTTTGGAACATATCTTCAAGAGAGACCGGTTTAGATGGAGCCTCTGAGACTGGCGGAAGTGCCTGTACAGGTGCTGGACAGAATGCTGTGAGGCCTTGCAGATCCTCCCTCACACAGCGCTTTATCCTATTCCGGTGTACAGTTTGAGGGGCCAGACCTGGCTTCTTGACCTCATTCACGTCAGTCTCTGGATAGGGAATAGCAGAAATGATATAGGGTTCAGGCTCCCATAAACTTTCCAACTTGTGAGTGCGGTGATATTTCTTTAGCCAGACTCTGTCCCCCACTCTTAGTGGTGTGGCACACGCCCCTTGATTATAAGCATCTTCCTGACGCTGGTGGGCCTCTCCCATCTTCTGGTCGACAATCTCTCGGGCGTCTTGAATCCTCCTCTGATGCTCTTGGACCCAGTCTGTATCAGGCAGAGGGTTGACAGTGTCAGTTACTTGAACTCCAAGCGCGCGGTCTTGAGGAAGCTGACCTTGGCGCCCAAACATCAGATAGAAAGGGGAGTAGCCTGTAGAGCAATGGGTGGTGTTGTTGTAGATTTCCACCAGCTCATCCAACAGTTGAGGCCATTCCACCCGTTTTGCCACCGAAGCTGTTCTTAGCATATTGATGAAGACCTGGTTGATTTTCTCGCAGAGACCATTTCCTTGCGGGTGATAGGCTGTGGTGCGAAGCTTTTTGCACTCATGATAAGTGCACAGCTCATGGAAGAGTTGAGATTCGAAGGCCGGGCCTCGGTCTGTGAGCAGGGACTCAGGACAGCCGTAGTGTTTCACATATTCTTTGTAGAAAGTGATGGCTGTGGTCCTTGCAGTCAAGTCTCGGACGGGTACCACGATTACCCACTTGGAGTAGTGATCGACCATGGTCAGGGCATAGGTGTATCCACATCTCGTTGGGGCCAACTTCACATGGTCTAAGGCAACAAGCTGATTTGGCCGGTGAGACACAATGGAATGCAAGGGAGCTCGAGCCTCTCTTCCTCCCGCCTTGGAGAGGTTACAGGCGGGGCATTCAGCACACCAGTTCTCAATGTCGGCCCGCATCCCGATCCAATAGAACTGTTGACGGATGGTCGCCTCAGTCTTATGGACCCCGAAATGGCCGGAACGGTCGTGGTAGGCATCCAACACCAATTTGGCGTCTCGCCGGGGAATCAAGATCTGATGGCATCGTTCTCCAGAGACTGGGTCCAACAAATTCCTCAGAAGTAGGCCCTTATGGAGGAAGAGCCGATTCCTCTGTCTCCAGAGGCGTCTCAATTCAACGTCTGGATAGGGCCTCTTGATTCTCATGGGGACTCTCCCAGTAGACAAGTAGTCATAGATTTCTCCCAAGACTCTGGACTCATTCTGAATGGTCTGCCATCGGGACAAATCTTGATAGGGCCCTGGGTCAGGGGACGCCTCGCCCGCTTTGACCGCCGTGGTAGTACTCTGGGTAGCGAATCTCTGATAGAAAGGGGGCATCTCTACATCTTCCCAGTCGTCATCCTCCGGGGCTTCCTCCCCTCTAGGCAATCGAGACAGCAGGTCAGCATTCACATTGGCCTTGCCGCTTCGATACTTGATCTCGAAGTTGAAGTTGGCCAGCCTAGAGGCCCAACGCTGTTCCAGAGCGCCCAGTCGCGCGGTATTGAGGTGAGCTAGTGGGTTGTTATCTGTATAGACAGTGAACGGTGTAGCCGCAAGGTAATCTTTGAACTTTTCCGAAACGGCCCACACCAGCGCAAGCAACCCCTATTTGAACGAGCTGTAGTTACTATCATTCTTTTCAGCACCTCTTAAACTTCGGCTGGCATAGGCAATAACCCTTTCTTGATTACCCTGGACTTGAGACAGGACAGCCCCTAGGCCTTGAAAGATGGCATCTGTGTAGAAACGGAAGGGCCGACTATAGTCAGGGTAAGCCAGGATGGGAGGCGAGATCAACAAGGCCTTCAGGGTTTGAAACGCCGTCTCCTGACGTTCAGACCACTCTATGGGTAGCCGTCGATTGTAGTTCTCTCGAGGACAGCCACGGAGTAGTTCATTGAGTGGTTCAGCCACCTGGGCGAAGTGGGGTATGAAGCGGCAGTAGTAGCCCGCAAATCCAAGGAAGCTTCTCACCTCTTTCACCGTCTTAGGAATGCCCCAGCTTTCCACAGCCGAAATCTTCTCGGGGTCAGGTTGTATCCCCGCGGCACTGACGACATGCCCCAAATAGTTCACCTGCGGTTTGAGGAGATGGCACTTCAACGGTTTGATCTTGAGGCCATGGTCAATAAGGACTTGAAACACTTCGGCTAAGTGATGAATATGGTCCTCATAAGTGCGAGAGTAGACAATGACGTCGTCCAGGTAGAGCAATACACTTTGGAAGTTGACGTGACCGAGGCACCTCTCCATTAGCCGCTGAAATGTGGCGGGGGCGTTGCAGAGCCCAAACAGCATACTGGTGAACTCATAGAGTCCCATGGGGGTAGTAAACGCTGTCTTCTCCCGGTCTTCCGGAGCCATGGGCACTTGCCAATACCCGCTGGTGAGATCCAACGTGGAGAAGTAGGCGGCTGAACCCAGAGCAGCAATAGATTCCTCTATACGAGGCAGCGGATAGGCATCCTTGTGAGTAATGGTGTTCAGCTTCCGGTAGTCAACACAGAATCTGATGTTGCCGTCCTTTTTAACTAGGACAATAGGGGCAGCCCACGGACTCTGGCTCTCCTGGATGACGTTGGTATCCTTCATTTCCTGGAGCAGTTTCTTCACCTGCTGATAGCTGGCAGGCGGAATAGGCCGGTGCTTCTCCTTGATAGGAGGGTGATCTTTGGTATTAATTTGATGCTGGACCAGCCCAGTTTTACCAAAGTCAAGTGAATGTTTGCTAAAGGCCTCGTGATGGTGCTTGGAAACTTTGAGTACCCCCTGAATATGCTCGATTGGGGTGCTGGCATCCCCGATGTTGAGGGCATCCCACCAAGGAGCGTGGGACTGTTGGGATTCTCCTGATGATGTCCTAATCGACCTCTGATGGGCGATAGTCTCTTCACATATGAGATCCTCAGGGTCAAGTTGGTGGAGCATGGCAACCGTAGTAAATTTAGGTAAGTCGACTGAAGATGCACTGAGGTTGAACAGCCGTACTGGAACCTGACCATTGGAGACTGTCACCAGACTTCGGGCAGCCGTGACAAGGGGTTGCCCCTCAATATCGATGGAATCTAGTAGAGCCTCGTAGTCAGCGTTGTCTAGGCCCGGTCGAGCCCTGCACCAGATAAGGGTCTTGCTGTTAGCTGGGATAGTGATGGGGCGAGCATCTTTAGTAAGGACACGGCAAATCTCCCCACGGTGATTGACAAACCTCTGCTGAGCGGTGAGCGCCTTGATAGTCTTCTGGATGGCTTGTCTGTAGGGGGAAGAAGCTTGAGACAGAGAGTTATGCAGGGCAGCTACTAATTCAGAGAATACATGGCGAATGACATTCATGCCCAAGACTAACACCACTGTCCCCTTGAGCCTCAGTGACTATAACACCCTGTTGGGCTAACCTCCGGTTACCAATGCATATAGTGGGTTCCCAGTACCCTAGTTGCGAGATAGGCCGACCATTACTAGCAATCAGTTTGAGGCTGGGTTCACACGCTGTAACTGTGCGGCTGTTTTTTTTATGCGGCTGTAAATGTGCGGGTGAAACTCCGGCCGTGGGAAAAAATAGACATGCGGCTCAAAACATACGGTCATTTACTTGGAAATCTGGTTCAACTAAAAATAAGAAATAAAATGTTAAGAAAGTGATGGAAACACCTCTGGATGCATCTGGGAAAGCAGGGAAACAGTTTACATGAATCGCTATTACCGGGGTTTGCGATCCTCTGCACTATAGCCGATGTCTCTCATGGTTAATATATTGAATTAATAAAACACATTTTCTGTCTAATAAAGTCCCTTTTATTGTTCAATAATTAAATGTAAACGATTCCATCATTTTGCAATTAAATATACTGTTAAAATAAATATATATATAAATAAATGTATATTTATATATATATATATTTATATATATATTTATTTTTTGACAGTATATTTAATTGCACAATGATGGATTCGTTAGAATTAAATTATTGAACAAAGAAACTGAATTTATTTCCACGAAAATGTGTTTTATTAATTAAATATTAATTAGTACAGGAAGCTCCATAAGCCGTTAATTCATATTGCCGGTAATAGAGCTTTCTGTACTAATCATCACTTTACTGTAATGAAAACATCAAATGTTTCTTCTAATTCTGTTATCACAATAGCATTATTAGAGGAAACATTTAGAATTATATGTGCGCTCAGCTGATTGGCTGATCGGCTCAGCGCACATATAATGAGCCGGTCCGCAGTACAGTGACTTCATTGTGCTGCGGACCAGCGAAGAGACAACATCGGGGTGAGTATAGAGCTCTCCCCACCCCCTCCCCAGCACTGCACCCCTCCCAGCAAGGAAGGGGGGGTCACTTAACCCCTTCCTTGCTGGGATGGGTGCAGTCTGACATCAGTCTGGCCCCCAGGGGGTTAAGGGGGATGCAATACATCCTCCCTTAACCCCTTGGGGGCCAGACTGTAAGCAGCAATCTGTAAAGATGCTGCATACTGTAAGGAGCACAACACCGCTCACAATGATGGGTGTTGTGCTCCTGTTTGTGTGTTTTTTGTGTGTTTCTCCCTTTTTGTTTTTCAGATATCGGTATCCTGTGGATTACGTCGGATTCCATGGACTACGTCGATGACCAGCGGTTATTCTTTGAATTTTTTTAATAAAATGGTCAATGAGGGGTGTGGGGGTGTTTTTATTTGAATAAAAAAATATTTTAAACTTGTGTCTTGTCTTTATTTCTTTACTTTATAGACTTAGTAGTGGAAGCCGTCTAATAGACGGAATCCATTACTAAGTTGGGGCCTAGTGTTAGCCTAACCCTAACCCCCTATTATTACCCCAGTACCCAATGCCACCAGGGGTACTGGGAAGAGCCCGGTGCCAGTGGTCCCGGAGCGTCAAAATTGGCGCTCCTGGACCGGGCGGCAGCAGGCTGGTAATATTTAGGCTGGGGAGGGCCTAAAACAATGGCTCTTCCCACCCTGGTGTTACCAGGCTGCTGTCGTTTGGTTTTTAACCCGGCTGGTTATAAAAATAGGGGGGACCCTATGCGTTTTTTTTTAATTATTTATTTATTTTAAAAAAAAAACGCATAGGGTCCCCCCTATTTTTATAACCAGCCAGGTTAAAAACCAAACGACAGCAGCCTGGTAACACCAGGGTGGGAAGAGCCATTGTTTTAGGCCCTCCCCAGCCTAAATATTACCAGCCTGCTGCCGCCCGGTCCAGGAGCGCCAATTTTGACGCTCCGGGACCACTGGCACCCGGCTCTTCCCAGTACCCCTGGTGGCATTGGGTACTGGGGTAATAATAGGGGGTTAGGGTTAGGCTAACACTAGGCCCCAACTTAGTAATGGATTCCGTCTATTAGACGGCTTCCACTACTAAGTCTATAAAGTAAAGAAATAAAGACAAGACACAAGTTTAAAATATTTTTTTATTCAAATAAAAACACCCCCACACCCCTCATTGACCATTTTATTAAAAAAATTCAAAGAACAACCGCTGGTCATCGACGTAGTCCACGGAATCCGACGTAATCCCCAGGATACCGATATCTGAAAAACAAAAAGGGAGAAACACACAAAAAACACACAAACAGGAGCACAACACCCATCATTGTGAGCGGTGTTGTGCTCCTTACAGTATGCAGCATCTTTACAGATCGCTGCTTACAGTCTGACCCCCAAGGGGTTAAGGGAGGATGTATTGCATCCCCCTTAACCCCTTGGGGGCCAGACTGATGTCAGACTGCACCCATCCCAGCAAGGAAGGGGTTAACTGACCCCCCCTTCCTTACTGGGAGGGGTGCAGTGCTGGGGAGGGGGTGGGGAGAGCTCTATACTCACCCCGATGTGTCCTCTTCGCTGGTCCGCAGCACAATGAAGTCACTGTACTGCGGACCGGCTCATTATATGTGCGCTCAGCCGAACAGCCAATCAGCTGAGCGCACATATAATTCTAAATGTTTCCTCTAATAATGCTATTGTGATAACATAATTAGAAGAAACATTTGATGTTTTCATTAAAGTAAAGTGATGATTAGTACGGAAAGCTCTATTACCGGCAATATGAATTAACGGCTTATGGAGCTTCCTGTACTAATTAATATTTAATTAATAAAACACATTTTCGTGGAAATAAATTCAGTTTCGTTGGTCAATAATTTAATTCTAACGAATCCATCATTGTGCAATTAAATATACTGTCAAAAAATAAATATATAGATAAATATACATTTATTTATATATCTATTTTTTTTAACAGTATATTTAATTGCCAAATGATGGAATCGTTAGAAGTAAATTATTGAACAACGAAAGTGTCTTGGTTACAAAGAAAATGTGTTTTAGTAATTTAATATATTAACTATTAGAGGCATCGGCATTCGGCATCATTGCCGGCTATTTTTGAAGTACTCCGTACGGACCGCCTGTCAATCCTCGGCCGCATGTCCAGCCGCAAACAATGCTCTTGTTCATTTTTTACGGGTCCGTTTACGATAGGGCCGTAGATTCATACATAGTGTGCACTGTGCAGCCGTATATCCTATACTTTCCAGCGTACGCATGAACCACCAAAAATACCGCCGCACAATTACAGCCCAAATACAGCCGCATTGTTACAACGTGTGAATAAAAGGTTAACCTGGCCTTCTCCACTGGACACAACACCCTGCGGTCCCAATGTGCTTTAAAAACATGTTTGGGGATGGTAGTAACCTGGGGCCCAGTGTCCACCAAGGCCTCGAGAGGCACACCGTCTATCCATAGAGTCACATGCGGGCATTGCGATAGGAATTTTGAGAGCCATTGTGACTCCTGCGGGCCTGAGATTCTACCTCCCAGGTGTTGGCCCTCGGACCCAGGGGTGGCCCGTTTAACTGAAAGCACTGAGATTGGTAGTGTCCATGTCGCCGACAGTAGTCACAGTAGGGCCGCTCTCGAGGTGTGGCCCTGTGGGGTATGGAGGGGGCAGAGCGTGGGTGCCTGGGAGGTGACTCTAGGGACAGGTCCTGACTGGAGGTAGAGCGGGAGGAGGAGATGGATGAGGTCCCCTTTAGCTCTTGAATGGCTTGACATAGAGAGCTGACTACGTGAGTAAGGAGGTCAGGAGTAACCAGGGGGCTGGTGAGAGAAGCTTGCACGGCCTGGACAGCGGGAACAGATGAGATGGCAGGCGTGGTGACATGCCCAGGGGTCACACCTGTCAGTACTGGCTGACTCGAGGGCGGGGGGCAGTCATGGCAGGGGGAGTCAGTACCTACTACTCTCAGAGCCAGGGTTTTGAAATCCAGGAAGGTCATACTAGGGTTCTGAGCAGCCAACATGCGCAGCTGGCTTTGAATGAGCCTAGAGTCTATGCCCTCTATGAAGCGGTCTGTGATTATGTTTTCTGCTGCAGAGGGGTCAATGACATCCACCTGTTGTAGGGCCCGATAGGCAGACTGGAGGGCAAGGGCATAGTCTCTCAGGGTCTCACCTGGTTTCTGGCACCGATCATAGAACTGGAGGCGAATTTCTGTGGGGGACTGTACCTCAAATTCCCTCCTGAGGCGATCAAGAATCTGCTGCACCCCGGCTTTCTCTGTGGCAGGCCATGACCGGACCTCCTCTGCAGCAGGACCTTCTAGTTGTCCGAGTAGGAGTTGTACCTGCTGAGTAGGGGAGAGAGAAACCAGTTCTAGAGTACGAGAGATCTTCTCCTTAAAAGCAGCCAAGGTGTGGGGCTCCCCCTTATAGCTGGGCAGGTGATTGGGCCCAATGAAAAACGGCACTCCAGCAGCACTAGCAGATGCAGGGGGGGCAGCTGGAGGAACGGGTGCGCCAGCGGGCGAGGAGGATGGACTGTTTGACCCGCCGCCGGCATCATCATCCGAGCTGGACATGATGGGGGACTTTCACTTATCTGACTGTCCCAGCGCAGCAGACGGGATCCCTGCATGAGCTGCACGAGTGGTCCGGACGACTGGCGGTGAGCTGAGATGACCGCAGCAGGAGCAGCAGGCCTGCAGGAGACAGCGGTGGAGCGGGCGGAAGCTGGGCCCGGCGACTTCCGGCAGGCGCAGCAGGAATCTTCTTCCCCCGGCAACAGAGGCAATGGCTGAAGGGCCGGGGGCGGAGAGTGAGCGGGAACCTGGGAAATGCGGCCTTAACCCCTTCCTGGGCCACCGTGACAGTTACAAAGTCTCTTTGGGGTTGCGGCAGAGTCTTGGGGGGCACACAATGTAAACGTAATCCGGTTCCTGACGCCAAATGCGATGCCCTGGCCCCTAGGGGCCACTCCGCAGTATAGATGGTGATAACAGGCAGGAACCGGGGCAGCTGTAGGGTATAGGGTTGTTACGGTGTAGGCACGAGGGTGATACAGCTGGAAACCGGGCTCCTGACCCTGCGGGAATACTGGGCATGCGATTCTTCGTTGTCCTTAGTCAGGGCACCAATGATCACACCAATGCCAAGGTTCAGAAACAACGGTAGTTGTATATTTATTGTAACGGTGGTAACTAGTAGTAACAGTCTCTCCGGATGCAATCGGGAATAAGGCAGACTTGGATAAAGCAGAGTAATGGGTGATGCTGCAATAGGCTGTGAGATTAGCGTGCTGAATGATGGGAGTAGTAGTGAAACTGAAGTTGAGATGCTGGGTGGAATGAGACTTGAATGAAATACTTGCTGTTGATGATTAGAGAAGATGATGATGAGAGGAACTGAAGAATGACTGAAGAATCGACACCCAGATGAGAATCTTGAGACTTGAGACAGGAACACAGCCAGTGGACTGGAGCAGCAGAGCACACGCAGGCCTCTCTCTTAGCAGGGAGAGAGGACGGACACAGAACTTGTCTCCTGAGGGTGGAGAACAAGACTCGACTGTACAGGAACAGCAGAGCAACACACAACCTATCCCCTATGGGGCAGGAGATAGACTGAGGTAGAAGAGGAAGTCACATGGTAACCCCAGCCAAAAGCTCGATGACCATTGGAGTTACCATGGAAGCAGGGCACAGTCACGTGACATCCAGCCATTGCATCATCACACCATTAGGCATATGCAGAGGAATATACATGAGAAGTACCACACTTGAACACTAGGAGGCGACATAATACCATTAGGCACTGATACCTGAATACACATGCAATAAATGAATGGAATAGCAGACCTGAATACTGCAGGGGTGACACAATACACGCAGTTTGCAGTGGACCATAGCTTTCCAGAACAGAACTGGTTATAATAAAAGTATGAGCATGAGAAGGGCTGTTCTGGGACACTGCAACTGCAGTGAGAAATGAAGAACAACTTACATCTTACAACTTACGGGGCCGCAGGGTACACCGCTATTGAAACCGCAGCAGTGTGAACAGGTGATCACGTGGAGAGAACATACAAACTTCATGCAGATGTCGTCCTTGGTGGGATTTAAACCCAGGACTCCAGCGCTGCAAGGTTACACTGCTAACCACCGAGCCACTCAAATTCAAAATCAAATCAGCGGTGGGGAGAAGTGGTGAGTGACATGATAAAGGGAAAATTACCCCAACTGCTAAAGTAGTCAGGGGGTGTCATGCCCCAGCCCAGTCTAGTAACTTAAAAAGACAAGTTATTAAGGGGGGAGGAGGGGAGCAGTCAGCTTGTCAGGTGGCACTGGCAGGGGAACACTCTCCAAGGCCTTTGACCTTCAAAGTGACCTTCAGGCCTTTGACTGTGGTTGCATGTGCCTCGCCCATCTTGGTCTGGGTCAGCACTATTGTCTTGAGGTTGACCACCAGGCTGTTGGCCATAATTTGGCGTAATAGTGTAAGCCTCAGAGGAATCCATGCATTTTTCCCCTGCTGTTTCCTGTCCATTTCCGTGTTGTTCCGTGGTGTCAGGCTAAGTTTTTGCGTGGTTCATATGCTACCTGTGTTTGAATGGTTCCCTGTGTCCTCACCACCATGCTGTGTCAGGCAAAATTTTGGGGTGGTTCATATGCTACCTCTGTTTTAAAGGAGACCTGTCACCCCCCATGTCGGGGTGACAGGCTCCCGACCCCAGCTAGATCCTGCTCCCGGGACGGAGATATCCCGGTCAGAAGCCGGCGCACGCGCTGTGGAGATAGGTCCGGCATCCATAGAGAATGAATGGAGCCGGACTCATCTCTGCAGCGCGTGCACAGCTCCATTCATTCTCTATGGGCACCGGACCTATCTCCACAGCGCGCTGGCTTCTGACCCGGATATCTCTGTCCTGGGACCGGCAGCGGGACTCGGCAACATGAGGTAAGTATTAGGGGATCTAGCTGGGGGTCGGGAGCCTGTCACCCCGGCACGGGGGGTGACAGGTCCTCTTTAATCCTTCACTGTGTGATCACTGCCAGAATTAGGCATAATGGTGCCATTAGGCAGCCTCAGAGGCCTCCATACATGCTGCCCCTGCTGTTTCCTGGCCGTTTCCGTTGTGTCTCCATCATTTTCTGAGGTTGACAGGTTTTCACACGACCTTCCCCCTACCGAACTTGGGTCCCTGGCAAAAATGTTTGAGTTTCCCATTGACTTCAATAAGGTTCATTACTCGAAACGAGCACCCGAGCATTTTAGTACTCGCTCATCACTAGTGATGACTTATTATACTGTAACGGTGATGACATATTATACTGTAACGGTGATGACTTATTACACTGACATATTATACTGTAACGGTGATGACTTATTATACTGTAACGGTGATGACTTATTACACTGACATATTATACTGTAACGGTGATGACTTATTATACTGTAACGGTGATGACTTATTACACTGACATATTATACTGTAACGGTGACGACTTATTACACTGACATATTATACTGTAACAGTGATGACATATTATACTGTAACGGTGATGACTTATTACACTGACATATTATACTGTAACGGTGATGACTTATTATACTGTAACGGTGATGACTTATTACACTGACATATTATACTGTAACGGTGATGACTTATTATACTGTAACGGTGATGACTTATTACACTGACATATTATACTGTAACGGTGACGACTTATTACACTGACATATTATACTGTAACGGTGATGACTTATTATACTGTAACGGTGATGACATATTATACTGTAACGGTGATGACTTATTACACTGACTTATACTGTAACGGTGATGACTTATTATACTGTAACGGTGATGACTTATTACACTGACATATTATACTGTAACGGTGATGACTTATTACACTGACATATTATACTGTAACGGTGATGACTTATTATACTGTAACGGTGATGACTTATTATACTGTAACGGTGATGACATATTATACTGACATATTATACTGTAACGGTGATGACTTATTACACTGACATATTATACTGTAACGGTGATGACTTATTATACTGTAACGGTGATGACTTATTACACTGACATATTATACTGTAACAGGGATGACTTATTACACTGACTTATTATACTGTAACGGTGATGACTTATTACACTGACATATTATACTGTAACGGTGATGACATATTATACTGTAACGGTGATGACTTATTACACTGACATATTATACTGTAACGGTGATGACTTATTACACTGACATATTATACTGTAACGGTGATGACTTATTATACTGTAACGGTGATGACATATTATACTGTAACGGTGATGACTTATTATACTGTAACGGTGATGACTTATTATACTGTAACGGTGATGACTTATTACACTGACTTATTATACTGTAACGGTGATGACTTATTATACTGTAACGGTGATGACTTATTACACTGACTTATACTGTAACGGTGATGACTTATTATACTGTAACGGTGATGACTTATTACACTGACTTATACTGTAACGGTGATGACTTATTATACTGTAACGGTGATGACTTATTACACTGACATATTATACTGTAACGGTGATGACTTATTATACTGTAACGGTGATGACTTATTATACTGTAATGGTGACGACTTATTACACTGACATATTATACTGTAACGGTGATGACTTATTACACTGACATATTATACTGTAACGGTGATGACTTATTACACTGACATATTATACTGTAACGGTGATGACATATTATACTGTAACGGTGATGACTTATTATACTGTAACGTGATGACTTATTATACTGTAACGGTGAAGACTTATTACACTGACATATTATACTGTAACGGTGATGACTTATTACACTGACATATTATACTGTAACGGTGATGACTTATTATACTGTAACGGTGATGACTTATTACACTGACATATTATACTGTAACGGTGATGACTTATTATACTGTAACGGTGATGACTTATTATACTGTAATGGTGACGACTTATTACACTGACATATTATACTGTAACGGTGATGACTTATTACACTGACATATTATACTGTAACGGTGATGACTTATTACACTGACATATTATACTGTAACGGTGATGACATATTATACTGTAACGGTGATGACTTATTATACTGTAACGTGATGACTTATTATACTGTAACGGTGATGACATATTATACTGTAACGGTGATGACTTATACTGTAACGGTGATGACATATTATACTGTAACGGTGATGACTTATTATACTGTAACGTGATGACTTATTACACTGACTTATTATACTGTAACGGTGATGACTTATTATTATACTGACATATTATACTGTAACGGTGATGACTTATTACACTGACATTTTATACTGTAACGGTGATGACTTATTACACTGACATATTATACTGTAACGGTGATGACATATTATACTGTAACGGTGATGACTTATTATACTGACATATTATACTGTAACGGTGATGAATTATTATACTGACTTATTATACTGTAACGGTGATGAATTATTATACTGACTTATTATACTGTAACGGTGATGACTTATTATACTGTAACGGGGATGACTTATTATACTGTAACGGTGATGACTTATTACACTGACATATTATACTGTAACGGTGATGACATATTATACTGTAACGGTGATGACATATTATACTGTAACGGTGATGACTTGTTACACTGACATATTATACTGTAACGGTGATGACTTATTATACTGTAACGGTGATGACTTATTATACTGTAACGGGGATGACTTATTATACTGTAACGGTGATGACTTATTATACTGACTTATTATACTGTAACGGTGATGACTTATTATACTGTAACGGTGATGACTTATTACACTGTAACGGTGATGACTTATTATACTGTAACGGTGACGACTTATTATACTGTAACGGTGATGACATATTACACTGACATATTATACTGTAACGGTGATGACTTATTATACTGTAACGGTGATAACTTATTATACTGACATATTATACTGTAACGGTGATGACTTATTATACTGTAACGGTGATGACTTATTACACTGACTTATTATACTGTAACGGTGATGACTTATTATACTGTAACGGTGATGACTTATTACACTGACTTATACTGTAACGGTGATGACTTATTATACTGTAACGGTGATGACTTATTACAACTGACATTATTATACTGTAACGGTGATGACTTATTACACTGACTTATTATACTGTAACGGTGATGACTTATTATACTGGACATATTATACTGTAACGGTGATGACATTATTACACTGACATATTATACTGTAACGGTGATGACTTATTATACTGTAACGGTGATGACATATTATACTGTAACGGTGATGACTTATTATACTGTAACGGTGATGACTTATTACACTGACATATTATACTGTAACGGTGATTACTTATTATACTGTAATGGTGATGACTTATTACGCTGACATACTGTAACGGTGATGACTTATTATACTGACATATTATACTGTAACGGTGATGACTTATTATACTGACATATTATACTGTAACGGTGATGACATATTATACTGTAACGGTGATGACATATTATACTGTAACGGTGATGACTTATTATACTGACATATTATACTGTAACGGTGATGAATTATTATACTGTAACGGGGATGACTTATTACACTGACTTATTATACTGTAACGGTGATGACTTATTATACTGTAACGGTGATGACTTATTACACTGACATATTATACTGTAACGGTGATGACTTATTACACTGACATATTATACTGTAACGGTGATGACACATTATACTGTAACGGTGATGACTTATTATACTGTAACGGGGATGACTTATTACACTGACTTATTATACTGTAACGGTGATGACTTATTATACTGTAACGGTGATGACTTATTACACTGACATATACTGTAACGGTGATGACTTATTATACTGTAACGGGGATGACTTATTACACTGACTTATACTGTAACGGTGATGACTTATTATACTGTAACGGTGATGACTTATTATACTGTAACGGTGACGACTTATTATACTGTAACGGTGATGACATATTATACTGTAACGGTGATGACTTATTATACTGACTTATTATACTGTAACGGTGACAACTTATTACACTGACACATTATACTGTAATGGTGATGACTTATTACACTGACATATTATACTGTAACGGTGATGACTTATTACACTGACATATACTGTAACGGTGATGACTTATTATACTGTAACGGTGATGACATATTATACTGTAACGGTGATGACATATTATACTGTAACGGTGATGACTTATTATACTGTAACGGTGATGACTTATTATACTGTAACGGTGATGACTTATTACACTGACACATTATACTGTAACGGGGATGACTTATTACACTGACACATTATACTGTAATGGTGATGACTTTTTACACTGACACATTATACTGTAACGGTGATGACTTATTACACTGACATATTATACTGTAACGGTGATGACTTATTATACTGTAACGGTGATGACTTATTATACTGTAACGGTGATGACTTATTATACTGTAACGGTGATGACTTATTACACTGACATATTATACTGTAACGGTGATGACTTATTATACTGTAACGGTGATGACATATTATACTGTAACGGTGATGACTTATTATACTGTAACGGTGATGACTTATTACACTGACATATTATACTGTAACGGTGATTACTTATTATACTGTAATGGTGATGACTTATTACGCTGACATACTGTAACGGTGATGACTTATTATACTGACATATTATACTGTAACGGTGATGACATATTATACTGTAACGGTGATGACATATTATACTGTAACGGTGATGACTTATTATACTGTAACGGTGATGACTTATTACACTGACATATTATACTGTAACGGTGATGACTTATTATACTGTAACGGGGATGACTTATTACACTGACTTATTATACTGTAACGGTGATGACTTATTATACTGTAACGGTGATGACTTATTACACTGACATATTATACTGTAACGGTGATGACTTATTATACTGTAACGGGGATGACTTATTACACTGACTTATTATACTGTAACGGTGATGACTTATTATACTGTAACGGTGATGACTTATTATACTGTAACGGTGATGACTTATTATACTGTAACGGTAACGACTTATTATACTGTAACGGTGATGACATATTATACTGTAACGGTGATGACTTATTATACTGTAACGGGGATGACTTATTATACTGACTTATTATACTGTAACGGTGATGACTTATTACACTGTAACGGTGATGACTTATTATACTGTAACGGTGACGACTTATTATACTGTAACGGTGATGACATATTATACTGTAACGGTGATGACATATTACACTGACATATTATACTGTAACGGTGATGACTTATTATACTGTAACGGTGATGACTTATTACACTGACTTATTATACTGTAACGGTGATGACTTATTACACTGACTTATTATACTGTAACGGTGATGACTTATTATACTGACATATTATACTGTAACGGTGACGACTTATTATACTGTAACGGTGATGACTTATTATACTGTAACGGTGATGACATATTATACTGTAACGGTGATGACATATTATACTGTAACGGTGACGACATATTATACTGTAACGGTGACGACTTATTATACTGTAACGGTGATGACTTATTATACTGTAACGGTGATGACTTATTATACTGTAACGGTGATGACTTATTATACTGTAACGGTGATGACTTATTCATAGCTGTAACGGTGGATGACTTATTAATACTGTAACGGGGAATGACTTATTACACCTGACTTATTAGACTGTAACGGTGATGAACCTTATTATACTGTAGACGGTGATGGACTTATTACACTGAATATTATACTTGTAACGGTGTGAACCTTATTATACGGTAACGGGGATGAACTTAATTACACTGAACTTATTATACGGAACGGTTGATGTACTTAATTATACTGTAACGGTGAGGACTTATTATCACTGTACGGTGAAGAACTTATTAGACTTGTAACGGTAAACGACCTTATTATACTGTAACGGTGATGACATAGTAGGACTGTAACGGTGATGACTTATTATACTGTAACGGGGATGACTTATTATACTGACTTATTATACTGTAACGGTGATGACTTATTACACTGTAACGGTGATGACTTATTATACTGTAACGGTGATGACTTATTATACTGTAACGGTGATGACTTATTATACTGTAACGGTGATGACTTATTATACTGTAACGGTGACGACTTATTATACTGTAACGGTGATGACATATTATACTGTAACGGTGATGACATATTACACTGACATATTATACTGTAACGGTGATGACTTATTATACTGTAACGGTGATGACTTATTACACTGACTTATTATACTGTAACGGTGATGACTTATTACACTGACTTATTATACTGTAACGGTGATGACTTATTATACTGACATATTATACTGTAACGGTGATGACATATTATACTGTAACGGTGACGACTTATTATACTGTAACGGTGATGACTTATTATACTGTAACGGTGATGACATATTATACTGTAACGGTGATGACATATTATACTGTAACGGTGATGACATATTATACTGTAACGGTGACGACTTATTATACTGTAACGGTGATGACTTATTATACTGTAACGGTGATGACTTATTACACTGACATATTATACTGTAACGGTGATGACTTATTATACTGTAACGGTGATGACATATTATACTGTAACGGGGATGGCTTATTACACTGACATATTATACTGTAACGGTGATGACTTATACTGTAACGGTGATGAATTATACTGTAACGGTGATGACTTATTATACTGTAACGGTGATGACATATTATACTGTAACGGTGATGACTTATTACACTGACTTATACTGTAACGGTGATGACATATTATACTGTAACGGTGATGACATATTATACTGTAACGGTGATGACTTATTATACTGTAACGGTGATGACTTATTACACTGACTTATTATACTGTAACAGTGATGACATATTATACTGTAACGGTGACGACTTATTACACTGACATATTATACTGTAACGGTGATGACTTATTATACTGTAACGGTGATGACTTATTATACTGTAACGGTGATGACTTATTACACTGACTTATTATACTGTAACAGTGATGACATATTATACTGTAACGGTGATGACTTATTATACTGTAACGGTGATGACTTATTATACTGTAACGGTGACGACTTATTACACTGACATATTATACTGTAACGGTGATGACTTATTATACTGTAACGGTGATGACTTATTACACTGTAACGGTGATGACTTATTACACTGTAACGGTGATGACTTATTATACTGACATATTATACTGTAACGGTGATGACTTATTATACTGTAACGGTGATGACTTATTATACTGACATATTATACTGTAATGGTGATGACATATTATACTGTAACGGTGATGACACATTATACTGTAACGGTGATGACACATTATACTGTAACGGTGATGACTTATTACACTGACATATTATACTGTAACGGTGACGACTTATTACGCTGACATATTATACTGTAACGGTGATGACTTATTACACCGACATATTATACTGTAACAGTGATGACTTATTTCACTGACATATTATACTGTAATGGTGATGACATATTATACTGTAACGGTGATGACATATTATACTGTAACGGTGATGACTTATTATACTGTAACGGTGATGACATATTATACTGTAACGGGGATGACTTATTATACTGTAACGGTGATGACTTATTATACTGTAACGGTGATGACTTATTATACTGACTTATTATACTGTAACGGTGATGACTTATTACACTGACATATTATACTGTAACGGTGACGACTTATTACGCTGACATATTATACTGTAACGGTGATGACTTATTACACCGACATATTATACTGTAACAGTGATGACTTATTTCACTGACATATTATACTGTAATGGTGATGACATATTATACTGTAACGGTGATGACATATTATACTGTAACGGTGATGACTTATTACACTGACATATTATACTGTAACGGTGATGACTTATTATACTGTAACGGTGATGACATATTATACTGTAACGGGGATGACTTATTATACTGTAACGGTGATGACTTATTATACTGTAACGGTGATGACTTATTATACTGACTTATTATACTGTAACGGTGATGACTTATTACACTGACATATTATACTGTAACGGGGATGACTTATTACACTGACTTATTATACTGTAACGGTGATGACTTATTATACTGTAACGGTGACGACTTATTACGCTGACATATTATACTGTAACGGTGATGACTTATTACACTGACATATTATACTGTAACGGTGATGACTTATTACACTGACATATTATACTGTAACGGTGATGACTTATTACACCGACATATTATACTGTAACGGTGATGACTTATTATACTGTAACTGTGATGACTTATTATACTGTAACGGTGATGACTTATTACACTGACATATTATACTGTAACGGTAATGACATATTATACTGTAACGGTGATGACTTATTACACTGACATATTATACTGTAACGGTAATGACATATACTGTAACGGTGATGACTTATTACACTGACATATTATACTGTAACGGTGATGACTTATTATACTGTAACAGTGATGACTTATTACACTGACATATACTGTAACGGTGATGACTTATTATACTGTAACGGTGATGACTTATTATACTGACACATTATACTGTAACGGGGATGACTTATTACACTGACACATTATACTGTAACGGTGATGACTTATTACACTGACATATTATACTGTAACGGTGATGACTTATTATACTGTAACGGTGATGACTTATTATACTGTAACGGTGATGACTTATTATACTGACATATTATACTGTAACGGTGACAACTTATTACACTGACACATTATACTGTAACGGTGATAACTTATTACACTGTAACGGTGATGACTTATTATACTGTAACGGTGATGACTTATTATACTGACATATTATACTGTAACGGTGACAACTTATTACACTGACACATTATACTGTAATGGTGATGACTTATTATACTGTAACGGTGATGACATATTATACTGTAACGGTGATGACATATTATACTGACATATTATACTGTAACGGTGATGACTTATTATACTGTAACGGTGATGACTTATTATACTGTAACGGTGATGACATATTATACTGTAACGGTGATGACTTATTATACTGTAACGGTGATGACATATTATACTGTAACGGTGATGACATATTATACTGTAACGGTGATGACTTATTATACTGTAACGGTGATGACTTATTATACTGTAACGGTGATGACATATTATACTGTAACGGGGATGACTTATTATACTGTAACGGTGATGACTTATTATACTGTAACGGTGATGACTTATTATACTGACTTATTATACTGTAACGGTGATGACTTATTACACTGACATATTATACTGTAACGGTGATGACTTATTATACTGACATATTATACTGTAACGGTGATGACTTATTACACTGACATATTATACTGTAACGGTGATGACTTATTATACTGTAACGGTGACGACTTATTATACTGTAACGGTGATGACTTATTATACTGTAACGGTGACGACTTATTATACTGTAACGGTGATGACTTATTATACTGTAACGGTGACGACTTATTACGCTGACATATTATACTGTAACGGTGATGACTTATTACACTGACATATTATACTGTAACGGTGATGACTTATTACACTGACATATTATACTGTAACGGTGATGACTTATTACACCGACATATTATACTGTAACGGTGATGACTTATTATACTGTAACTGTGATGACTTATTATACTGTAACGGTGATGACTTATTATACTGTAACGGTGATGACTTATTACACTGACATATTATACTGTAACGGTGATGACTTATTATACTGTAACAGTGATGACTTATTATACTGTAACGGTGATGACTTATTACACTGACATATTATACTGTAACGGTAATGACATATTATACTGTAACGGTGATGACTTATTACACTGACATATACTGTAACGGTGATGACTTATTACACTGACATATACTGTAACGGTGATGACTTATTATACTGTAACGGTGATGACTTATTATACTGACACATTATACTGTAACGGGGATGACTTATTACACTGACACATTATACTGTAATGGTGATGACTTTTTACACTGACACATTATACTGTAACGGTGATGACTTATTATACTGTAACGGTGATGACTTATTATACTGTAACGGTGATGACTTATTACACTGACATATTATACTGTAACGGTAATGACATATTATACTGTAACGGTGATGACTTATTATACTGTAACGGTGATGACTTATTATACTGACATATTATACTGTAACGGTGACAACTTATTACACTGACACATTATACTGTAACGGTGATAACTTATTACACTGTAACGGTGATGACTTATTATACTGTAATGGTGATGACTTATTATACTGTAACGGTGATGACTTATTACACTGACATATTATACTGTAACGGTGATAACTTATTACACTGTAACGGGGATGACTTATTATACTGTAACGGTGATGACATATTATACTGTAACGGTGATGACTTATTATACTGTAACGGTGATGACTTATTATACTGTAACGGTGATGACATATTATACTGTAACGGTGATGACTTATTACACTGACATATACTGTAACGGTGATGACTTATTATACTGTAACGGTGATGACTTATTACACTGACACATTATACTGTAACGGGGATGACTTATTATACTGTAACGGTGATGACTTATTACACTGACATATTATACTGTAACGGTAATGACATATTATACTGTAACGGTGATGACTTATTATACTGTAACGGGGATGACTTATTATACTGTAACGGTGATGACTTATTACGCTGACATATTATACTGTAACGGTGATGACTTATTACACTGACATATTATACTGTAACGGTGATGACTTATTACACTGACATATTATACTGATACGGTGATGACTTATTACACCGGCATATTATACTGTAACGGTGATGACTTATTATACTGTAACGGTGATGACTTATTATACTGTAACGGTGATGACTTATTATACTGTAACGGTGATGACTTATTACACTGACATATTATACTGTAACGGTGATGACTTATTATACTGTAACGGTGATGACTTATTATACTGTAACGGTGATGACTTATTACACCGACATATTATACTGTAACGGTGATGACTTATTATACTGACATATTATACTGTAACGGTGATGACATATTATACTGTAACGGTGATGACTTATTACACTGACATATTATACTGTAACGGTAATGACATATTATACTGTAACGGTGATGACTTATTACACTGACATATACTGTAACGGTGATGACTTATTATACTGTAACGGTGATGACTTATTATACTGTAACGGTGATGACTTATTATACTGACACATTATACTGTAACGGTGATGACTTATTACACTGACACATTATACTGTAACGGGGATGACTTATTACACTGACATATTATACTGTAACGGTGATGACTTATTATACTGTAACGGTGATGACTTATTATACTGTAACGGTGATGACTTATTATACTGTAACGGTGATGACTTATTACACTGACTTATTATACTGTAACGGTGATGACTTATTATACTGTAACGGGGATGACTTATTACACTGACACATTATACTGTAACGGGGATGACTTATTACACTGACATATTATACTGTAACGGTGATGACTTATTATACTGTAACGGTGATGACTTATTATACTGTAACGGTGATGACATATTATACTGTAACGGTGATGACTTATTACACTGACTTATTATACTGTAACGGTGATGACTTATTATACTGTAACGGTGATGACTTATTACACTGACATATTATACTGTAACGGTGATGACTTATTATACTGTAACGGTGATGACTTATTATACTGTAACGGTGATGACTTATTACACCGACATATTATACTGTAACAGTGATGACTTATTTCACTGACATATTATACTGTAACGGGGATGACTTATTATACTGTAACGGTGATGACTTATTATACTGTAACGGTGACGACTTATTACGCTGACATATTATACTGTAACGGTGATGACTTATTACACTGACATATTATACTGTAACGGTAATGACATATTATACTGTAACGGTGATGACTTATTACACTGACATATTATACTGTAACGGTGATGACATATTATACTGTAACGGTGATGACTTATTACACTGACATATTATACTGTAACGGTGATGACTTATTATACTGTAACGGTGATGACTTATTATACTGTAACGGTGATGACTTTTTACACTGACACATTATACTGTAATGGTGATGACTTTTTACACTGACACATTATACTGTAACGGTGATGACTTATTATACTGTAACGGTGATGACGTATTACACTGACATATTATACTGTAACGGTGATGACTTATTACACTGACATATTATACTGTAACGGTGATGACTTATTATACTGTAACGGTGATGACTTATTATACTGACATATTATACTGTAACGGTGATGACATATTATACTGTAACGGTGATGACTTATTATACTGTAACGGTGATGACTTATTATACTGTAACGGTGATGACTTATTATACTGTAACGGTGATGACTTATTATACTGTAACGGTGATGACTTATTATACTGTAACGGTGATGACTTATTACGCTGACATATTATACTGTAACGGTGATGACTTATTATACTGTAACGGTGATGACTTATTACACTGACATATTATACTGTAACGGTGATGACTTATTACACCGACATATTATACTGTAACGGTGATGACTTATTATACTGTAACGGTGATGACATATTATACTGTAACGGTGATGACTTATTATACTGTAACGGTGATGACTTATTATACTGTAACGGTGATGACTTATTACACTGACATATTATACTGTAACGGTGATGACTTATTATACTGTAACAGTGATGACTTATTATACTGTAACGGTGATGACTTATTACACTGACATATTATACTGTAACGGTGATGACTTATTATACTGTAACGGTAATGACATATTATACTGTAACGGTGATGACTTATTACACTGACATATACTGTAACGGTGATGACTTATTACACTGACATATACTGTAACGGTGATGACTTATTATACTGTAACGGTGATGACTTATTATACTGACACATTATACTGTAACGGGGATGACTTTTTATACTGACACATTATACTGTAACGGTGATGACTTATTACACTGACATATTATACTGTAACGGTGATGACTTATTATACTGTAACGGTGATGACTTATTATACTGACATATTATACTGTAACGGTGACAACTTATTACACTGACACATTATACTGTAACGGTGATGACTTATTACACTGTAACGGTGATAACTTATTATACTGTAATGGTGATGACTTATTATACTGTAACGGTGATGACTTATTATACTGTAATGGTGATGACTTATTATACTGTAACGGTGATGACTTATTACACTGACATATTATACTGTAACGGTGATGACTTATTATACTGTAACGGTGATGACATATTATACTGTAACGGTGATGACATATTATACTGTAACTGTGATGACATATTATACTGTAACGGTGATGACTTATTATACTGTAACGGTGATGACTTATTACACTGACATATACTGTAACGGTAATGACTTATTATACTGTAACGGTAATGACTTATTATACTGTAACGGTGATGACATATTATACTGTAACGGTGATGACATATTATACTGTAACGGTGATGACATATTATACTGTAACGGTGATGACTTATTACACTGACATATTATACTGTAACGGTAATGACATATTATACTGTAACGGTGATGACTTATTACACTGACATATACTGTAACGGTGATGACTTATTATACTGTAACGGTGATGACTTATTATACTGTAACGGTGATGACTTTTTACACTGACATATTATACTGTAACGGTGATGACTTATTACACTGACACATTATACTGTAACGGGGATGACTTATTATACTGTAACGGTGATGACTTATTACACTGACATATTATACTGTAACGGTGATGACTTATTATACTGTAATGGTGATGACTTATTATACTGTAACGGTGATGACTTATTACACTGACATATTATACTGTAACGGTGATGACTTATTATACTGTAACGGTGATGACTTATTACACTGACATATTATACTGTAACGGTGATGACATATTATACTGTAACGGGGATGACTTATTACACTGACTTATTATACTGTAACGGTGATGACTTATTATACTGTAACGGTGATGACTTATTATACTGTAACGGTGACGACATATTACGCTGACATATTATACTGTAACGGTGATGACTTATTACACTGACATATTATACTGTAACGGTGATGACTTATTACACTGACATATTATACTGTAACGGTGATGACTTATTACACCGGCATATTATACTGTAACGGTGATGACTTATTACACCGGCATATTATACTGTAACGGTGATGACTTATTATACTGTAACGGTGATGACTTATTACACTGACATATTATACTGTAACGGTGATGACTTATTATACTGTAACGGTGATGACTTATTATACTGTAACGGTGATGACATATTATACTGTAACGGTGATGACATATTATACTGTAACGGTGATGACTTATTACACTGACATATTATACTGTAACGGTGATGACTTATTATACTGTAACGGTGATGACTTATTATACTGTAACGGTGATGACATATTATACTGTAACTGTGATGACTTATTACACTGACATATTATACTGTAACGGTAATGACATATTATACTGTAACGGTGATGACTTATTACACTGACATATACTGTAACGGTGATGACTTATTACACTGACATATACTGTAACGGTGATGACTTATTATACTGTAACGGTGATGACTTATTATACTGACACATTATACTGTAACGGGGATGACTTTTTACACTGACACATTATACTGTAACGGTGATGACTTATTATACTGTAACGGTGATGACTTATTATACTGTAACGGTGATGACTTATTACACTGACATATTATACTGTAACGGTGATGACTTATTACACCGACATATTATACTGTAACAGTGATGACTTATTTCACTGACATATTATACTGTAACGGTGATGACTTATTATACTGTAACGGTGATGACTTATTATACTGTAACGGTGATGACTTATTATACTGTAACGGTGATGACATATTATACTGACATATTATACTGTAACGGTGATGACTTATTACACTGACATATTATACTGTAACGGTGATGACTTATTACACTGACTTATTATACTGTAACGGTGATGACTTATTACACTGACATATTATACTGTAACGGTGATGACTTATTACACCGGCATATTATACTGTAACGGTGATGACTTATTATACTGTAACGGTGATGACTTATTATACTGTAACGGTGATGACTTATTACACTGACATATTATACTGTAACGGTGATGACTTATTATACTGTAACGGTGATGACTTATTATACTGTAACGGTGATGACTTATTACACTGACTTATTATACTGTAACGGTGATGACTTATTATACTGTAACGGTGATGACATATTATACTGTAACGGTGATGACTTATTACACTGACATATACTGTAACGGTGATGACTTATTATACTGTAACGGTGATGACTTATTATACTGTAACGGTGATGACTTATTACACTGACACATTATACTGTAACGGGGATGACTTATTACACTGACACATTATACTGTAACGGGGATGACTTATTACACTGACATATTATACTGTAACGGTGATTACTTATTATACTGTAACGGTGATGACATATTATACTGTAACGGTGATGACTTATTATACTGTAACGGTGATGACTTATTACACTGACATATTATACTGTAACGGTGATGACATATTATACTGTAACGGTGATGACTTATTATACTGTAACGGTGATGACTTATTACACTGACATATTATACTGTAACGGTGATTACTTATTATACTGTAACGGTGATGACTTATTACACTGACATATTATACTGTAACGGTGATGACTTATTACACTGACATATTATACTGTAACAGTGATGACTTATTATACTGTAACGGTGATGACTTATTATACTGTAACGGGGATGACTTATTACACTGACTTATTATACTGTAACGGTGATGACTTATTATACTGTAACGGTGATGACTTATTACGCTGACATACTGTAACGGTGATGACTTATTACACTGACATATTATACTGTAACGGTGATGACTTATTACACTGACATATTATACTGTAACGGTGATGACTTATTACACCGACATATTATACTGTAACGGTGATGACATATTATACTGTAACGGTGATGACTTATTATACTGTAACGGTGATGACTTATTACACTGACATATTATACTGTAACGGTGATGACTTATTATACTGTAACGGTGATGACTTATTACACTGACATATACTGTAACGGTGATGACTTATTATACTGTAACGGTGATGACTTATTATACTGTAACGGTGATGACTTATTATACTGACATATTATACTGTAACGGTGACAACTTATTACACTGACACATTATACTGTAACGGTGATAACTTATTACACTGTAACGGTGATGACTTATTATACTGTAATGGTGATGACTTATTATACTGTAACGGTGATGACATATTATACTGTAACGGTGATGACTTATTATACTGTAACGGTGATGACTTATTACACTGACATATACTGTAACGGTAATGACTTATTATACTGTAACGGTGATGACATATTATACTGTAACGGTGACGACTTATTATACTGTAACGGTGATGACTTATTATACTGTAACGGTGATGACTTATTATACTGACATATTATACTGTAACGGTGATGACTTATTATACTGTAACGGTGATGACTTATTACACTGACATATTATACTGTAACGGTGATGACTTATTATACTGTAACGGTGACGACTTATTACGCTGACATATTATACTGTAACGGTGATGACTTATTACACTGACATATTATACTGTAACGGTGATGACTTATTACACCGACATATTATACTGTAACGGTGATGACTTATTATACTGTAACAGTGATGACTTATTATACTGTAACGGTGATGACTTATTACACTGACATATTATACTGTAACGGTGATGACTTATTATACTGTAACGGTGATGACTTATTACACTGACATATACTGTAACGGTGATGACTTATTACACTGACATATACTGTAACGGTGATGACTTATTACACTGACATATACTGTAACGGTGATGACTTATTATACTGTAACGGTGATGACTTATTATACTGTAACGGTGATGACTTATTATACTGTAACGGTGATGACTTATTATACTGACACATTATACTGTAACGGGGATGACTTATTACACTGACATATACTGTAATGGTGATGACTTTTTACACTGACACATTATACTGTAACGGTGATGACTTATTATACTGTAACGGTGATGACTTATTATACTGTAACGGTGACGACTTATTACACTGACATATTATACTGTAACGGTGATGACTTATTACACTGACATATTATACTGTAACGGTGATGACTTATTACACTGACATATTATACTGTAACGGTGATGACTTATCATACTGTAACGGTGATGACTTATTACACTGTAACGGTGATGACATATTATACTGTAACGGTGATGACTTATTACACTGACATATTATACTGTAACGGTGATGACATATTATACTGTAACGGTGATGACTTATTATACTGTAACGGTGATGACTTATTATACTGTAACGGTTGATGACTCATTTGCATCGACCATTTAGGAAAATCAGATATAAATGTAATTTGCATAATAACATAACAACATCATAAATCTTTCTTCTATTTTAGATGAATAGTAAAGTGTCTGTGATAAGAAACTCTAAGAACGTGCAGCAACGCTTGGATCACCCGGTCCGTGATCTCCTCATTTGGTGCATTGTGCAGAATCGACAAGAACTTGCGGATATTATCTGGAATCTGGTACATCCTGAAGTCCTATTACCACCCCGAGCTCTCGCTGACACCCCAAAACCTTCACCTGGCAAAGATTCTAGTCCTGGCACCCAGGGCAGACACCAGGAGCTTCAACAGCTATGCCCTCCTTGAGACCCCACATGAGACCCCCCTGCCTAGAGACTCCGCTTGGCTTCCCCCCACCTACAGACTCCACATGACCTCCTTGTCTAGAGACCCCGCATGGCTTACCCCACCTAGAGACCCCGTATGACCCCCCTGCCTAGAGACCCCGCATGGCTTCCCCCCACCTAGAGACCCCACATGGCTTCCCCTACCTAAAGATCCCACATGGCTTCCCCTACCTAAAGACCCTGCATGGCTTCCCCCACCTAGAAACTCCACATAACCCCCCTGCTTAGAGACCCCGCATGGCTTCCTCCCACCTAGAGACCCTACATGGCTTCCCCCACCTAGAGACCCCGCATGGCTTCCCCCACCTAGAGACCCCGCATGGCTTTCCCCCACCTAGAGACCCCGCATGATTTCCCCCACCTAGAGACCCCGCATGGCTTCCCCCACCTAGAGACCCCGCATGGCTTCCCCCCACCTAGAGACCTCGCATGATTTCCCCCACCTAGAGACCCCACATGGCTTCCCCCACCTAAAGACCCCGCATGGCTTCCCCCATCTAGAAACTTCGCATAACCCCTCCACCTAGAGACTCCGCTTGGCTTTCCCCCACCTACAGACTCCACATGACCCCCTTGTCTAGAGGCCCCGCATGGCTTGCCCCACCTAGAGACCCCGTATGACCGCCCTGCCTAGAAACCCCGCATGGCTTCCTTCCACCTAGAGACCCCCACATTGCTTACCCCACCTAGAGACCCCACATGGCTTCCCCCACCTAGAGACCCTGCATGACCCCCCAGCCTAGAGACCCCACATGGCTTCCCCCACCTAGAGACCCTGCATGACCCCCCAGCCTAGAGACCCCACATGGCTTCCCCCACCTAGAGACCCCGCATGGCTTCCCCCCACCTAGAGACCCTGCATGGCTTCCCCCCACCTAGAAACCTTGCATGGCTTCCCCCCACCTAGAGACCCCACATGGCTTCCCCCCCACCTAGAGACCCCACATGGCTTCCCCCACCTAGAGACCACGCATGGCTTCCCCCACCTAGAGACCACGCATGGCTTCCCCCACCTAGAGACCACGCATGGCTTCCCCCCTCCTAGAGACTCCGCATGACTCCCCTGCCTAGAGACCCCGCATGGCTATCCCCTACCTAGAGACCGCGCATAGCTTCCCCCACCTAGAGACCCCGCATGGCTTCCCCCACCTAGAGACCACGCATGGCTTCCCCCCTCCTAGAGACCTGCATGACTCCCCTGCCTAGAGTCCCCGCATGGCTTTCCCCCACCTAGAGACCCTGTATGGCTTCCCCCCACTTAGAGACTCCGCATGACCCCCCTGCCTAGAGACCCCGCATGGCTTCTGCCACCTAGAGACCCCACAAGGCTTCCCCCACCTAGAGACCCCACATGGCTTCCCCCACCTAGAGACCGCGCATAGCTTCCCCCCACCTAGAGACCCTGTAGGCCTTCCCCCACCTAGAGACCCTGCATGGCTTCCCCCCACCTAGAGACTCCCCATGACCCCTTTGCCTAGAGACCCCACATGGGTTCCCCCCCACCTAGAGACCCCGCATGGCTTCCCTCCATCAAGAGACCCTGCATGGCTTTCCCCCACCTAGAAACCCCACATTGCTTCCCCCACCTAGAGACCCTGCATGGCTTCCCCCCACCTAGAGACCCCGCATGGCTTCCCCCCACCTAGAGACCCCGCATAACTTGTGGATATTATCTGGAATCTGGTACATCCTGAAGCCCTATTCCTCCCCCCCCCCCCGAGCTCTCACTGACACCTCAAAACGGGGCGCCCACCTGGCAAAGATTCTAGTCCTGGCACCCAGGGCAGACACCAGGAGCTTCAACAGTTATGCCCACCTAGAGACCCTGCATGACCCCCCTGCCTAGAGACCCCGCATGGTTTCCCCCACCTAAAGACCCCGCATGACCCCCTTGCCTAGACACCTGCATGCCTTCCCCCCACCTAAAGACCCCACATGGCTTCCCCCACCTAAAGACCCAGCATGGCTTCCCCCACCTAAAGACTCCGCATGACCTCCTTGCCTAGAGACCCCACATGGCTTCCCCCTACCTAGAGACTCCGCCTGACCCCCTTGCCTAGAGATGCCGCATGGCTGTCCCCCGCCTAGAGACCGTGCATGCCCTTCCCCAACTAGAAACCCCACATGGCTTCCCCCACCTAGAGACCCCACATGGCTTCCTTCCATCAAGAGACCCCACATGGCTTCCCCCCCCACCTAGAGACCCTGCATGCCTTCCCCCCACCTAGAGACCCCACATGCCTTCCCCCCACCTAGAGACCCCACATGGCTTCCCCCACCTAGAGACCCTGCATGGCTTCCCCCCACCTAGAGACTCCGCATGACCCCCATGCCTAGAGACCCCACATGGCTTCCCCCCACCTAGAGACCCTGCATGGTTTCCCCCCAACTAGAGACCTTGCATGACCCCCAACTAGAAACCCCGCATGGCTTTCCCCACCTATAAACCCCACATGGCTTCACCCACCTAGAGACCCTGCATGGCTTCCCCCCACCTAGAGACCCTGCATGGCTTCCCCCCACCTAGAGACTCCGCATGACCCCCATGCCTAGAGACCCCACATGGCTTCCCCCCACCTAGAGACCCTGCATGGTTTCCCCCCAACTAGAGACCTTGCATGACCCCCAACTAGAAACCCTGCATGGCTTCCCCCACCTATAAACCCCACATGGCTTCACCCACCTAGAGACCCTGCATGGCTTCCCCCCACCTAGAGACCCCACATGGCTTTCCCCCACCTAGAGACCCCACATGCCTTCCCCCACCTAGAAACCCCACATGGCTTCCCCCACCTAGAAACCCTGAATGGCTTCCCCCTCACCTAGAGACTCCGCATGACCCCCTTGCCTAGAGACCCCACATGGTTTCCCCCCACCTAGAGACCCCGCATGGTTTCCCCCAACTAGAATCCCTGCATGGTTTCCCCCCCTAGAGACCCCGCATGGCTTCCCCCCAACTAGAGACCTCCCATAACTTGCAGATATTATCTGGAATCTGGTACATCCTGAAGTCCTATTACCCCCCTGAGCTCTCACTGACACCCCAAAACCTTCACCTGGCAAAGATTCTAGTCCTGGTACCCAGGGCAGACACCAGGAGCTTCAACAGTTATGCCCACCTAGAGACCCCGCATGGCTTCCCCCACCTAAAGACCCCACATGGCTTCCCCCACCTAGAGGCCCAGCATGGCTTCCCTCACCTAGAGACTTTGCACGATCGCCATACCTAGAGACACCGCATGGCTTCCCCTACCTACAGACTCCGAATGACCGCCTTGTCTAGAGACCCCGCATGGCTTCCCCCACTAAGAGACCCTGCATGGTTTCCCCCCCCAACTAGAGACCTCGCATGGCTTCCCCCCACCTAGAGACCCCGCATGGCTTCCCCCACCTAAAAACCCCACCTAGAGACCCTGAATGGCTTCCCCCCACCTAGAAACTTTGCATGATCCCCCTGCCTAGAGATCCCGCATGGCTTCCCCCCACCTAGAGACCCCACATGGGTTCCCCCCACCTAGAGACCCCGCATGGGTTCCCCCCACCTAGAGACCCCGCATGGGTTCCCCCCACCTAGAGACCCTGCATGGGTTCCCCCACCGAAAGACCCCACATGCTTTCCCCCACCTAGAAACCCCACATGGCTTCCCCCACCTAGAGACTCCGCATGCCTAGAGACCTGCATGACTTCCCTCACCTAGAGATCCCGCATGGCTTCCCCCCACCTAAAGACCCCACATGGCTTCCCCCCACCTAGAGACCCTGCATCGTTTCCCCCCAACTAGAGACCTTGCATGACCCCCCCAACTAGAAACCCTGCATGGTTTCCCCCCATCTAGAGACCCCACATGGCTTTCCCCCACCTAGAGACCCCACATGGTTTCCCCCACCTAGAGACCCCGCATGGCTTCCCCTACCTAGAAACCCCACAGGGCTTCCCCCACCTAGAGACCCTGCATGGCTTCCCCCCACCTAGAGACTCCGCATGACCCCCCAACTAGAAACCCTGCATGGCTTCCCCCCACCTAGAGACCCCACATGGCTTCCCCCACCTAGAGACCTCGCATGGCTTCCCCCCACCAAGAGACCCCACATGGCTTCCCCCACCTAGAGACACCACATGGCTTCCCCCACCTAGAGACCCCACATGGCTTTCCCCATCTAGAGACCCCACATGGCTTTCCCCACCTAGAGACCCCACATGGCTTTCCCCACCTAGAGACCCCACATGGCTTCCCCCACCTAGAGACCCTGCATGGCTTCCCCCCACCTAGAGACTCCGCATGACCCCCTTGCCTAGAGACCCCACATGGCTTCCCCCCACCTAGAGACCCTGCGTGGTTTCCCCCCAACTAGAGAACTTGCATGACCCCCCAACTAGAAACCCCGCATGGCTTCCCCCACCTATAAACCCCACATGGCATCACCCACCTAGAGACCCTGCATGGCTTCCCCCCACCTAGAGACCCCACATGGCTTCCCCCACCTAGTGACCCTGCATGGCTTCCCCCCACCTAGAGACCCCACATGGCTTCCCCCACCTAGAGACCACGCATGGCTTCCCCCCACCTAGAGACCCTGCATGGTTTCCTCCCACCTAGAGACCCCGCACGGCTTCCCCCCACCTAGAGACCCCGCACGGCTTCCCCCCACCTAGAGACCTTGCATGACCCCCCAACTAGAAACCCTGCATGGCTTCCCCCCACCTAGAGACCTAGAGACCTCCTTGTCTTTATACTCATGGCCTTGGGTTGGCTTTCTATGTCTATGGTGGTTAGAGGTCTATCTTCTCTTGCAGAGCGATGACTGTGTAGCCGGGGCGTTAGCTTGTACCAAGGTCCTGAAGGCCCTAGCCAAAGAGGAGGAGGATCCCGAGAACAGGGATGATATGATGACCTTGGCGGATGTGTATGAGGAACGAGCTACAGGTGAGAATGTGGCCAATATGGGCCTGGTGATGTAGTCTCTGCTGTCTGTCACCCACTAATACGTCTTGGAGCAGGGGTCTTCTCTGAATGTGATCGATACGATCAGAAGCGAGCAGAACTTCTCCTCATCCGAATGTCTCCCAAGTGGGGCAAAACCACCACCTTAGAACTGGCTGAAAAGTCCCAGGCTCGTAACTTCATGTCTCAAGGAGGAGTGCAGGTGAGTACGCCATGTCAAGTGCGGGTATCCACCCACAAGATTGAGTTGTCAGTTATAGGGAATAATAGACCTATGTGATTGGTCATATCATCAACCATAGGCTGTGTATAGCTGTAACGCTGCCGCATGAGACTCACCAGTGCCGTCCACTCCTCCACTGCGCCCCATGTTCGTCCTGAAGCTGCTTATGTCTTCCAGCATCTTCTTCCACCTTCTTGCCATAGTACCACCTCTGGCCACTAGAGTGTGCAGGCAGCCTACTGCTGTGGATTTATAGAGGCAGCTTGTCTCCACCTGCTGCTGCCGTCTGCCAATCCAGAGCCACCTGCACCTATTTATACCAGCTCCAACAGACCTTCCCTGCCTGAGAATTGTTGGACTCCGGGATTCCAAGTGAAGGTGTTTCTGATGACTCTGTTGACTCTGGCCTGTTCTTTTGCTGACTCGGACTGTCTGACCTGCCTCTGAAGACGACTGCCCTGACCCTTCGACTGTCTGACTATGATACCCGTCTCATCCATGGTACCCCGCTGACTCTCCTGCTCCCTCCTTATCCCTCTTTTCCCCGCCATCTTCCATTGATCACATAATGGGCATTGTAGTGGGGTTCATGCTTCACGTCATGTGGATACTGAGGCTTCTCCTTACTTCCCATTAGATGTTCCTCACTAAGACGTGGTGGGGGCGGTTGTCAGTGGACAATGGTTTCATCCAGATTATGGTGTGTATGTTACTATTCCCGCTCATCTACAGCGGTCTCATCACATACAGGTAGGTGTGACACATGTGACATCATCATGACATCATCAGCCATTGTACCCGAGTGCCCCATCATTGCCTCTGTTATAGGAAAGGATACGTGAGCGACCATCCGAAGGTGGAGGGAAGCAGGAATGAGCGTCAGAGCATGAGAATCCGCCATGAACTGAGGAACCATAGAAGAGAGCGCCACCGTGGGTGAGGATGGGACTCCAAGTCGCTTATTTTATTAAGCAAAGGCCAAGTCGGTCCGGGTGCCCCTCGCCAGGGTTGGCGGTCCGGGTGCCCCTCGCCAGGGTTGGCGGTCCGGCGGCCCCTCGCCAGGGTTGGCGGTCCGGGTGCCCCTCGCCAGGGTTGGCGGTCCGGGTGCCCCTCACCAGGGTTGGCGGTCCGGGTGCCCCTCGCCAGGGTTGGCGGTCCGGGTGCCCCTCGCCAGGGTTGGCGGTCCGGGTGCCCCTCCCCAGGGTTGTTGGTCCGGGTGCCTCTCACCAGGGTTGGCGGTCCGGGTGCCCCTCGCCAGGGTTGGCGGTCCGGCGGCCCCTCGCCAGGGTTGGCGGTCCGGGTGCCCCTCGCCAGGGTTGGTGGTCCGGGTGCCCCTCGCCAGGGTTGGCGGTCCGGGTGCCCCTCGCCAGGGTTGGCGGTCCGGGTGCCCCTCACCAGGGTTGGCGGTCCGGGTGCCCCTCGCCAGGGTTGGTGGTCCGGGTGCCCCTCGCCAGGGTTGGCGGTCCGGGTGCCCCTCGCCAGGGTTGGCGGTCCGGGTGCCCCTCACCAGGGTTGTCGGACCGGGTGCCCCTCGCCAGGGTTGGTCCTTGCACTGCTGTTGTCCTTGTCTATTACAGGCCCAAACCTTACAGCTGTTTCTGGAAGTTCATGGCTTTCTTTAACGCCCCAATAATCAAGTTCTATTACAACGTGGTGTCCTACATCGGCTTCCTCTGGCTCTTTGCTTATGTCATAATGATGGACTTCCAGCCGTCTCCATCCTGGAGGGAATTTCTCCTGTACGCCTGGGTTTTCACCATCTTGTGTGAGGAGCTGCGGCAGGTACGGTACATGTGTCTCCATACATGGAGGAGCCGATTGTCCTTCCGTGAGGTCTTCCTGACATGTTCTCCAGATGTGCTTCAGTGATTCCTGAGAGATGATGGGACGCCCCCTAACACTGGCCGCCCCCTAACACTGGCCGCCCCCTAACACTGGCCGCCCCCTAACACTGGCCGCCCCCTAACACTGGCCGCCCCCTAACACTGGCCGCCCCCTAACACTGGCCGCCCCTAACACTGGCCGCCCCCTAACACTGGCCGCCCTCTCATGCCTCATTGTGTGGCTGCTTCTTTGCATATTTGCTCTCCATGCTTCCCCTCATGCCTCTCTCCTTCTCTCCATACTTCCATCCGTGCCTCTCTATATCTCTCTCCATGCCTCTTTGTCTCTCCATGCCTCTTTGTCTCTCCATGCCTCTTTGTCTCTCCATGCCTCTTTGTCTCTCCATGCCTCTTTGTCTCTCCATGCCTCTTTGTCTCTCCATGCCTCTTTGTCTCTCCATGCCTCTTTGTCTCTCCATGCCTCTTTGTCTCTCCATGCCTCTTTGTCTCTCCATGCCTCTTTGTCTCTCCATGCTTCTTTGTCTCTCCATGCCTCTTTGTCTCTCCATGCTTCTCACTGGGGTCTCTCTCTATCCTTCCCTTCATGTCTCTCTCCGTACTTCCCGCCATGCCTCTCCCTGTGCCTCCCTCTGGGTCTCTCTCTGTTTCCCCCCCCCCCCCCCCCCCGGGCTTCTTTCTCCGTTCCCTGCTCTGTGCCTCTCTCTCTGTTCCCCGCTCTGTGCCTCTCTCTCTCCGGTCCCCGCTCTGTGCCTCTCTCTCTGTTCCCCGCTCTGTGCCTCTCTCTCTCCGGTCCCCGCTTTGTGCCTCTCTCTCTCTCTGTTCCCTGCTCTGTGCCTCTCTCTCTCCGGTCCCCGCTCTGTGCCTCTCTCTCTCTCTGTTCCCTGCTCTGTGCCTCTCTCTCTCCGGTCCCCGCTCTGTGCCTCTCTCTCTCCGGTCCCCGCTCTGTGCCTCTCTCTCTCCGGTCCCCGCTCTGTGTCTCTCTCTCCGTTCCCTGCTCTGTGCCTCTCTCTCTCCGGTCCCCGCTCTGTGCCTCTCTCTCTCCGGTCCCCGCTCTGTGCCTCTCTCTCTCCGGTCCCCGCTCTGTGTCTCTCTCTCCGTTCCCCGCTCTGTGTCTCTTTCTCTCTCTCTCTCTGTTCCCAGCTCTGTGCCTCTCTCTCTGTTCCCAGCTCTGTGCCTCTCTCTCCGTTACCTGCTCTGTGCCTCTCTCTCTGTTCCCAGCTCTGTGCCTCTCTCTCTCCGGTCCCCGCTCTGTGCCTCTCTCTCTCCGGTCCCCGCTCTGTGCCTCTCTCTCTCCGGTCCCCGCTCTGTGCCTCTCTCTCTCCGTTCCCTGCTCTGTGCCTCTCTCTCTCCGTTCCCTGCTCTGTGCCTCTCTCTCCGGTCCCCGCTCTGTGCCTCTCTCTCTCCGGTCCCCGCTCTGTGTCTCTCTCTCCGTTCCCTGCTCTGTGCCTCTCTCTCTCCGTTCCCTGCTCTGTGCCTCTCTCTCCGGTCCCCGCTCTGTGCCTCTCTCTCTCTCCGTTCCCTGCTCTGTGCCTCTCTCTCCGTTCCCTGCTCTGTGCCTCTCTCTCCGTTCCCTGCTCTGTGCCTCTCTCTCCGTTCCCCGCTCTGTGCCTCTCTCTCTCTCTCTCTCTTCCCCACTCTGTCTCTCTCTCTCCGGTCCCCGCTCTGTGCCTCTCTCTCTCCGTTCCCTGCTCTGTGCCTCTCTCTCTCTCCGTTCCCTGCTCTGTGCCTCTCTCTCTCTCTCTCTCTCTCTGGTCCCCACTCTGTGCCTCTCTCTCTCTCTCCGTCCCCGCTCTGTGCCTCTCTCTCTTTCCGGTCCCCGCTCTGTGCCTCTCTCTCTCTCCGTTCCCCGCTCTGTGTGTGTCTCTCTCTCTCTCTCTCTCTCTCTCCATTCCCTGCTCTGTGCCTCTCTCTCTCTCTTTCCGGTTCCCCGCTCTGTGCCTC
Source organism: Dendropsophus ebraccatus (assembly GCA_027789725.1). Taxonomy (NCBI): domain Eukaryota; kingdom Metazoa; phylum Chordata; class Amphibia; order Anura; family Hylidae; genus Dendropsophus; species Dendropsophus ebraccatus. The sequence continues at coordinate 884,256 of JAQFWZ010000047.1, read as the reverse complement.
TCTCTCTTCCTCTCTCTCTCCGGTCCCCGCTCTGTGCCTCTCTTTCTCTCTCTCTGTTCCCTGCTCTGTGTGTGTCTCTCTCTCTCTGGTCCCCACTCTGTGCCTCTCTCTCTCTGGTCCCCACTCTGTGCCTCTCTCTCTCTCTCCGTCCCCGCTCTGTGCCTCTCTCTCTCTGTTCCCCGCTCTGTGCCTCTCTCTCTCTGGTCCCCGCTCTGTGCCTCTCTCTCTGTTCCCCGCTCGTGCCTCTCTCTCCGTTCCCTGCTCTGTGCCTCTCTCTCTCTCTCCGGTCCCCGCTCTGTGCCTCTTTCTCTCTCTCTCTCTCTCTCTCTCTCTCTCCGGTCCCCGCTCTGTGCCTCTTTCTCTCTCTCTCTCTCTCTCTCTCTCTCTCTCTCTCCGGTCCCCGCTCTGTGCCTCTCTCTCTCTCTGTTCCCCGCTCTGTGTGTCTCTCTCTCCGGTCCCCGCTCTGTGCCTCTCTCTCTCTCTGTTCCCTGCTCTGTGCCTCTCTCTCTGTTCCCTGCTCTGTGGCTCTCTCTCTCCGGTCCCCGCTCTGTGCCTCTCTCTCTCTCTCTCTCCGGTCCCCGCTCTGTGTCGCTCTCTCCGTTCCGGTCCCCGCTCTGTGCCTCTCTCTCTCTCTTTCCGGTCCCCGCTCTGTGCCTCTCTCTCTCTTTCCGGTCCCCGCTCTGTGCCTCTCTCTCTCTGGTCCCCGCTCTGTGCCTCTCTCTCTCTCTCTCCGGTCCCCGCTCTGTGCCTCTTTCTCTCTCTCTCTCCGGTCCCCGCTCTGTGCCTCTCTCTCTCCCCGGTCCCCGCTCTGTGCCTCTCTCTCTCTCCGTTCCCCGCTCTGTGCCTCTCTCTCTCTCTCTCTCTCTCCGGTCCCCGCTCTGTGCCTCTTTCTCTCTCTCTCTCTTTCTCTCTCTCCGGTCCCCGCTCTGTGCCTCTTTCTCTCTCTCTCTCTTTCTCTCTCTCCGGTCCCCGCTCTGTGCCTCTCTCTCTCTCTCTGGTCCCTGCTCTGTGCCTCTCTCTCTCTCCGGTCCCCGCTCTGTGCCGCCCTCTCTCTCTCTCTCCGTTCCCTGCTCTGTGCCTCTCTTTCTCTCTCTCTGTTCCCCGCTCTGTGCCTCTCTCTCTCCGGTCCCCACTCTGTGCCTCTCTCTCTCCGTTCCCTGCTCTGTGCCTCTCTCTCTCTCTCTGGTCCCCACTCTGTGCCTCTCTCTCTCCGTTCCCTGCTCTGTGCCTCTCTCTCTCTCTCTCTCTCCGGTCCCCGCTCTGTGCCTCTCTCTCTCTGGTCCCCGCTCTGTGCCTCTCTCTCTCTCTCTCTCTCCGGTCCCCGCTCTGTGCCTCTCTCTCTCTCTCCGGTCCCCGCTCTGTGCCGCTCTCTCTCTCTCTCTGTTCCCAGCTCTGTGCCTCTCTCTCTCTCTCCGTTCCCCGCTCTGTGTCTCTCTCTCTCTCCGTTCCCTGCTCTGTGCCTCTCTCTCTCTCTCTGGTCCCCTCTCTGTGCCTCTCTCTCTCTCTCTCTCTCTCTGGTCCCCGCTCTGTGCCTCTCTCTCTCTCTCTCCGGTCCCCGCTCTGTGCCTCTCTCTCTCTTTCTCCGGTCCCCGCTCTGTGCCTCTCTCTCTCTCTCTCTCTCTCCGGTCCCCGCTCTGTGCTGCCCTCTCTCTCTCTGGTCCCCGCTCTGTGCCGCCCTCGCTCTCTCTCCGGTCCCCGCTCTGTGCCGCTCTCTCTCCGGTCCCTGCTCTGTGCCGCGCTCTCTCTCTCTCCGGTCCCCGCTCTGTGTCGCTCTCTCTCTCTCTCTCTCTGGTCCCCGCTCTGTGCCTCTCTCTCTCTCTCTCCGGTCCCCGCTCTGTGCCTCTCTCTCTCTCCGGTCCCCGCTTTGTGCCTCTCTCTCTCTCTCCGGTTCCCGCTCTGTGCCTCTCTCTCTCTCCGGTCCCCGCTCTGTGCCTCTCTCTCTCTCTCCGGTCCCCGCTCTGTGCCTCTCTCTCTCTCTCCGGTCCCCGCTCTGTGCCGCGCTCTCTCTCTCTCCGGTCCCCGCTCTGTGCCTCTCTCTCTCTCCGGTCCCCGCTCTGTGCATCTCTCTCTCTCCGGTCCCCGCTCTGTGCCTCTCTCTCTCTCTCTCCGGTCCCCACTCTGTGCCTCTCTCTCTCTCCGGTCCCCGCTCTGTGCCTCTCTCTCTCTCCGGTCCCCGCTCTGTGCCTCTCTCTCTCTCTCTCTCTCTCTCTCTCTCTCCGGTCCCCGCTCTGTGCCTCTCTCTCTCTCTCTCTCTCCGGTCCCCGCTCTGTGCCTCTCTCTCTCTCTCTGGTCCCCGCTCTGTGCCTCTCTCTCTCTCTCTCTCTCTCTCTCTCTGGTCCCCGCTCTGTGCCTCTCTCTCTCTCTGGTCCCCGCTCTGTGCCTCTCTCTCTCTCTCTCTCTGGTCCCCGCTCTGTGCCTCTCTCTCTCTCTCTCTCTCTGGTCCCCGCTCTGTGTCTCTCTCTCTCTCTCTTTTCGGTCCCCGCTCTGTGCCTCTCTCTCTCTCTCCGGTCCCCGCTCTGTGCCTCTCTCTCTCTCTCTCCGGTCCCCGCTCTGTGCCTCTCTCTCTCTCTCTCCGGTCCCCGCTCTGTGCCTCTCTCTCTCTCTCTCCGGTCCCCGCTCTGTGCCTCTCTCTCTCTCTCTCCGGTCCCCGCTCTGTGCCTCTCTCTCTCTCCGGTCCCCGCTCTGTGCCTCTCTCTCTCTCTCTCTCTCTCTCTCTTTCTCTCTCTCTCTTTCTCTCTCTCTCTCTCTCTTTCTCTCTCTCTCTCTCTCTCTCGCTCTTTCTCTCGCTCTCTTTCTCTCGCTCTCTTTCTCTCGCTCTTTCTCGCTCTCTCTTTCTCTCTCTCTCTCTCTCTCTTTCTCTCTCTCTTTCCACGGCCGGAGGTCAGGATTTCTCTGTTTTACAGCTGATTTATGATCCGGACCATCATGGATTCGTCCTATCATCCGTCCAGTACATCTCATCGTTCTGGAACCAGGTGGACACGGCGGCCCTGGGACTCTTCATTGTGGGGTTGATCTGCAGGTGAGGGGGTGGTGAGGCTCACTCAGTGGGGCCCTTAGGTGGATAACACTTCCTCCAGGATGACACTCTGTCCCCCGTTAGGTTGGTCAGGGCAGACACAGTCTACTTGGGTCGCGTCTTCCTGTCTCTGGATTTCATGATCTTCTGCATTCGCTTCATGCACATCTTCACCGTCAGCAGAGTCCTAGGACCCAAGATCATCATTCTCCGTCGTATGGTGAGTGGTCTGTGGAGGTTCCTGATGTCCACATGATGTCCCGTATTTCATGGCCTTGTTGTCTTCCACAGGTGAAGGATATCTTCTTCTTCCTCTTCCTCTTGGCCATTTGGATCGTATCTTATGGAGTGGCCCTACAGGCCATCACCACCATCAATGAAGACCGGCTGTACTGGATCTTTCGGAACGTGGTCTATGGCCCCTACCTCACTCTCTTTGGTCAGATGCCGTCTATCGTGGATGGTAAGTGAGCTGACACACAAATGGGACCACCCCGGCACACCGCTCACTCATGGAACTTTACTTTCAGGTTTGAACCTTGACCTAACAAAATGTTCTGTGAATGGTACCAACCCCAGCCAGCCAAAATGTGCGTACAACGATGGCAACGGCAATGCCCTGTTCCCGGAGTGGCTGACCATCATCCTGCTCTGCTTGTATCTCCTGCTGGCAAACATTCTTCTGCTCAACCTCCTCATTGCCATGTTCAGGTAGGAGCAGCGTGGCCTCTAGGGGGCAGTAGTCTCTGTAAGGGGAAGATGGTGAGGAGGAACATCACATCCAGGGGCGTAGCTAGGGGTTCAGCCTAGGGGGGGCGAGCAAGTCTGAGTGGGCCCCCAACCGATTATGTTACCCAAAGGGAACCTCGCTTGACAACAATGCTTTCTAAATAACAAAGGGTATATTCTGCTCCATTACTCCGAGTGAATTAGGAGCAGTGTTAGAGGCTTCTACATTTACATATATAGACACATAAAATGAAACAGTGACTTACAAGGGGTGTCTTCTCATCGGAGTCGCTCACTATCCCAATGTCATGGATGTATGGGCAGTATAACAGGTTGACCTGAGATCTGTAGTTAAAACCGTAAAAAAAGTTAAATCCATTATGCAAAGACTATTATTTTCCCTATACACTGACTGACCCATATACCATAGAGGTAGATAATTTGCATTCTGCCTAAGACAGGTGCATCACTCACAGGGAGGTACCGCAGGCTCAATCACTAGCTAACTCGGGCAGCCACTACAGGCTGCTGCACCCTGCTCTCTGTCATCCGAATCACAGCTTTCTGATTTAAACATACTTGTCCCTTATCCTGTAAGAGACTGGGGTGGGGGTCGGACCTCTGCCCCCATCCCCCAGGATCTCCAGATCAGCCCCCAGCTCCTCTATGAAGCTGCCAGAGAGAACTGGGCCAAGTAGGGTTAGATCAGAAAACCCCTGGGATGAGAAAACTCAGTGGACAGTGCACTATATATGACTGGAGGCCGCTTCAGCTTGGTTGTGAGTCCAGCTCCCCCTGTTTACCAGCTCCCCCTGTTTACCAGCTCCCCCTGTTTACCAGCTCCCCCTGTTTACCAGCTCCCCCTGTTTACCAGCTCCCCCTGTTTACCAGCTCCCCCTGTTTACCAGCTCCCCCTGTTTACCAGCTCCCCCTGTTTACCAGCTCCCCCTGTTTACCAGCTCCCTCTGTTTACCAGCTCCCCCTGTTTCCACATGTCCAGCTCCCCCTGTGTCCACATGTCCAGCTCCCCCTGTGTCCACATGTCCAGCTCCCCCTGCATCCACATGTCCAGCTCCCCCTGCGTCCACATGTCCAGCTCCCCCTGCGTCCACATGTCCAGCTCCCCCTGCGTCCACATGTCCAGCTCCCCCTGCATCCACATGTCCAGCTCCCCCTGCGTCCACATGTCCAGCTCCCCCTGCGTCCACATGTCCAGCTCCCCCTGCGTCCACATGTCCAGCTCCCCCTGCGTCCACATGTCCAGCTCCCCCTGCGTCCACATGTCCAGGTCGGCCTGTTTACCAGCTGGGTTGTCTGTGTGCTGCAGCAGTCATTAGGCGGCCGTCCGGCACTGACCTGGTGCGAGCGCGGGAGACGGAACAGCGCGGCGCCAGAGGTGATTGGCAGGTGGGCGGGCCAGGGCGGCGCACGCACTGAGGCCGTACGCATCAGATTAAGATGGCGGCGGCCGGGGGAGCTGTGGCAGCACTTAAGATGGCGGGCGGCGTAAAAAATCACTAGCGATCTGAGTGGGCCCCTGCCAGAGTGGGCCCGGGGGCAGCCACGTCCCCCCCCCCCCTGCCCCCCATCAAATTTCGCTACTGATCACATCTATTTATCAGGGTTAAGGCAAAGCTGGTATCCAGTAGGAGAAGAGATCCTGATACCACTAGTGCGCCTCATCCTACACATCATCACCTATATACAGCGCTCCACATCCTACACATCACCTATATACAGCGCTCCACATCCTACACATCACCTATATACAGCGCTCCACATCCTACACATCATCACCTATATACAGCGCTCCACATCCTACACATCATCTATATACAGCGCTCCACATCCTACACATCACCTATATACAGCGCTCCACATCCTACACATCACCTATATACAGCACTCCACATCCTACACATCACCTATATACAGCGCTCCACATCCTACACATCATCTATATACAGCGCTCCACATCCTACACATCATCTATATACAGCGCTCCACATCCTACACATCACCTATATACAGCGCTCCACATCCTACACATCATCACCTATATACAGCGCTCCACATCCTACACATCACCTATATACAGCGCTCCACATCCTACACATCATCACCTATATACAGCGCTCCACATCCTACACATCACCTATATACAGCGCTCCACATCCTACACATCATCACCTATATACAGCGCTCCACATCCTACACATCACCTATATACAGCGCTCCACATCCTACACATCATCATCTATATACAGCGCTCCACATCCTACACATCATCACCTATATACAGCGCTCCACATCCTACACATCATCACCTATATACATCGCTCCACATCCTACACATCATCTATATACAGCGCTCCACATCCTACACATCACCTATATACAGCGCTCCACATCCTACATCACCTATATACAGCGCTCCACATCCTACACATCACCTATATACAGCGCTCCACATCCTACACATCACCTATATACAGCGCTCCACATCCTACACATCATCTATATACAGCGCTCCACATCCTACACATCATCACCTATATACAGCGCTCCACATCCTACACATCATCACCTATATACAGCGCTCCACATCCTACACATCACCTATATACAGTGCTCCACATCCTACACATCATCTATATACAGCGCTCCACATCCTACACATCATCTATATACAGCGCTCCACATCCTACACATCACCTATATACAGCGCTCCACATCCTACACATCACCTATATACAGCGCTCCACATCCTACACATCATCTATATACAGCGCTCCACATCCTACACATCATCTATATACAGCGCTCCACATCCTACACATCATCTATATACAGCGCCTTGTTTCCTCCTGTTTGGAGTAGTCAGTATATCAGGGGCCTATAGTATCCTTTTCTGAGGCTCCTCCCTCTCACTGCTCCTCCCCTTATACTATCCTACTCTGAGGCTCCTCCCTCTCACTGCTCCTCCCCTTATACTATCCTTCTCTGAGGCTCCTCCCTCTCACTGCTCCTCCCCTTATACTATCCTTCTCTGAGGCTCTTCCCTCTCACTGCTCCTCCCCTTATACTATCCTTCTCTGAGGCTCCTCCCTCTCACTGCTCCTCCCCTTATACTATCCTTCTCTGAGGCTCCTCCCTCTCACTGCTCCTCCCCCTATACTATCCTTCTCTGAGGCTCCTTCCTCTCACTGCTCCTCCCCTTATACTATCCTTCTCTGAGGTTCCTCCCTCTCACTGCTCCTCCCCCTATACTATCCTTCTCTGAGGCTCCTCCCTCTCACTGCTCCTCCCCCTATACTATCCTACTCTGAGGCTCCTCCCTCTCACTGCTCCTCCCCCTATACTATCCTACTCTGAGGCTTCTCCCTCTCACTGCTCCTCCCCCTATACTATCCTTTTCTGAGGCTCCTCCCTCTCACTGCTCCTCCCCCCTATAGTATCCTTCTCTGAGGCTCCTCCCTCTCACTGCTCCTCCCCCTTATACTATCCTTCTCTGAGGCTCCTCCTTCTCACTGCTCCTCCCCCTTATAGTATCCTTCTCTGAGGCTCCTCCCTCTCACTGCTCCTCCCCCTATACTATCCTACTCTGAGGCTTCTCCCTCTCACTGCTCCTCCCCCTATACTATCCTTCTCTGAGGCTCCTCCCTCTCACTGCTCCTCCCCCTATACTATCCTACTCTGAGGCTCTTCCCTCTCACTGCTCTTCCCCCTTATAGTATCCTTCTCTGAGGCTCCTCCCTTTCACTGCTCCTCCCCCTATACTATTCTACTCTGAGGCTCCTCCCTCTCACTGCTCTTCCCCCTATACTATCCTACTCTGAGGCTTCTCCCTCACTGCTCCTCCCCCTATACTATCCTACTCTGAGGCTCCTCCCTCTCACTGCTCTTCCCCCCTATACTATCCTACTCTGAGGCTCCTCCCTCTCACTGCTCTTCCCCCCTATACTATCCTACTCTGAGGCTCCTCCCTCTCACTGCTCCTCCCCCTATACTATCCTACTCTGAGGCTCCTCCCTCTCACTGCTCCTCCCCCTATACTATCCTACTCTGAGGCTCTTTCCTCTCACTGCTCCTCCCCCTATACTATCCTACTCTGAGGCTTCTCCCTCACTGCTCCTCCCCCTTATAGTATCCTTCTCTGAGGCTCCTCCCTCTCACTGCTCCTCCCCCTATACTATTCTACTCTGAGGCTCCTCCCTCTCACTGCTCTTCCCCCCTATACTATCCTACTCTGAGTCTTCTCCCTTTCACTGCTCCTCCCCCCTATAGTATCCTTCTCTGAGGCTCCTCCCTCTCATTGCTCCTCCCCTATAAAAGCCTACTCTGAGGCTCCTCCCTCTCACTGCTCCTCCCCCTATAATATCCTTCTCTGAGGCTCCTCCATCTCATTGCTCCTCCCCTATAAAAGCCTACTCTGAGGCTCATCCCTCTCACTGCTTCTGCCCCTATTGTATTCTTCTCTGAGGCTCCTCCCTCTCACTGCTCCTCCCCCTATAGTATCTCTGAGGCTCCTCCCCCTATATTATCTGTGTTGAGGCTCCTCCCTCTCACTGCTCCTCCCCCTATAGTATCTCTGAGGCTCCTCCCTCTCATTGCTCCTCCCCCTATAGTATCTGTCTTGAGGCTCCTCCCTCACTGCTCCTCCCCCTATAGTATCTCTTAGGCTCCTCCCCCTATAGTTTCTCTGAGGCTCCTCCGCCTATAGTATCCTTCTGAGGCTCCTCCCCCTGTAGTATCCGTCTGAGGCTCCTCCCTCTTACTGCTCCTCCCCCTATAGTTACACCTTCGCGGAGATAGAGAGTCACACGGATGAAGTCTGGAAGTTCATGCGCTTCAGTCTGATAAAGGAATATAATGAACGGCCGACGGCTCCGCCCCCGCTCATCCTCTTCAGCCACATCTACATCTTCCTGAGACACGTGATCTGCAGGCACTCCGACCCCGGATACAAAGTGCTGAGTGAGTGACCGTCAGGTGACCCCGATCATGGGGTCCCTCCGAACCCAGATACAGCATACATACTGCTCCACCTGTAGTAACCCAACAGTGTACAATTCATACTGCTCCACCTGTAGTAACCCAACAGTGTACAATTCATACTGCTCCACCTGTAGTAACCCAACAGTGTACAATTCATACTGCTCCACCTGTAGTAAGCCAACAGTGTACAATTCATACTGCTCCACCTGTAGTAACCCGAGACTGCAGAAATACTTACTGCTCCACCTGTATAACCCAACACTGCAGAATACATACTGCTCCACCTGTATAACCCAACACTGCAGAATACATACTGCTCCACCTGTAGTAACCCGAGACTGCAGAATACATACTGCTCCACCTGTAGTAACCCGAGACTGCAGAATACATACTGCTCCACCTGTATAACCAAACACTGCAGAATACATACTGCTCCACCTGTAGTAACCCAACAGTGTATAATTCATACTGCTCCACCTGTAGTAACCCAACAGTGTACAATTCATACTGCTCCACCTGTAGTAACCCGAGACTGCAGAATACTTACTGCTTCACCTGTAGTAACCCGAGACTGCAGAAATACTTACTGCTCCACCTGTATAACCCAACACTGCAGAATACATACTGCTCCACCTGTATAACCCAATACTGCAGAATACTTACTGCTCCACCTGTAGTAACCCAAGACTGCAGAATACATACTGCTCCACCTGTATAACCCAACACTGCAGAATACATACTGCTCCACCTCTAGTAACCCGAGACTGCAGAATACATACTGCTCCACCTGTATAACCCAACACTGCAGAATACATACTGCTCCACCTGTATAACCCAACACTGCAGAATACATACTGCTCCACCTGTATAACCCAACAGTGTATAATTCATACTGCTCCACCTGTAGTAACCCGACAGTGTACAATTCATACTGCTCCACCTGTAGTAACCCGACAGTGTACAATTCATACTGCTCCACCTGTAGTAACCCGAGACTGCAGAATACTTACTGCTTCACCTGTAGTAACCCGAGACTGCAGAAATACTTACTGCTCCACCTGTATAACCCAACACTGCAGAATACATACTGCTCCACCTGTATAACCCAACACTGCAGAATACATACTGCTCCACCTGTATAACCCAATACTGCAGAATACTTACTGCTCCACCTGTAGTAACCCAAGACTGCAGAATACATACTGCTCCACCTGTATAACCCAACACTGCAGAATACATACTGCTCCACCTCTAGTAACCCGAGACTGCAGAATACATACTGCTCCACCTGTATAACCCAACACTGCAGAATACATACTGCTCCACCTGTATAACCCAACACTGCAGAATACATACTGCTCCACCTGTATAACCCAACACTGCAGAATACATACTGCTCCACCTGTAGTAACCCGAGACTGCAGAATACATACTGCTCCACCTGTAGTAACCCGAGACTGCAGAATACATACTGCTCCACCTGTATAACCAAACACTGCAGAATACATACTGCTCCACCTGTAGTAACCCAACAGTGTACAATTCATACTGCTCCACCTGTAGTAACCCAACAGTGTATAATTCATACTGCTCCACCTGTAGTAACCCGAGACTGCAGAAATACATACTGCTCCACCTGTATAACCCAACACTGCAGAATACATAGTAGCCTAACACTGCAGTGCTGGTGACTTCGGGGGTGTCTGGTGTGTAATATATGTTGGTCGGGTGAGGGCTGGTCCAGGAGCTGAGGGTGACTCTCTGACTCTTGCAGGGCGTCTCCTGGAGGAGGGTCAGGAGTCCTCGCTGCTCTCCTGGGAGTCCTACATGAGGGACAATTATCAGCAGATGAAGCAGCAGCAAGATGGAGAAAGCCAGGAGCAGCTGGTGAAGGAGACGGCGCTCAGGTGAGGACCGCCCCCCCCCCGAATATCACCGTATCCTCCTGTATAACACCGTATCCTCCTGTATAACACCGTATCCACCCGCACATCCCTGTATAACACCGTATACACCCGCACATCCCTGTATGACACCGTATCCACCCGCACATCCCTGTATAACACCGTATACACCTGCACATCCCTGTATGATACCGTATCCACCCGCACATCCCTGTATAACACCGTATCCACCCGCACATCCCTGTATAACACCGTATCCACCCGCACATCCCTGTATAACACCGTATCCACCCGCACATCCCTGTATAACACCGTATCCTCCTGTATAACACCGTATCCTCCTGTATAACACCGTATCCACCCGCACATCCCTGTATAACACCGTATACACCCGCACATCCCTGTATAACACCGTATCCTCCTGTATAACACCGTATCCACCTGTATAACACCGTATCCTCCTGTATAACACCGTATCCTCCTGTATAACACCGTATCCTCCTGTATAACACCGTATCCACCTGTATAACACCGTATCCTCCTGTATAACACCGTATCCTCCTGTATAACACCGTATCCACCTGTATAACACCGTATCCTCCTGTATAACACCGTATCCACCCGCACATCCCTGTATAACACCGTATCCACCCGCACATCCCTGTATAACACCGTATCCACCCGCACATCCCTGTATAACACCGTATCCACCCGCACATCCCTGTATAACACCGTATCCTCCTGTATAACACCGTATACACCCGCACATCCCTGTATGATACCGTATCCACCCGCACATCCCTGTATGACACCGTATCCACCCGCACATCCCTGTATAACACTGTATCCTCCTGTATAACACCGTATACACCCGCACAACCCTGTATAACACCGTATCCACCCGCACATCCCTGTATGATACCGTATCCTCCTGTATAACACCGTATCCTCCTGTATGACACCGTATCCACCCGCACATCCCTGTATAACATCGTATCCACCCGCACATCCCTGTATAACACCGTATCCTCCTGTATAACACCGTATCCACCCGCACATCCCTGTATAACACTGTATCCTCCTGTATGACACCGTATCCTCCTGTATAACACCGTATCCACCCGCACATCCCTGTATAACACCGTATCCACCCGCACATCCCTGTATGACACCGTATCCACCCGCACATCCCTGTATAACACCGTATCCACCCGCACATCCCTGTATGATACCGTATCCACCCGCACATCCCTGTATAACACCGTATCCACCCGCACATCCCTGTATAACACCGTATCCACCCGCACATCCCTGTATAACACCATATACACCCACACATCCCTGTATAACACCATATACACCCACACATCCCTGTATAACATCGTATCCTCCTGTATAACACCGTATACACCCGCACATCCCTGTATAACACCGTATACACCCGCACATCCCTGTATGATACCGTATCCACCCGCACATCCCTGTATAACACCATATACACCCACACAACCCTGTATAACACCATATACACCCACACAACCCTGTATAACACTATATACACCCACACATCCCTGTATAACATCGTATCCTCCTGTATAACACCGTATACACCCGCACATCCCTGTATAACACCGTATCCACCCGCACATCCCTGTATAACACCGTATCCTCCTGTATAACACCGTATACACCCGCACATCCCTGTATAACACCGTATCCACCCGCACATCCCTGTATAACACCGTATCCTCCTGTATAACACCGTATACACCCGCACAACCCTGTATAACACCATATACACCCACACAACCCTGTATAACACTATATACACCCACACATCCCTGTATAACATCGTATCCTCCTGTATAACACCGTATACACCCGCACATCCCTGTATAACACCGTATCCTCCTGTATAACACCGTATCTACCCGCACTACCCTGTATAACACCGTATCCTCCTGTATAACACCGTATCCACCCGCACTACCCTGTATAACACCGTATCCACCTGTATAACACCGTATACACCCGCACATCCCTGTATAACACCGTATCCACCCGCACATCCCTGTATAACACCGTATCCACCCGCACATCCCTGTATAACACCGTATCCTCCTGTATAACACCGTATACACCCGCACAACCCTGTATAACACCGTATCCACCCGCACATCCCTGTATGACACCGTATCCACCCGCACATCCCTGTATAACACCGTATCCTCCTGTATAACACCGTATACACCCGCACAACCCTGTATAACACCGTATCCACCCGCACATCCCTGTATGACACCGTATCCACCCGCACATCCCTGTATAACACCGTATCCACCCGCACATCCCTGTATAACACCGTATCCACCCGCACATCCCTGTATAACACCGTATCCTCCTGTATAACACCGTATCCACCCGCACATCCCTGTATAACACCGTATCCACCCGCACATCCCTGTATAACACCGTATCCACCCGCACATCCCTGTATAACACCGTATCCACCCGCACATCCCTGTATAACACCGTATCCACCCGCACATCCCTGTATAACACCGTATCCACCCGCACATCCGGACCTTATTATGTTGTCACCTGCTGCCAGGGGAAGAGAAGACAGAGCGCCCCCTTTCTGCACCACTGTCTGGAGGAGACGGGGACTGCCCTGTATGTTTTAGGTAGGGCCCGCGTGTGGAGGGGGTGGAGACAAAGTTGTGGAGGCGGAGCCTCATGTGTGTGTGGGGGGGTTAGGGTGTTATCTACTAGTCCCTGAAAAGTATACAGTACTCCACCCCCACTCCATGTACTGTCCAGGCCCTAGTGAGCAGTATACAGGGGGGGGGGGGGGGGGTCCTGATACAGTACTCCACCCCCACTCCATGTACTGTCCAGGGCCTAGTGAGCAGTATACAGGGGGGTCCAGTACCCCACCCCCACTCCATGTACTGTCCAGGGCCTAGTGAGCAGTATACAGGGGGGGGGGGGGGTCCTGATACAGTACCCCACCCCCACTCCATGTACTGTCCAGGGCCTAGTGAGCAGTATACAGGGGGGTCCAGTACCTCACCCCCACTCCATGTACTGTCCAGGCCCTAGTGAGCAGTATACAGGGGGGTCCTGATACAGTACCCCACCCCCACTCCATGTACTGTCCAGGCCCTAGTGAGCAGTATACAGGGGGGTCCTGATACAGTACCCCACCCCCACTCCATGTACTGTCCAGGGCCTAGTGAGCAGTATACAGGGGGGGGGGGGTCCTGATACAGTACCCCACCCCCACTCCATGTACTGTCCAGGCCCTAGTGAGCAGTATACAGGGGGGGGGGGTCCTGATACAGTACCCCACCCCCACTCCATGTACTGTCCAGGCCCTAGTGAGCAGTATACAGGGGGGGTGTCCTGATACAGTACCCCACCCCCACTCCATGTACTGTCTAGGGCCTAGTGAGCAGTATACAGAGGGGTCTTGATACAGTACCCCACCCCCACTCCATGGAGGAGGAGGAGGAGGAGGAGGAGCTCAACCCAATTAGTAATGTGCTCTGCCAGGAGGTTGGAGTATATAGAATAATGAGACAACCTGTGCCTAAGTATTGGCCATTGCTTTCAGTCTTCACACCACCTTATGCCCACTAGCATTGGCTGAACCGTACTAATAGGTGACACAGGCCCCAGACCTTGTTACCTGGAATAAGCAGAGTGCTGAGGGTTTCCTGGCTGACACGGGAACTGCAAGATGGAGTTCATAGACTTTTACAGTAACTTTGCTCCACCCGGATCAGTTCCTTGCTCTGTAGATCTGTTGTGGATACTGTCATGCTCTGTTACTTCTCCTGGTCCTCGGCGTGGGTTGAGGTTGTCTCTGGCTTGTCCTCTCCTAGGAGGAGTTTCCTAACAGTGCATAGTACTTCGGAGGGTCACTTGCAAAGAAGTTGGTAACAGGGTGCTGTCTTGTGTCCTTCCCATACGGGGTACTCACTGAATACATGGGCTGCAGGTATATACAGTGTTATACAGAGGTCCCAAAGTAAGGCTGCCATCTTGTCTCCACCCCGTAGCGTCTCCACCATGATGCGGCTATTTAAAGTGGAGAAAGGCAGCATGAGCCAACACCTGGAGAACCGGCTGACCATCCTGGAGGAGCAGGTAACAAGTATCCCTCCTCTCCTGACATCCTCTGTGCTGCTGTGTCCTCCCCTATAAGATCAGCCCCCTCCTCTCCTGACATCCTCTGTGCTGCTGTGACCTCTCCTATTAGATCAGCCCCCTCCTCTCCTGACATCCTCTGTGCTGCTGTGACCTCCCCTATAGATCAGCACCCTCCTCTCCTGACATCCTCTGTGCTGCTGGTGACCGCTCTCTCTGTATTAGAGATGTCTCTCCTCTCCTGACATCCTCTGTGCTGCTGGTAACCGCTCTCTCGCTCTCTCGCGCTCTCTCGCGCCCTCGCTCTCTCTCGCGCGCCCTCGCTCTCTCTCGCGCGCCCTCGCTCTCTCTCGCGCGCCCTCGCTCTCTCGCGCGCGCCCTCGCTCTCTCTCGCGCCCTCGCTCTCGCTCGCGCCCTCGCTCTCTCGCTCGCGCCCTCGCTCTCTCGCTCGCGCCCTCGCTCTCTCTCGCGCGCCCTCGCTCTCTCTCGCGCGCCCTCGCTCTCTCTCGCGCGCCCTCGCTCTCTCTCGCGCGCCCTCGCTCTCTCTCGCGCGCCCTCGCTCTCTCTCGCGCGCCCTCGCTCTCTCTCGCGCGCCCTCGCTCTCTCTCGCGCGCCCTCGCTCTCTCCTCGCGCGCCCCGCTCTCTCTCGCGCGCCCTCGCTCTCTCTCGCGCGCCCTCGCTCTCTCTCGGCGCCCTCGCTCTCTCTCGCGCGCCCTCGCTCTCTCTCGCGCCCTCGCTCTCGCGTCGCCGCGCCCTCGCTCTCTCGCGCGCGCCCTCGCTCTCTCGCTCGCGCCCTCGCTCTCTCTCGCGCCCTCGCTCTCTCTCGCCCTCGCTCTCGCTCGCGCCCTCGCTCTCTCTCGCGCCCTCGCTCTCTCGCTCGCGCCCTCGCTCTCTCGCGCGCGCCCTCGCTCTCTCTCGCGCCCTCGCTCTCTCTCGCGCCCTCGCTCTCGCTCGCGCCCTCGCTCTCTCTCGCGCGCCCTCGCTCTCTCTCGCGCGCCCTCGCTCTCTCTCGCGCGCCCTCGCTCTCTCTCGCGCGCCCTCGCTCTCTCTCGCGCGCCCTCGCTCTCTCTCGCGCGCCCTCGCTCTCTCTCGCGCGCCCTCGCTCTCTCTCGCGCGCCCTCGCTCTCTCTCGCTCTCAGATGTCTCACTCCTCTCCTGACATCCTCTGTGCTGCTGATGACCGCTCTCTCTCTCTCTATTACAGATGTCTCGGTCGTCTCGATATCTGAATTGGATAATTTCGGCCCTGACAGAGAAGGGTTTTAGCAGTAAAACTCGGATTATAGGTAATGACCGGTGTGTTATACAGGGGAGGGGGGGGGGGTCCGGTGTGTTATATAGTTGGGGGGTCCGGTGTGTTATATGGGTGGGGGGGGTCCGGTGTGTTATACAGGGGAGGGGGGGGGGGGTCCGGTGTGTTATACAGGGGGAGGGGGGGGGGGGTCCGGTGTGTTATACAGGGGGAGGGGGGGGGGGGTCCGGTGTGTTATATAGTTGGGGGGGGCCGGTGTGTTATATGGGTGGGGGGGGTCCGGTGTGTTATACAGGGGAGGGGGGGGGGGTCCGGTGTGTTATACAGGGGAGGGGGGGGGGGTCCGGTGTGTTATATGAGTGGGGGGGGGTCCGGTGTGTTATATGGGTGGGGGGGGTCCGGTGTGTTATACAGGGGAGGGGGTCCGGTGTGTTATATGAGTGGGGGGGGTCCGGTGTGTTATATGGGTGGGGGGGGTCCGGTGTGTTATACAGGGGAGGGGGTCCGGTGTGTTATACAGGGGAGGGGGTCCGGTGTGTTATATGGGTGGGGGGGGTCCGGTGTGTTATATGGGTGGGGGGGGTCCGGTGTGTTATACAGTGGTGGGGCTGTTAATTTTGGTAATGAATGTGTGCGGCCCATCAGACATCTGCCCGGTGCCCCGCAGTGTCAGTCTGGGCCTGGGTGTCACCTCTTACCTCTCTTCTCCTCAGTGCACAGCAGCTCCACAGAGCATGAGGAGAAGGCTGCACCGGGCTCCGAGAGCTCAGGGGAGAGGAGCTGTATGTACCATGTGAACGCCAGGATCCTGCAATACCCTGACTCCAGGGTCACCCGTCACCCAGTCCCTGATGAGCTTGTGCCATGGGAGGTATGTGGGGTGTATCCGGCAGTATGTATGCCTGTGTGTATGTATCTGTATGTGTCTGTATGTATGTGTCTGTATGTATGTGTCTGTATGTATGTGTCTGTATGTATGTGTCTGTATGTATGTGTCTGTATGTATGTGTCTGTGTGTATGTGTCTGTATGTGTCTGTATGTGTCTGTATGTGTCTGTATGTGTCTGTATGTGTATGTGTCTGTCTGTGTATGTGTCTGTCTGTGTCTGTGTCTGTCTGTGTGTGTGTGTCTGTCTGTGTGTGTGTGTCTGTGTGTGTGTGTGTCTGTGTGTGTGTCTGTGTGTATGTGTCTGTGTGTATGTGTCTGTGTGTCTGTGTGTGTGTGTGTGTGTGTATGTGTCTGTCTGTGTGTGTGTGTGTATGTGTCTGTGTGTGTGTGTGTGTATGTGTCTGTGTGTGTGTGTATGTGTCTGTGTGTGGGTGTGTATGTGTCTGTGTGTGTGTATGTGTCTGTATCTGTGTGTATGTGTCTGTATCTGTGTGTATGTGTCTGTATGTGTCTGTATGTGTCTGTATGTATGAGTTATCTATGTCGGCTCTTACAAAAACATTCCAATATTATCAAATGTTTTTATATTTTCATCTATTAAAACCTCTTCCTCTTCCTCTTCTTCCTCTTCCTCTTCCTCTTCCTCCTCCGACCTGGGTCCCTTCAAGAGCGAAGGGACCCACGTCGCTCTTAAAGGGACCCATGTCGCTCTTAAAGGGATGGGACCCAAGTCGCTCTTAAAGGGACGGCACCCAGGATTAAAGTTAAATGGAAGTCACTGGTAAAGGGGCGCTCTGGAGGTCACTGGTAAAGGGGCGCTCTGGAGGTCACTGGTAATGGGGCGCTCTGGAGGTCACTGGTAATGGGGCGCTCTGGAGGTCACTGGTAAAGGGGCGCTCTGGAGGTCACTGGTAATGGGGCGCTCTGGAGGTCACTGGTAATGGGGCGCTCTGGAGGTCACTGGTAAAGGGGCGCTCTGGAGGTCACTGGTAAAGGGGCGCTCTTTTCAAGCACTATGTATTTCCCTGGAAATGCAAATGTAGTTATTATTATTATTCAGATTCAAATGTCTGTATTGACAGTTCCTTAACATTTAACTTTCTGAACATGAATGGAACACACACACACACTGCCTGACCCCCACCACACACACACACACACACTGCCTGACCCCCACCACACACACACACACACACACACACTGCCTGACCCCCACCACACACACACACACACACACACACACACTGCCTGACCCACACCACACACACACACACTGCCTGACCCCCACCACACACACACACACACACACACACACACTGCCTGACCCCCACCACACACACACACACACTGCCTGACCCCCACCACACACACACACACACACACACACACACACTGCCTGACCCCCACCACACACACACACACACACACTGCCTGACCCCCACCACACACACACACACTGCCTGACCCCCACCACACACACACACACACACTGCCTGACCCCCACCACACACACACACACTGCCTGACCCCCACCACACACACTGCCTGACCCCCACCACACACACTGCCTGACCCCCACCACACACACACACACACTGCCTGACCCCCACCACACACACACACTGCCTGACCCCCACCACACACACACACACTGCCTGACCCCCACCACACACACACACACACACACTGCCTGACCCCCACCACACACACACACACACTGCCTGACCCCCCCCCCCACACACACACACACTGCCTGACCCCCACCACACACACACACTGCCTGACCCCCACCACACACACACACACACACTGCCTGACCCCCCCCCCCCACACACACACACACACTGCCTGACCCCCACCACACACACACACACATACTGCCTGACCCCCACCACACACACACACACACACACACACTGCCTGACCCCCACCACACACACACACACACACTGCCTGACCCCCACCACACACACACACACACACACACTGCCTGACCCCCACCACACACACACACACACATACTGCCTGACCCCCACCACACACACACACACACACACACACACACACACACACACTGCCTGACCCCACCACAAACACACACACACACACTGCCTGACCCCCACCACACACACACACACACACACACTGCCTGACCCCCACCACACACACACACACACACACTGCCTGACCCCCACCACACACACACACACTGCCTGACCCCCACCACACACACACACACTGCCTGACCCCCACCACACACACACACACTGCCTGACCCCCACCACACACACACACACACTGCCTGACCCCCACCACACACACACTGCCTGACCCCCCCCCCCCCCACACACACACTGCCTGACCCCCACCACACACACACACACACACTGCCTGACCCCTACCACACACACACACACACTGCCTGACCCCCACCACACACACACACACACACACACTGCCTGACCCCCACCACACACACACACACACACTGCCTGACCCCCACCACACACACACACACACACACTGCCTGACCCCCACCACACACACACACACACTGCCTGACCCCCACCACACACACACACACACTGCCTGACCCCCCCCCCACACACACACACACTGCCTGACCCCCACCACACACACACACACACACTGCCTGACCCCCACCACACACACACACACTGCCTGACCCCCACCACACACACACACACACACACACTGCCTGACTCCCACCACACACACACACACACACACTGCCTGACTCCCACCACACACACACACACACACTGCCTGACTCCCACCACACACACACACACACTGCCTGACCCCCACCACACACACACACACACACACACATACACACTGCCTGACCCCCACCACACACACACATAAACTCCAGGCTGGGGGCCCCCAGCCCGGAGTACCCCTCCAAGGAACCAGCAGGCCAAGTGTCTATTCCCCTCCCCCCTGTGGCCTCCCCCATGTCTCCTCTCCGGCCTCCTCCCCACCGGCCTCCTCCTTCTCCCCTCCGGCCTTCTCCCCTCCGGCCTTCTCCCCACCGGCCTCCTCCTTCTCCTCTCCGACCTCCTCCCCACCGGCCTCCTCCTTCTCCCCTCCGGCCTTCTCCCCTCCGGCCTCCTCCCCACCGGCCTCCTCCTTCTCCCCTCCGGCCTCCTCCCCACCGGCCTCCTCCTTCTCCTCTCCGACCTCCTCCCCACTGGCCTCCTCCTTCTCCTCTCCGGCCTCCTCCCCACTGGCATCCCCCTTCTCCCCTCCGGCCTCCTCCTTCTCCTCTCCGGCCTCCTCCCCACCGGCATCCCCCATGTCTCCTCTCCGGCCTCCTCCCCACCGGCATCCCCCATGTCTCCTCTCCGGCCTCCTCCCCACCGGCATCCCCCATGTCTCCTCTCCGGCCTCCTCCCCACCGGCATCCCCCATGTCTCCTCTCCGGCCTCCTCCTCCTTCTCCCCACCGGCCTCCACATCCCGGGCGCCGCGGCCTCCTCTCCTCGGGTAGCAGCGGCAGCCTCACACACCGCCCACCCGACGTAGTGCCCGGACGTCCTTGTCCAATCAAATCAGCGCAGGGAGGGAGCATGGAGCCACTGCGGCCGGCTGTGCTGCACGCATCCAATCAACGTGTACGCAACGGCCGGCCGCAGAGGCTCCACACTGCCTCCCTGCGCTGATTTGATTGGACAAGGACGTCCGGGCACTACGTCGGGTGGGCGTATGTGAGGCGGAGGGGCAGCTGCGGCGACCTGTGAGCCAGATGCCGGGGAAAAAAAGATTTGGGGCGGCAGGCATTTCATCCGGGACTGGGCCGCACTTACAGTAAAATTACCATGGAGGTGGGGGCCGCAAACTAGTGTCCCGAGGGCCGAGAGTTTGAGACCCCTGATCTATATGTATGTGTGTATATGTATGTGTGTATGTAAGTATGTATGTAAGTGTATATGTATGTGTGTATGTAAGTATGTGTGTATGTAAGTATGTGTGTATGTAAGTATGTGTGTATGTAAGTATATATGTGTGTATGTAAGTGTATGTAAGTATGTGTGTATGTAAGTATATATGTATGTGTGTATGTAAGTATGTGTGTATGTAAGTATATATGTGTGTATGTAAGTGTATGTAAGTATGTGTGTATGTAAGTATATATGTATGTGTGTATGTAAGTATATATGTGTGTAAGTATGTGTGTATGTAAGTATATATGTGTGTATGTAAGTGTATGTAAGTATGTAAGTATATGTATGTGTGTATGTAAGTATATATGTATGTGTGAGTTAACTATATCTATATGTATGTGTATGTATGTATGTATGTGTGAGTTATCTATATGTATATATGTATGTGTGAGTTATCTATATGTATGTGTATGTGTAGATAACTCACACATACATACATACATACATATATACATATAGATAACACACACATACATACATACATACATATAG